>JARHVA010002257.1:470000-607500 GCA_037957365.1 Torreya grandis | reverse complement strand
GGTGTAGGAATTGAAGGAGTCCAAAAAAATGCTGAAGGTCATTGATACTACTTTTCTATTTTTAATACCCATGAAAGTTGAAGGTAGGTCACTTGAAGACTTTAGACTAATTTCCCTTTTTAATACTATTTATAATATAATTTGGAAGGTCATAGCTAGTAGGTTTTAGAATCTCTTCCTAAAAATCATATCATAGGAAGCAAGGGGGGTTTGTTAAAGGAAGTATTTTTTTTGATGGATTTGTGATAGCACATGAGATAGTCCATTCACTACAAGTAAGCAAAAAGAAAGTTATGTTGATAAAGTTGGAAATTTCCAAGGTTAATGATAAAGTTTATTGGAATTTCTTGGAGAAGATACTTAATTTTTTTGGATTTATAGAAGATTGGAGAAGATGGATACATGGTTGTTATGCAATAGTTAAGTTCTCAGTTATGATAAATGGGTCACCTAAAGGTTTATTTTCATAAAACAAAGGGATTGGGCAGGTAGACCCAATTTCCCAATACCTATTTATCATCATGGTGGAAGATTTGGGAAGAAGGATAAGAGCACTCAGGGAAAAAGGTAAGCTAAAAGGAATACAAGCCACTATAGGAGAAACCATTCACACTCACTTGTAGTTTGTGGATTACATAATGCTATTCACTCAGCCCAAACTTCAAGAAATTAGATCCATAATGGATCTATTAGAAAATTATGAAAATGCCTTAGAACAATCTGCTAATAAAAATAAATAAAAAATTTTCTTCATAAATGTATCCCAAAATCTACAAGGATTCTTGTCAAGAATCTTAGGATTCAGGACAATAGTGATGCAGATAATTATTTGGGTTTTCTTCTAATCAAGGGAAAAGGAGACAAGAATATTTAGCCAACCATATTCAAGAAGATAAAGAAAAAGATGAATAAAATAAAAGGCAAGTAACTGAGATATGTGGGTAGACTAATCCTCATCAGGTCAGTATTACAAACTACTTTCAGCTATTGGTTTTCCTTACTAAAGGCACCTAAATAAGTTATTATAAAAATGAACAAGATCCTAAAAGGATTTTTGTGGTAAGGAATAGAATAAAATGAAGATATTCCCCTCTTGGCATGGAATAAGCTATGTAATCCTTTAGATCAGGGGGGAGCTGGAATAAGAAACTTATAAAAATGAACCTTGCTCTATTGGCAAAGCTAGTTTGGAGAGTTAGAATGAAAAATGGAGTGAATTTATTAGAGGGTAAAATATCTTGATGATAGGAATCCAAGTATGATTTTCAAATCTTAAGATCTCCCAAAGGGATCCTCTATATGGAAAAATATGGAGGCAAGGGAAATCATCTTGAAAGGATTATTTCACTAGGTCAAAAATGGAGAGGATATTGAGTTTTGGGAAGACAACTAGGTGATAGATAAACCACTGAAGATGAAACCAAAATTTTTAGCTATCAAAGAATAAATTATTAGGTAATGGGGGAGAAAAATAAAGGAGTACTGGGAAGTGAAATATAGTGGTGGGGTTTAGAACAATAACATGGAAATATTCCTAGAATAGAGATGGAACCTAAAATGAAGCTCATAAGGACCTCAATCAAATCCTAAAAGGATATAGGATCCCATAGAACCTATAACCATAAAATTTTAGATGGAATAAAAAAATTAATGGAGAGTATTTAATGAGGAAAGGCTACAAAACATAGGAGGAAGGGTGGCAAAGGGATTCTAGGGCAACTATTTGGAAAAATATATGGAAATCGAAAGCATGGCCTAAAATGAGATTTTTCCTATGGTTGGTAACACATAGAAAGGTTTTTATGGGAGAGAATTTAAAAAAGTGAGGATTCCAAGGCCCAATTAGATGCGTAATGTGCTTAAATAGTGAAGAGAGTTCAGATCACCTTCTACTTCACTGTAATTTTTCCTCTAAACTATGGAACATATTCTTTAAAAAATTCAATTTGAAATGGAGTAAAAGTGACATAATATGTAATCAACTAAAGTCTTGACACCAAAATATAGGGTTAAATTTGTTAAATGATATATGGATTATGGGTCTGAGTTTTATAACATGGAAAATCTAGTTATAAAGGAACAAATGCATATTTGAAGGAGAGGCAAGAAATAAAATCACTAAGGACATATGGAGGGAAGTAGAAGGTAGTATATTATAGGTTATTACACTAATCAAACAAATCAATAATAAGGAGGAAAACACAGTGGAAGTTAAAATACTTAATAATTAAGGGGAATCTAGGAGAGTTTACGAGAGTAGGCAGCCAAACAAAAAACAAAAGAGAAGTCATCTATGGAAAAAAAGTGAAGTGGAACCCCCCAGAGCAGAATTTGTATAAGGTAAATTTTGGTGGAGCATCTAAACATAACCCAGGGCAATTGGATGTGGAAACACTTATTAGGGATCACCTTAGGAAAGTAAGAGCCTATAAGGTGATCTTAACCGATTTTAATACAAATAATGTAGCTAAAGTAGAAGGTCTAATAATGGGTCTAAGGATGGCCATCGATGAAAAAGTTATTAATCTAGAAATATAAGGGGATTCATTGATTATAATGAATGATTTGAAAAGAGAAAATAATAATTTAAACTAGTATTTACAAGGGGAAGTAAAAGAAGTGATCTATTTGTGTAAAGAATTAAAAAAATAAAACTAATGCATACACGTTGGGAAGATAATATCGTAGCTAACTGGCTCGTGATTGTGGAGTTAGCTTGAATAAAAAGAAAGAAAATGTAAAATCAAAGAATATTATGAAAGATAAGGAATTGAGGGAGCGAAAACTTATCATTCTAAAATAACGTTCGAGTTAATTGCAAGAAATATGTGTATTAGAAAGGAAAAGGTGATGCCAGGATAATATTAAAGAAAGAAGTAAAATTTGGTAAAATTTTTATCAAGGTGATGCAACAAGATAATCTACATAGTAGTGGAATTAGGTTAGAGTGATGTACTAGGAGGAAATTAGATCTAAAAAAGCTAAAAACTATAGATAATGAACTGGGGTAGTGTAGGAGTAGGAATGATTTTTTTTAATAAAGAAAAATCAAATTCTTGTATTATAGTGAATTGGTAGTTTCTAATCATGAAAAGAAGGGATAGAATAGACCTTTATATCATGTATGATGATGGAAGGCATGGCTAGAATTAGCCTGTTCGTGGATCAAACTTTCATATTATAAAAAAAGGAGAAGAAGGTGGAATCTGATGGTTTTAAACCCATGAAAGAATTTTTTTTTATAAATAATTTCTTTTTATGCAAAACTAGCAAAATGGTGGATAATCTACTTAGAAAATTTCATAGAGCTACTCTAAGTTATTTGACTATTATTAACAATATCGATTCATATCTTGGCTAAGATCAGAATAACAATGGAGTAGCCAACCTAAGACCTCTTGAGAGGGCATAGCATGGATAGAGAATAATTGGTCTAAGTAGATATGGTAGGGGAGATGAAAGGAAATGGCACTAAATATATCTCTCATGATGGCCAAACAATCCAAAATTACTCAAATAAATCTATGGAAGATTCCAAATTAAGGGACATCCTAGTGCTAAAGTGAACTTAAGACAACTTAAAGTAATCTGGAAGGCAACAATGACCAAGGAGGAGGGGAAAAAAGTCTCAAAGGATTATAATTTTATGTCACCATTCAAGAAGGGAGGAGGTTAATAAGAACAAGTGGACAATAGTTGGAGAATGAGGAATGGATTGATTATGGCAAGAGAAAGGTTGGATCGACCCAAGAAGGACCTATAAAAAGTAACATGTCATCAAAATTGAAGAGAGCTATCAAGACCAAGGTCAAAATTATAACAAGGAGTCTCTATGGATTGAAACAAGAGATAATGCAGAAGTAAGAGTAGTGAAGAATATCAAGGAGTTGACAATGGGGGTTAATTTTATAAAGGAAGCCATAAACAATATTAGAAATTTGGTGTCAAAATAGAATAATGAAAATCGGGAGCAAAATAAACATTTGGAATATTTATCAAGGAGGTTTAGAGAATTATTTATGGCCCCCTTTAATATTACAGAGGCCATAAATAATAATTTGACTCATATTAGTAACTTCATGGAGAATAGTGGGAAAGAACCGAGGGTGCACATGCAAGTGCTGACTATGATCAGAATAAACACAAATGACATTGAAGGAGTACATAACAAGCTATCAAACATTGTAAAGGATACCATGAATATAAAATATCATGTGCATCATTGGCACTATGTAGGGTACTAGCCAACAAGCCATAAGTTAGATTGAGGAAGAGGGAAATGAAGAGGAATACTATCTGAGAACTAAAAACTATGTTTATTATGTTATGATCAATCATTTTTTTTAAGTTTCTATAAGGACCTTACAATTGTATAAGTTTCCTATGTGTGATCCTCTATTTTATATGTAAAAGCTTTTAAGTTGTTTACTGAATAATAAAATTTTACTTATAAAAAAAGGGTTATGTAGAAGTATGTTGGAGAATGTATAGATTTTTAATTCCTGTATCCTATAGTATAATACCTAGTGTATCTTGATTAGAATTAAAATATTTACATAGTTTTCAACTAATTACTGAATTTTATTATTTAAAAAAACATTGTACATTATTTAGTCTTAGTTGATTAAATTATGAATATTTGGTTTTAATAAATAGCTTTTTTATGTGGAAATCAGTCTTCCTATCTATTTATTTTATTTTCACTCAATATATTTTTGGAGTATACATATAATTAGAGCCTATTCACAACTTGGTTAGCTTCTCATTTTCTTAGCAACAAAAACACACATACTGATTCAAATATTTATTCATTGAAAAACATTTTGATATATTTAATTAAGTTATACTTCCAAATAATGAACATTTCATTACATCCATACCTTTAATGGAGCATAAGAGATATCTACATATATATCTCAAATCAATTTATATAATTTATTTTGAAAGATATGTTTTCCAAGGTGTTTATATGGTTTTGGATTTATAAAACTAATATAATGGGAACCTCAAGATTAAAATCTCTCTTTACATAGATTTATCTAATATATATTACTAATAAATTATTAATTTGAAATAAAAAATAAATATATGAAGAACTAATAATATTAAAAAATATAATATTTAAATTATTAATTTTTAAATTAAATTATTTGTTCTAGTTAATATTGTATGTATTACACACATTTTCTCTAGGACATACAATGAAACCAATAAACATGTATTGAGCCTTTGTCTATCATTTACAATAATATCTATGAAGATCATAAGTCACTCTAGAAATTTGTGTTCACTATAAATTCATCCATAATTAGAAATTTCTTAGCGAATATTTAAGTTTTACCCATACAAATCATAGTAAAAGATAAAAATAGAATGAAAGATAAAAAAGGGAGTATGAGGAATATAATGGAAGAAAAAGAAATGATGGAACTAAAGGAAATTAGTTCTAAATAATGTCATAACTAAGAGGAAAAAGCACAAACAAGAGGAGGGAAATAGCTAAAAATAACTTTGGTACAAATAGGCAGAAATGGAAGGTCAAATTACCAAAAAAATGGATAGGAGGCACAATGCAAATAGAGGCCATCAGGGATGACATTAGGTAGATAGGGAAACATGGATCAAGTAGTGTTACCAATAAACTACTAAAAAACTATACAATTTTTTTTAAAAAAAATCTAGCAATCTCTTTGTATGCCGAGCAAAGAAAGTTTTTTAAAAGAAGGAACATAATACAATGGAAAGAAAGAATGACAACTTGCCTTAAGGGGTGATACTTTCCATAGGAGGAAATCAAGATAGAAGTGAAGATGGAAGAGGATTAGATTAAATAGAAGCATATAGAGGAAAGGAATAGAACAAATTTTACATATCATGTAAAAGATGGTGTTGTGGTGGGAAATTAGATTAGAAATAATGATGGTGAGATTATAGAAAAAATGATAAGGCTACTACTGACAATTTATATAAATATTCTATAAAAAATAAGAACTATAATAGAATAACCATTTGGTGAGATTATGGGAAAACATATCTATACAAGAGAGGACAAGATACATGCAAAAAATGTTGAATATAATGGAGAAAATGAAGCTAAGGAAGACCCCTACATAGACCAAGATGAGCAAGAGAGCGCTAGGAAAACTAAAGAAGGACTAAGTATTAGAGTAACAAAAAATCAAAGGCAAGCAAGGTAGGCAAGAGAGGTCAAAATTAATTGGATCGATAACTTTAAACAAGAGGAGGAAAGGGAAACAAGTCATAAGAGTTGAAACTTTTATGCCACCTTTCGGGAATGAAGTAGATGGATTAGGAGTGGACAACCAAATAAAGGTAAACAACAAATAAATGAAGTAGAAAATAGAGGAGGGTAAGATAACGATAAATGAAAGGCAGGAATGACCCAAGGAGGACCTTTGAAGAGGCAGTTTACCATTAATATAGATGAAACTCAATAAGATAGGGGTCATGATCATGGGGAATAAACAATATACAATAGGAACATATTTAACTTGGAAGCTAGAGTAATTGATAATCTCAAAGAATTGGCAATAGGGATTCATCAAATTAAGGAGACAATGGAAAGCATTAAAGTCCTAGTGGCCAAATGGAATAATGAAAAATTAGAACAATAGAAAGATTTGAAGGACTCAACAAAGAGGTTTATGGAATTTTCTATATATCACTTCAACTTGATGGAAGCCATAAATGATATTCTGATCCATATAAAGAATTTCATGGAAAATAGTTGAAAGGAACTAAGAGTTCACACAAAGATTTTGATAATGTTTTGAATAAACAAAAATGAAATCAAAGGGGTGCAAAACACATTATCGAGCATTGATGAAGACATAATAAACATGAAAAAACATCTGCATCATTGACATTGTGTAAAAAACATCAATCATTAGACCAATCATCAGATTGAGGAAGCTGGTGAAGAGGAGGAAAAATAGAGTATGAGAACTATGCTCTAGAAAATAAGTTATGATATAATACTTATCTTAGTTGTGTTAAGTGACCTTGTTGATGTATAAGACCCTAATGTCTAGAAGTCATGTTTGTTTGTAAGAGCTTTTTATAAGTTTCATGAATAAAACTCTTAATTATCAAAAAATAAAACAAGTAAAAGATGGAAACACTAAACAAAATACATAAATGATTTAATAGTTTGATTTACTTAAAATTTCAAATTGTAACTACAAATTTTTTTGATTTTAATTTATTATAAACAATTGTACATAAATACATGATTTATATGGTGATCAAATTTAGTTTACAAACCTAAGCATAACTCTATTTTTATTTAAGTTATAGATAATTAGATTTTAAAAAATATTGTCCACTAAAATAGGTACAACATAATTGGAATCACAAAAAAATATTTTTCTGCTCCCAAACATCAGTGGAAGGCTCATCTAGGAAAAAAAAATAGTAGCATAATTATTAATTTATGAGAAAAATAATTTTTGTAGGATAGAAATGAACCTAGTTTTATAAGTACAATTTAATAGATTTGGAGACTCTAGCGACAATGTGACTCAAAATATAATTTAGACTCTTAGATGCATGAAAAAATGATTCCTTCCAAACACACAACAATATTGAAACTTAAATGAAAATTTAATAGTGGCGGTCAAATGGATCCAAAATTTAAGGTTGGCATTAAAAGTGAACACATTCTCTACATTACAACCCCCACCACTACCTGAATATGATTGTATGATGCCCTTCAATGTAATAGATATTTTTTTAAGAAAAGAGTATTTATATTAATACTATAAAATTATACATCACTATTATTATAAAAAATGAGAGGAATACATCAAAATCTAAAACATCATATTGACCCTCTTATCGAGAAATAATAATCATTTTAACTTTAAAAAAATTTAAGTATAACAATTTGTTGTCATGGTTTTTGAAAATTTAAAATTAGTGAAGATTAAATTAATTTTTGGCTAATTTTAGTTTGGATCTAAAATTTTGAACTTTCAAAAATTAGAAATTAATTAATTAATTTAACAAAAAATAAAAAGTTGCAGAAAAAAAGTATTATTTCCCAAACCGTGGCAATGTCCTTTGAAGTTCCTATGCCATGTAAAAAGCTTTCAACTACTCCCATAACTATGCAAAAGTCTCATTAACATTTTTCAAGCTGTGCAAAAATTTTATATTTTTTCCTAGTTGTGCTAAATTGCCTAAACACTTTTTCACGTTATGCAATTTTTATTTCCACCTTTGCATGTAATTTAATTGCAAAATAAAAATTTAATAAATGTAATTGAAATAATTTTTAATTATTTTAATTAGCTATGCAAATCCACTTTTTAAAAACTCAAACCCTGAAATTGTTATGGATATTTTCTCAGATCATGCAAATGAGTTTTGACACTTCCACGAAACATGAAATTAAAATCTTCCCTTTCATTTCCATGCATGCAAGCTTTATTTCTCCCTTCACTATGCAATTGTCATTATCATTTCCTTGAGTCATGTCAAAAGTAAACTTTTTCTTCTCCAAAGCTTTTGAAGTTGTGGAGAAAAGAAATAAATTTGATTTTATTCATTTTATGTAAATCAAAACTGTAAATCACCATTATAATAGGGTACAAAGTGAAAAATAAAAAATAAAAAAAGCAAATTTAATTTGTTCATACTGGGAGTGAACTGTATGATGAAAATAGAAGGGTTTAAGTTTTTTTTTTTGCTCACAAGGAGAAGGTTTTATGGCCATATGGTGAAATATGAACATGTAGGTTATGAAAAAAGAAGAATAAATTAAACTTTTTATTTATTTTTACTATTAAGTAAAGTTATACGATGTCAAAGCAATTGGGTGAAGGTAAAAATTAGATCAGACATCAATTTTCTCTTTGTTTTTGCCTACATATGGAAGTTGTATGATGCTATAATACGTGGATGGATGTTAAAAAGTAAAAAAGATAAACAAAATCTATTTTTTTCCCTCTATGAGGATCTGTATGACCATGTGATGTCAAAGAGAGGCTGCAAACTATAAAGAATAAGAATAATTTATATTTTCTATTTTCCCCTACTAAGACAAGACCTTATGGTGACATCATAGTAGTTGGATAAATATGAAATCAAATAAGACAACAAAAATTTAATTTTTTCATGTAGTAGGGAGGCCATACTACCTAATGTGATATGAGTGCAGTTAAAAGTTAAAAAGGAAAGTACCTGATCAAATTTATTTTTATTTTACTTTCCATAAGGAGGTCTTATGATGCCAAAAGGAGAGGAAAGGCTAAACTTTTGAAAAATAAATGCGTAAAATTTTCTTCAGTTTGTTTCCAACCACTAGTTGAGGCAGTACAACCATGTCAATAATAAAAAAATGAAAATAAAGGAGAAAATAAATAATTAAATTCTATCTTGTTTACCTATTATAATTGTATGATGCTTAAGTGGAAGTAACCTGATCAAATTTATTTTTGTTTTACTTTCCATAAGGAGGTCTTATGATGCCAAAAGGAGAGGAAAGGTTAAAAATTTGAAAAATAAATGCGTAAAATTTTCTTCAGTTTGTTTCCAACCACTAGTTGAGGTAGTACAACCATGTCAATAATAAAAAAAGGAAAATAAAAGAGAAAAGAAATAATTAAATTTTATCTTGTTTACCTATTATAATTGTATGATGCTTAAGTGGAAGTAAAATTCATAAACGAATAAGTCAAGAAAGATGGTACTAATGAATTCAATACTTTTTGTAAGAATAATTATTGTTGTTTTATAAGGTAATAAATAGATAGTTAAACAAAAATGACAATTAGGTATGGAATTTCATTGAAACATTTTGTCAAATAGTTTGTAGTGAATCGAATGGGCATAATAGAAGGAATTATGCATTTTTTAGGTAAAGTTGAAATCATCCTCTGCTAAAGTGAAGATGAATGGGCTATGTCAAAATCTTCTAGTCTTTTCATGTAAATATTGAATCTTGTTTTGAAATTTCTAGTTATAAATTTTGTAAGTTCAAACTCATAAATATAATTCATACAAATGCACTGTGTCAACTTTGTATATCATGAGTCTTAATTACCCCTGTTGCAAAAATCATAATCGCACCTTTGCACTTTTCAAGTCATGAAATTTCTCTTTTAAACTCTTACACAAGGTGCAATTGCATCAACTCATTTTTATTCCACTTTAGTGGCTTTTTTTATAAAATCACTTTTGTACCATCTAAAATGCAAAAAATATGGTTACACACTATAACCGCCTTTCTGATTTATAAGTATGAGTGTGAGGCTCCATATCGGGGATTTTTGAAAAATAGAACTCTAAGACATATTTTTAGAAGGTGAGATTGTTTTATAACTCAACAAGGATAAATACAAAGGAGATTTACAAACTATGTTCAAATTATTTTCAAAAATTATAACTATGTATGATTCATTTGTATTCAAATATTTGATTTAGAAAACTTGTCGTAACTATTATAAATTAGTATTAATATATAGATTATGCAATATATTTATCATTTTGAATTTATGTTAGTTATTTCCATAAATATGAATTCTTGATGGGATTTAAGCAATATTTTATTGTCTTTTACGGGTAAATATGGAGTGGTTATCTTTGGTTTGCTATTTGTAAGACAATAATCTTAGTGTATGTTTATCACTCCTAAAGGTATAATTATGTCTTTTCCACCCATTTAATGATAAGACATTTCCATGAGCACAGTGTTTCTCCTTCTTAGGCTATTCTAGTGAATCTCTTTGTTTAGTAACCTAGAGTCCTACTCCACTTTTATCACGATTATCATTGTTGATTTTGTGTTTAAATGGATATAATAATCTCTTTCTCCTTTTATTTCTTTATTTTATCTATTTTTCATAATTCCATTTATTCTCTTGATTTCCTTACTATCTCCTTTTCATACTTTCTTGTTAAAAGTAGGAAACCCCTTTAAAAAATATATTTGTTGTAAAAATTTGTGAATAAATCTTTCCATGTTTTCTCCTTTTAGGGTTTAATATAGGTAGCTTCACTTGATAATAGGAGATGGAGTTTGTCCTTGAATTGGTGACTAACTCAAGGACTTGGTTTACACACTATTGACTCAAAGTCACCACTTTGTTCCCTTAAGAAAAATTTTAACCAACAATTTTTTACGACTCCATTGGGGATTGAGGTACTTTATACAGATGATTTTTATAAATTTTAAAGAACCTCTCAAAGAATGGAGGTTGGTGACTCCATCGATAAAAAGTACCTAGTGCCTACATCGTTCTGATTAAAGAAGTGACATTGATTCACCCCAACCCAAATGTTCCTTGTGTCCCATGGGGAAAATGTTTTTCTGTTATTGGCTTTGATCCAATATAATAAGTTACCATTAGGAATACAATGAGTTACCATCAGGTTCAAAGAGGAAAATTTTGAGGTTTACTAGAGAAAATGGTCAAGATGTAGATAACCATGTCTTGACCTTCACAATATCTTGTAGCATCTTGGGATTTATGCATGAAGATATCATTGTTATAATTTTTGTTGAGACTCTCATAAGACCTATTGTTGAGTGGTTTTGACACCTAGAATATGGATGCATTATGAATTGGGATTCCTTAAAGAATAAGTTCTTGAACATATTTAAATTAGCTACATATGTATGTATATTATTGTTAGATTTATTGAAAATTCATAAGTAAGATGGTGAAAATATGAAAGAGTTAATATCTTGATTCAACAAATTATTGAGATCAATTATTCAAGTGGATCAACTAAGTCCCAACAATCAAATCCATGTCTTCATTGGTTATCTACACCCAGAAATTAAATTCATCTTGATGAGGAACATGGTAAATGACTTGGAATCTACACAAAAAGAGGCTATCAAGATTTAAGATGACATGATTTTGTCTATAATGTTGAATAATGATGTTTTAAAACATATTATAATTATTTTAAATAGTAAAGTAGTGAAACATGATATAATCAAGAGTCATCAGCATTCAAAAAAGAGATTTTGAAGGCAAATTCTTGATCAACCATGTCATAACTCTAATAGAGAAAAATATAAAGTGCTTCCTATCAAATATGATTTTTTGAGTTTCATAATTGTATAAGAAGGTGAATAGTTAGAAGAAATAATGATTGATTAGAGAATAGTTGAATAATTTGGCTTCCCCTTTGATAAAGAAGAGAAATATTTGCCTATTTCACTATATGCTTAAACCCCATGGTCCTCAAAGAAAATGGGTTATCTGAAAAACAACTAATAAAACCACAAATAGAAAAAAGTAGTAATCCAAAGTGTGATGTTTTAATTTTCTAAAGTGAACATAATATGAAACAAATTTTCTATGAAAAAGAAGATTCCTCCCATATCAAAATGGAGGAATCAGAGTTCAAAAGTGAAGTTTCCCTGACACTTCTTTTTCATGTACCATTGTATAAGAACTCTCCATAAGATTTGAATCCATAGAAATAAAGCCTATGCAAATTTAATATCATTATCATGCCAAGGACAAAATAAAAAAATATGTGAAGGTAGAACAAATTGAATGGTACCTAATATTATTTTACAAGAGAAATGGAAATTGTTAAGGTAGAAGAGATCAATGAAGATGATGATGATAATTCATTGAACTATGATTTTTTTCTATTATGGAAAGTAATTTGGAAATGAATATCAACACTTCATTCATTTCAGAAGATAATCATATTATGGTTCTAGCTCAAAAATAGATATGCAACACACTTCTCTCTAATTAAATACTATATCTAGCACATATACATTTGAAGTCACCGAACAAGACATTGAAATTTTTTGTTATTACACAAGAGTGATCAAATAAGATTGGAGAGTTCATAATGATTTCATTTCAAAATAAGAAAAAATTGTCAATTTGTTCATTTATGATCATCTTTATGTGAAAAGTAATTGTATATTCGTCTTCCCATCTACTTGGTCACTAATGTTTAATGTATTTTAAACTCGTAAGTCAAATCCATTATTTTGAAGCAATATGTATTTCTCTTAGCTAGTGAATGGTTTTAAATAGTCTTCTCATTCTTCTCTACTCCCTGTAAATAGTTATGATTTCCCCATTTTAACTTGTTTCCTTTTCTCATTTTTATTTTGATGTGTATGTGGTTTTTAAAATAAATTATGTAATAATCTATCTATTATTTCTTCTTCTCCATGTATTAGTCTTTATGTTTTCACATATTTGTAATTATGATATTTATTTAGGAAATATAATGAGCAATCAAATGATTTGAAAGAATGTTAGAATGGTCATTGCTTGAGGGTCAATGAAAATATCACATTTTTATAAAGAAACATTGAAGTTATTCAGTGAAATGGATCTACAAGACACAAAATTCACAATAAATTTAGATAATAACTATTTATTTATTAAAAATGGTGATATTAATGTTTGTTCCTCAAATGACAAAATGGATAGGTTTTTCATGGATCTTTTCAAGTGAATTGGTGGTATACATGCAAAATTCTCATAAGTAGTATATCTGGTCTAGCAACACATGTTCATTTCTTATATGATTGAGATAGGTGAAATGGCTCTTAGTTGATCATATTGAAATATGAAGAAAATTATTTTAAATTATGTGATTTGACCTAAAAGTGCATGATAATTTATCATACGATTGAGATAGACACACTGGATGTCAGTTGGTCAGATCAAGGTGCAAAAATGTGATCTTTGTATTCTATTTATTAAATAAAAGTGATGTGATAACTAAATTCAATCCTTAATTAAGTTTTTAATAATTTCTAGTCATTCTTGGTATCTAATGCCAATCATAAAAAGTTTAGGAGAGGTTTCTCTCTTTGCATTTTAGTTTGTGTCAAAACACAATGAAAATACCCTCGCATACACTATCCTTTGGGATATGTGATAACATATATCAAGTTGAGTACATGTTGCCTTCATATACACTATCCATTGACATGTGATATCATTGTGATGATTTGAAGATCCATTATTTTATCAAAGATCAGTTCTCTCTCAGTTGATCAAGTTGCCATTAAATTTAAATTTTTTTTTCCTAATGGAAAAAATATTTACCTATGAAATTAGAGTACAAGTTATTTCTATCACTTGTAGTTCAAAATCCTAGTTGGAGCTAGTTGTTGTCATGGTTTTTGAAAATTAAAAAATTAGCAAAAACTAAATTAATTTTCATCTAATTTTACTTTGAGTCTAAAATTTTAAATTTAAAGAAATTGGAAATTAACCAATTTTTATGAATTGAATAATTTAATTAAAAATAAAAAATTATGAGTCAAAAGTCTTATTTTCCAAACTGTGCAAATACCCTTTCAAGTTTATATGCCATGTAAAAATCTTTCAAGTTCTCCCATAATTATGAAAAAGTCTCATTAATTTTTTTTCAAGTTGTGCAAGTGTTTTATATTTTTATCCAATTTCACTATATTACCTAAACACTTTTTCAAGTTGTGTAATTTTTATTTCTACCTTTCCATGCAGTGTAATTATAAAATCAAATTTTTTAAAAATTAATTGAAATATTTTTTAATTATTTTAATTAAATATGCAAATTCACTTTTTAGAAACTCAAATCATGCAATTGCCATGGATATTTTTCAAGGTCATGAAAATGAGTTTTGACACTTCCCTGAAACATGCAATTAAAATCTTCCCTTCCACTCCCATGCATGCAATCTTTATTTCTCCACTCACCATGCAATTACCATTATCATCTCCTCAAGTTGTGTCAAAAGTAAACTTATTATTCCGTAAGGATTTTAAAGTCATTTAAAGATTAAATAAATTTGATTTTATTCATTTTGTACAAATCAAAATTTTCCATCGTCATTGGAAGAGGGTACAAAGTAAAAAAGAAAAAAATAAGTTTAATTTGTTCCTATTGGGGAGTGAATCATACAATTTAATAAGAAGGGTTTAAGTTATTTTCTTTTTTCTTCTCACAAGGACAAGGTCATATGGCCATATGGTGCAATGAGAGCATATAGGTTATAAAAAATGAAGAATAAATTATATTTTTTCATTTTTTTTTACTATCAATCAAATCCGTATGATACCAAAGTAGATGGGTGAAGGTAAAAATTAGACCATATATTAAATGAAATTTTGTTTTTGCCTACATATGGAAGTTATACGATACTATAGTTGGTGGATGGATGTTAAAAAGCAAAAAAGATAAATAAAATCAAATTTATTTTTCCTATAATATGAGCCATATGATTGTGTGATGTTAAAGAGAGGTGGTAGATTATCAAATGGGCGTAATAAGGAAAGAAGCAACTACTAGATAAAGTTGAAATCATATTCAATTAAAGTGAAGATGATTAGGATATTTTAAAAGATTCTATTATTTTCATGTAAATTTTGAATCTTGTTTTATAATTTCTATTGTAAATTTCCTAAGTGCAAACTCACAAATGTAATTCATGAAAATACATTATGTCATCTTTATAAATCACGAGTCCTAATTGCACTTGGTGAAAAATTCATCATTCCACCTTTGTATTTTTTAAGTCGTGCTATTTTTATTTTGTACTATTGCATGTGGTGTAATTACACTGACTCATTTTTACAGAACTTAAGTGGTGTTTTTTTTAAATATCACTTTTACACCATATAAGATGCAAAAAAGGTGGCTACACACCATAACCACATTTATACATTATAAGTATGAGTGTTAGGCTCATTATAAGGGTTTAAAAAAAAAAAATAGAACTCTGAGACATATTCTTGGAAGGAAAGATTTTATTAAAACTCATATAGGATCAATACAAAAAAAGAGATTTGTAAATTGTGTTTAGATTCTCTTCATGAATTATAAATCTATGTATGATTCATTTGTATTCAAATATTTACTTCTAAAACTTTATCATAGCTATTATAAATTAGTCTTAATATGAAAATTACATAATATAATATCTATTTGAATCTATGTCTGTTATTTCCATAAATGTGAAATCTTGATGGGGCTTCAGCAATATTTTAATTGTCTTTTATGGGTAAATATGGGATGGTTGTCTTGGGATTGCTATTAGTATAAGGGAATCATCTCAGTGTATGTTTTACACTCTTAATAATATAATTATGTCTTTACCACCTATTGAATGAAAATATATTTCCATGAGCACAATATTTGTTCTTCTTAGGCTCTTTTCATGAATCTCTATGTTTAGTCGCCTAGAGTCATCTGTCATTTTTATCGTGATTATCATGGTAGATTCTATTTTAAACTAGCTATAATAATATCATTCTCATTTTCTTCCTTTATTTTATATATTTCTCATAATTTACTTCATTCACCTCATTTCCTTTGTATCTCTTTTTCATACTTTCTTGTTAAAAGTATGAAACCCTTGTAGAAAACATTTTTGCTATGAATTGTTCTTTTCCTACTTTCTCCTTTAGATTTTAATAAAGGTAACTCCACCTGATAATAGGACTTTGTCCCTAAATTTTTAACTAACACGAGGACATGGTTCCCATATTATTGATTTAAACTCACAAATTTATCCCTTAATAAAATTTTGAGCCAACACAATTGCAAATATAAAATGTATTTTCTAATAATAAAAGAGAACATAACAAAAAAAACATAATAAATAGGCCAAAAAACACCAAAAAAATGCTCGAGACTAGGCCAAAATAACAATGAGTAAAGGTGTCAATGAAAATTGATCATTTTGTTTGTCACCATAGCTACATGCCCTCCTGTGCCTAACCCATTGCCCCATGCCCCCCTCCCCCTTACTCCATGGTACTACTCACAAGTAAATATGTAATATTAAGCATTGGATCCAAACTATCATTAGTTATTTCTTTCTTTTCTTCCTTAGTAGAATTTTTCATAGTGGGAAAAAAAATTAAGAGCAAAGGGAGGGAATTTATCTTGTTGGTTAGACCCCCAATTAGTAGGGTATGAATGAGCAAAGTCATAATTGTTGTGAGAATTATGAACTATAAAAATATGACATAGACACATAGAGTTCATACGATTCCTATTATGCAAGGGGTGACTCCCTGGAGCAACAAAGCCATGTCCACAACAAGGTAATCAATGGCTACATGAGTCTAGAAGAACTTGATTGATATTGCACGAGTATTGGTCATCTAGTTGTAAAAAATTAACTTTATTATTATTATTATTATTATTATTATTATTATTATTATTATTATTAAAATGTTTTAATAATTATATGCACATATGGGTAATCACCTTAATTTATGGGTCGATTCATGCTTGTGATGCAGGAGCATCAAGCATAAAAACATCATTTTTGTGTTGTTGAAACTTATATGTTAGTTAGGGGTCACAAGTGATCTATTTTGGGGTGTAGATGTGTGTGAAAGATCCTTTAAGATCTTTTTGTTGTCTTAGGATTCATAATGAGTCATCAAGGGTGTGTTTTGAAAGTATGGGAGTTCCTCCCCAAAAGTGACAATTTGAATATTTGAAATGTTAAAATACCTAGTGATGATTGTAAGTGGTGTTTCAAGTAATGTCAAGGCTGTATAACAAATGAGTAATGTCCTAGGGGTCATAAGAGTATAATTAAATTTCAAAGAGGTGGTTAAGATGTAAAATGGTCTTAACAATGTCTTATGTAGGTAACTACATGTAAATACAAGTCATGAGAAAAAGTTGTGAAGAGTCTTATTTTGGTAACCACCCAAACCAATGTATAAGTTGGGTGAGAAGGAAGGTTTAAGTAATTATGGAATGTGAGAGAATGGGGAGAGGGGAGAGGGCTCCAAGAAGGAGAGGAAACAAAGATAAGAAGAATATAACTCCTAAAGAAGGTGGCAGAGTCTATTCATGGACTGTATATGTAATGAAAGATGATTTAAATGAATAAAAAAAGTTATTTCTATGTATTCACTATTTATTGAAAAGGTATTAAACTATTCTTAGTCATATTTTTCCTTAAAATGCCTTTGAGGCCATGAACATGTATTTGTTTGTTGGTTACAAGTTTGAAAATGAAATTGTTGTTTATAGTCAGGTAAGAGGTTGATGGACTTAATGATTGTTGGTGAAAGAAGGAGCATTGGTTCAATCATTGAAAGGTATATCCAATCATAATAAGTTTAAAATTACTATTTGATATATTCCCAAAAGGATAGGACCTTAAATAAATGTTCTTAAAGATGAAAATCTTGATATGACTGTGATAGTCAAAGAACGTGATATCTTAATGTGCTTAAAGATTTTATATCAATAAGGTCATTGTACTAATTAAGAAGATTCACATAGATATATAACCAAGGTTTATGGTGAGAATCTAGATGAATATGTTGGAATGTAAAACAAGTAACAAATGTTCAATATCTAGTCAGTTGGGAGTACCCTATTTACATAGTTAGTACTCTGTTCAATGCAAAGTCAATTCCCTATTTGTATAGTCAAATTCCAAGGAAGGTCTATGTGTGATTGAGAAAGTGAATGGGAATATATTTATTTAAGTATTAATTTGAAAGGATAATAACTTTTTATAATATTATTTTTTAATTTAGGTACTTCTTTGAATATATACAGACTGCTAAATAGTTATACAGTCTTCTTAGAGTGCACACAATTATGCACTTTGATCATTATTAGCCTTAAAAAGATTCATTGAGGTTTATAACATATTTGGATAGATGGAAATTTTCAAAAAATACCTAGGGAAGGTCTTGGTTTAGTTTGGAATTCCCTAAAATAAAATATATTAAATTTTGAGTCCTCTCAACCTCTTAAGTCAAGAAACTAGGGTTTAGAACCTGAAAACCCTATAACTTATATTTTAATCATGGGAATTTGACAAAACTTTGTAGTAATGTATATTTTGACATGCGTGTTAGGATTTAGGTGGTTTTAGTCTAGTAACTTATAGTCTAGTATGGTTTTAATGACTGACCAAGTGCAATGAGGGCTAAAAGGCCTAATTGGGAAAGGACCTACAAAGGAAGTGGTATTTATACATAGAGTTAGATTTTGAAACTTTATGGAGGGATGTAAAAATATAGAGGATTACTAAATATGAGATAAATTATTATAGATGACTTGAATAACATTCATACTAAGAATATTTGTGGAAAAAAGGATACAAGGATAAAATGTCACTATTGAAGTTGAGGGATGTAAGTGAAGAATGGAAACTTAATGAGTGGTTTAAGGGGTTTAAGACAAGTGTAATATGATAATGAAACAACATCCTTGATAATAAATTATCTTCATGAGACCTACGACAAGATTTGGTGTTTTGAACCTTAAGTTGTGAACTGGTGAGAAGATAGTGAATGAGTGAGTGAAGGTAAGTAAATTAATGAATAGAATGAGTAGAGATGATGATTAAGAGATGTATGCATGGTATAGTGAAACATTAAAGTGATTATTAAGGTTATTTTTTAATAGATTTGTACTAATGAAGACTATCAAGCTTGAGAAGATAAAAGGTTATTTGATGAAGACTAAAACTAAGGAACAAAACAAAGCATCAAGAAGTTGATCAAGCAAGTTCACAGCTATAAAATGGTGGTTATGAGGCTTTTACCATGTACCTATACATCATTTGGTATCAGATCAAGGTAATCTCTTGGTTTAATTCTATTTTGAATTGTTAAAGCTTGTTGATTTGAAATAGGCACATAATGCTATGAGGATTACATGAGATGACATTACAGGGTATTATGGGAAAATAAGGTGTTAAAGGTGTGATATATTGAAGTTAGTATAGATAAATTATAGAATTGGTGAAGAGAGGAACTAAAGACCCTAAGTCCGATGATACAGACTTGAAACTAGTCAAGAGAGGACTAGATAAGGTAGAGTGAAGAGAACATTGAAGCTTAAGTGAGAGAAAGAAGGGAAAGACTCCAAGAGAGAGTCAAGGGAGGTAATAAAGTCTTAGACAAATTACTAGAGAAAGATAATATATCCAAGAGAGATATAAGAGGCAAATAGGTAGATTTCCAAGGGAGTGGTCTAAACAAGGCTTAGAAAGTGAAGAGAAAGATAGAAGATGGATGTAGAAGAGGAAGTAAAAGATATGAAAAGAGAGTTGGGGTAGAGTTTGAAGAAGATAGAGCACCTAATGAAGCTCATGAAATATCAAGGAAGCCAATGGCTTGGTTGTATTGTGAGAAAGAAAGTGAAGTGGCCACTAGAGCTACTTAAGAGAGAGAGAGAGAAGGCATAAGATGAATTCCTTGGGGAAAGAGCAGAAGAAATAGAATAAAACCCATATAAACATCAAGGTTGAGTAGTTGCCAATAGATCAACATGATAGAGAGGTTGAGAAAATATTTCTCATTGAGGAGAACATGGAGAGAGAAGTGCTAAGAGAAGAACTTGAGGGATAAGACATGAATATGAGGAGAATGTCTATGAAAGAGGAATTATGGAGACTATATTTTCTCTTATTCATCATGATAACATTAAATTTGAGTTTATGTATGCAGGTGTCAAGAAAAGTTGGATGAAGGCCAAGCACAAGGCCTTAAAGTTTGTGAATAATGGGTCTAATATATCACCCATAAAGGTGAAAGAAGATGATTAGGGAAAAGAAAAATTTGTAAAAGATAAGATGAGGACATGAAAGAGAAGATGAGCTTGCAATAGTCTTATATGGAAGTAAATGAATTCTTAGAAATTGATTATTATTGTAAATTTTAAATTAAAGAAGATAATATATATATTGGAAGAAGGAAGAATAAATAACAACCCTCAAATATGGTACAAGGGCATGGGTACGCGGTTCCTAAGTGGATCAAGAACAGTTGGTGAGAAGAGGAAGGATAACCTCAAGAAAGAGGTAATGAAAGACAAGAATTTAAGTGAAAGTAAGGGGTAGGTTACCTCAAATTGACATGACAACTATTCAAGATAAGAAGCATGAAGAAGATGAGGTAAGAAATAAACTTTAGCCTAAACATGTACAAGATATAAAATGGGTTGTGAAGATTATGGAAAAGGTACAAATAGATAGTGTTTCAATTAAATTCCAAGAAGGCATAAAGGAAGAGGAAAGATGTAAACTCAAGAAGCAAGAAGACATGATGGAGGAAATCAAAGACAAAGAGATGATGTTGTAGCTAAGTAAATAAGATGACAAGTGTGAAGAAGCTAAGTGTTCTCAAAATTTGATTTCTAATGTTAATTTTGATGATGCATATGAGGATAACTCAAATAGTGAACATGTTTTGTATAGAGAAACAATGACATTATTGGAGAAGCTTGTGAAAAGTCAAGAGGAAGATGAAGCATCTCATATAGTGATTAACAAACTTGAAGTGCAGAAGAATGAGATTGATTTTACTCTCATGACTGAGGGAGTCCAAAGATAGGTTATGGATCAAGATGGCCAAGAAGATGAAAAATAATATGGTCCAAAATTTGATGAATATTTTGGAGAGTAGATGCTCTCACATTGAAAGAGGAAATGGAGATTTTAGAAAATATTTTTAATCCATTGAAAGGGATAAAAGCAGGTGAAGAAAAATAGGAAAAATTCGTGAATGATCTCAAAGAAGACTAAAAAATAGAGAAACATAGTGAAGCACAAGGAGTTATGCAAGAAAATCCACAAGAAATTACATTAGGAAGCAAACAAGTAAAGCATGATCAAGTCAACAAGGTAATTTATTAAATTGATGAAGTTACAATAGAGTTATTAGTTGATTTTCATGAGGATGGAAAGACAATAAGGTGCCAAGCAACATTGTAAACCATATGATTTTTATTTGTATTTTTATTTAATTAAGAAGAGATGAGTTATTATGAATACACTTGAGCTTTGACCTAAAAAAGAGTTCATTGCCTTTCCATGCATGTGGCTCACCACCTTTCTTATCCTATTTCTCCTCAACCACCCTCCCCCTGCTCCTCCCACCACCATAATTAATGGGATGCATTTCAAGTTAGAATCAAGCCAATTCCAGAAATCATCCCTTTCCTTATAATAATTTGGAGCATATACATTGCAAATTCTAAAACTCTAATATTCTCTTTGTATGATAATACAAATTAATCTATTACATGGGGATGAGTTGTACTCATCCATAGATCCTCTCCACTTTAGATTAACCAACATTGAGGCTCTAAATTTCCCTTTGGAATGGCATGTAGATAAAAGGTATGTATTCTTTTAAATGAAATTGAACACAAATTCTAACGTATACCCAACTACCTTAATTTCCTGAAGAAGTAAAAAATTCAATATCCTCCCATGAATTCCTAAATTTTTAGATAATAGGTTTAGGATGAGGGGATTTTAATCCCCTCATATTCTAGTTAACAATATTCATATCAAAGGGAGAAGGGGGGGTTTACCTTTGTAGTCTAGAACCTTAGAGCCTCCTTTGTTCTGATACAACCTTGTAAAACATTGAGGTACCTTATTCTCTTTGGATCTCTTCTTAGAATACTCAACACCCCCTTGATAACCCTTGGGATGTTTACCATCCTCCCTACAAGGTGAACCTAAGAAGGGGTCCAAATTTGATTTAGTTTTAAATCTTTTAATATTGTTCATGGATTTTCCACCTAGAAGAGAGTTAGATTCCCTTGGTTCTAATGGAACATATTTCTCCATATATTCATAAAAATTAATAATAGAACTAGGGGTTAGAGAAATCACCATTGGGACCATCTCATCATTCATACCTCCTAGTTCTAGATACAAGCGGATAGGGGTAGGGGTCTCCTTATTTGGAGGGTCAGCCAAGATACCAATGTATTCATTCGAGAGTCTACTTCTAGAGGATGGAAACTCTTCTGTTGGATTTGTTACCTGATCATCTTAGGCCATCAAGGACTTAGGGATAGAACCCAACTAATCCATATGTGGGGGAACCACTTCTTTACTCTCAATAGATAGAATAGATCAAACATCAACCTTCCTCACTCTCAAAAAGGGAGTGTCAATTGGAGGGGAAAAATTTTTGATATCACCTTTAAATAAAATAGATTCATTTTATCTTTATTATTCACAATAAAGTGTAATGCCTTTATTGGGTTCCATGTAAAAGTAGGGATTATCTCATATAACAACATATTTGTTTGTGTTAGAGGCAATATTATCAAATACATCATTATCAAAGGGCAGAGTCTTACTTTGCACATTTTTCCTCACCATTCTAGGTTTAACCAGTAGGGGGCAAATTTTTTAAGGTGACCATATTTTTTATAAAAAAACATGCATTGAGACTTCCTGACCTTTTATTGAACAAGTGCTGGAATCTCCTCTAATGTTTAAAATAAGGGTTTTATGGAAAACATTTAATGGGTCCAAGGATATAAGGATTCTGGCATGCATATGCATAAGAGATCTTCGTATTTATTCAATCTTTAATATTTATCCTAAGGGTTTACAGGTTTGAGATAGAAATTTCTAAAAGGAACATCTTCAACATCAACCTATCTTGGATTAGATTTAAATAAATTATCATTTAATTTCAACATAGGGTTCCAAGGTACTTCTTTGAAAATAGACTATCCTAAATTCTAAAGGGGTTTGATAATAACACACCTTTACACATTATAATTTTAAACATAATCATGAACACTCCCTTCATAAACATTACACACACACACACACACACACACACACACACACACACACACACACACACACACACACACACACACACACACACACACGTGTGTGTGTGTGTGTGTGTCTACATGTATATGTATATACATATACATGTATATATATACATATATACATATATATATATATATACATATATATATATATATATATATATATATATATATATATATACATATATACATATATATATATATATATATATACATGTATATATATACATATATATATACATGTATATATATATATATATACATGTATATATATATACATGTATATATATATATATACATGTATATATATATATATATACATGTATATATATATATATACATGTATATATATATACATGTATATATATATATATATATATATACATGTATATATATACATGTATATATATACATGTATATATATATATACATGTATATATACATGTATATATATATATACATGTATATATACATGTATATATATATATACATGTATACATACATACATGTATATATATATACATGTATATATATACATGTATATATGTATATATATATATATATATACACATATATACATGTATATACATACATACATACATATATATATATGTATATATGTATATACATATATATATATATATATGTATATACATGTATATATATATATATATATATATATACATACATACATGTATATATATATATATATACATACATATATACATGTATATACATGTATATACATGTATATATATATATATATATATATATATATATATGTATATATATATAATGTTTATAAAGGGAGTGTTCATGATTATGTTCAAAATTATAATCATGAACTAAGCTATATATATATATACTCCATAGAGAACTAAGCTAGTTATTAAAGAAAATTCTTGAGGGTAAGGAGTTTCTATTCAAACATTTAAAAAACCCTAATATTTATTAATTGGGACTCTTCAAACTACAACTATCTTTAGGAAATAAATATAGGATTTTTACTAGACCAAGGGACTTACCATCTTTGACTGGGATGTGTTTATTGGTTCCATTGCTACCCATCTTATAGACGTTGATGACAAATTATGTATCCTCTAAATGTTTTGTGACCTCTTCCTAATGAAGTATTTCTGAGAAGAGCTTCATTTTTGCTTCTTCTTTCCTTCCCCTCCAACCTAATTACCAATAAAGCTCTTACCATGGCAGTTTTTAAAATCTAACACTATCATTATCTAATAACTCTACATGCTAGGGTTGTCACTTTCATCCCTCTCCATTAAAAAAACTAATAAATGCATACATTCCATGTTGTTTCCAAATGCCCCTATGACACTCAATTTGAGGGAAAACATGTTGAGATGAGGAAAAAATAAAACAATAAAGAAAATAAAACATAAAAGAATACCTGTAGACCATAAATTAAGGAACATAAAAACCAATAACCAATAACACATATGCATCACACATCAAACCAAGGTAAGAAGCTAAACAATCAATGGGTCGAGGAAACCAAGGAAGCAAAGAGAAAGAGAAGAGATCTTGAAGCTTTTTCAATGGAGGATGAATTTTCATGATCCCATTTATATATCTCCAAGATTCCCCATTTGGTTCCCTTATTTTGAATAAATTTTATAATAAATACTTCATGTAACTCAACATAGGTATCTAAATACCCTTTAGGAAGTGAATGATGAAATCAATTTAACACATCACCCTCTAAACTATTTGGAAAAAATAGTAGCAATATTTTACTACCATTTCAACCATTCATAGATTTTCTATAATCTCTAATATGTAAATAAGGATCCCCACTTCCATTGAACTTAGAAAAGGTTGTCATATTAAAAATAGATGGTAATGGTGTATAAAAAATATTACACACTATAACACTGTCATATATGGCATTTATATCAACCCAATAATGATACATGATTTACTTTCCAAGGTGAGTTAATGTAATTTATGTTGAAAATAACCAACATCATGAATTAAAGAAATAGCCTCTTATAAATGCATATTAAGGTATTTAAGGTGCTTATTTAATTATATGATTTTATAATTAATTTTAGACAATGGTACACTATTTTAGATAGGAGAAGAAGGATTAATAATAAATTCTACATCAATAATGGTAGGATTGGGATATTCATTGGCATTTATTATATTGTTATTTTGGAAATTTGATGTAGATAAACTTGTCCAAAAGTCTTAAACTTGTAAATTGTATACACTTCTCTAGACCTTAAGGCCTTCCTTATAGCTTTTTTTTGTGGTTTTATTGATTATACAAAAAATTAGGGATTGAATACCATAAAATAAGGACCATTTAAAGTACACTCTATCAATTTTTATCTCTCCACAATTTTTCTTGGCCTAAAACAACCTCTAGACCACTTTTTTATCCTTAGGCCTCTTCCAATTAGGTCTCTTTAAGGGCTAATCCAACAGAGACTTATATATCCATACATAAACTATATGTATAGGGTGGAAACCACTTCATTTTGTTAGAAAGCCTTGAACATTTCTCAATTGAAAAATTTTGACCTTTTTGGTTGGATACGACTCCTGCAAATGGCTTTTTGGTTTTAAAACCCTAACTTAGGGTTTTCTTATCTTGTGCATACCTGAGAGGGGTTATATTGATTTATTGACTTCTAAAAGACCATTAAAGGAATTATAAAGGATGATAAACCTATGTAAAAACATTCCTCACCTTCTCCAATACTTATAAATTCTCCCTAACTCCTTAGATAAACATTTCTATCAAGTTCTGTGTTTGATTGTGTAGGTTTTGTGAGGTTTCTACATGTATGTGAGGTCTGTGTTTTGTATTTCATAAATAAACTTGAATATATCAAAGGTAAAAACATAAATTAACTTAAATAAACATGAAAAACCTTACCAAATCATAAAATTTTGCATACAATTATCTTTATGATGTATTCCTTCCTTAATCAATATACATAGTCCATTTCAAATGGCACATACATAGGGAAAATAGGGTACTTTGTGTCTTTTCCTTAAAAAATAGGATTTTTATTTATCACTTATTAAAAATTAAACTTATCCAAATTTTCATAAATTATCCCACACAAAAATACAACCTTTTGTACATTCCATAACTTCTCTAACTACCTTTTGGGACCTTCTAACAATCATAAAAGAGCTAGTTAAGAAGTATGAACATATACAAAGTTGGTATTCGATACATTAAAGAATTTAGACCCATGAGATAAAATTAAGGGGTCATTAATATATAATTAAACATGTTTGAAACTTGATAAGTTCCTTCATCATGACTGCAATGCTAATTCTAAGTAAACAATTCAAAGTTTTAAAAGCTAATTTTTGGTGGGAAAGTGGAAATTTGTAAGTTTATCAAGCTAGGAATAAAAATAAATTATATATTTGAAAACTAAGGATTTTATAAACATAAAAAGACCTCATAGACCATCATAAATCCAAAATTTGATCAAATAAACAAAAAATTGTAAGAAAACCTATCCTGGAAGGGATTCTCCTACATCATACTCCTAGGGAAAGAGAAAAGAACTCAGGGACTATTGTCCATGATTGTTTTCAGAGTAATCACATAAATTTTGATGTCATGTTTAGTCATCCATGTAGCATCTTCAATTGGTTTGTATTTCCCTTTGACTAGTTACCTAAAAAATTGATTGTCTCTAGTTTGTTTGATCACCTGCTCATCTAGTATGCATTCCAATTCCTCTGATTTAGCTTGAGAAAACTATGTTGCCAAATCTGGACCTGATGTAGCTAATCCTTCTATTATGTGTTCAAATTTTAATCCTTTTTTATAAGGTTAAAGTTTTGTAACATTGAATATTGGTGATATGCCTACACCACTAGGCAATTCCAATGTATAGGCATTGTTAGTAAACTTCCTAAGTACCTTACAAGGACAAATTTTCTTCATCTTTAGCTTATTTTACTCACCTCCTAGAAACCTCTCCTTCTTGAGATGAGCCAAAACCTAGTCTTTAATCTGAAAACTCACCTCTCTTCTACTTACATCTGCTTGTTTCTTTTACTTCTCCACACTAGTCTCTAGATGCTTCCTTACTGATCGAAAACCATATTTACCCCCCTGGGATAAATCACATAGTTTTTATAAAATAGAATACTGAAATTCTCAACTCCCTGAGATAAATATAAATAGTTATAGAATTCTAAATTTTTCAATTAAATAAAAATAGGAAATGGATTTAAAAATTATAATAAGTCATTTTCCAAAATTTAATTAAAAGAAAATAAATTTTAAGTCCCTGAAAGTAAATAGTCTGAATAATTTTAAGTATGAGTATTTGAAAAACTCATATAACTATGCTATTCATTTAGAACCATTTCATTCATATTTTCATCTCTTGAAAGTCTTTTAATTAATTTCTCATAATAAGCTTCCAAATATCAATGATTAATTTTAAAATTGACATAAAATGGAACACTGATAAAATAGAGAAAACATAGAGACAAAGATTATTTATAAGGTTCACCAATTAGCTACGTCCTTGAGTTCATTTGAACCATTCCATTATAAAAATATGTAAATACAAAATTTAAACTTACATCCCTATATAATTTAAGAAAACTTGCAGCTCTATAAAATATGAAGAACTCGTCTACAGTATGAAAATGTTCTTATTTTAAACCAAATAAATATTTTCAAGTGCTAATTAATTCTCTCAACAAGAGGAAAAATATTCTCAAAGGATTTATAAAAATATCCTTAGCTTTTACAACTCTCTGTAATTCATACAAGCTAAAAAAATATTCAGGAATAAATAAAATCAAAACACGCTCAATTCACTGAATTAAATAACTTATGTTCTTCAAGCAAAATAGATCTTCATTTGTATGGACCATCCATGCTTGAAATCCCTGTAACATTCCTTCTCTATCAAAAATACTCAACTTGTATCCATCTCTGTTGATTTTTTTCTCTTTGTAAGCTTCCTATAAGTTGTCCCTAGATTAATAATAATTCTCAATATTTAAAAATTGTCATATAACCAATTTTGACTAATAATATTCTATTTCTAACCAAAAAAATGATTATATTCAAAATAAAATTTATATATTTAATAAATGAATAAAATACCATAGTTTATGAGAAGTTCCAACTCCATGCTTTATTGAATAAAGCTTCTCATAAATATCAACCATGATCTTCAACCAAATCCATGACCATGCAAAAGTTAAGTGAAAGACTCACATGGAGAAAAAGGTGAATAAAACTTAAGGCTTTAATGCCAAACATAAAACATGCAAATGTCCACCAAAACTGCCACCCCTTTCAGAGTGGGACTCAACGTGAAATAAAAAGTATGCATGTTAAAGTTTAATGTTGGACATAAAAAGCTTATTCTCCCCATGTAAAGTGGAGATCCATGTGGGAGTGGGGAGTGGGACAAAGTGGAGTGGGGTGATAAATATTTATTTAATTAAATCCATGTAATTTCCACCGTGAGAAAAAAGGTAAGTGGTGATGATTATTATTATTATTATTATTATTATTATTATTATTATTATTATTATTATTATTATTATTATTATTATTATTATTATTATTATTATTATTTGTGGAGTGGTAAAATAATTTAATTTTTGGGACATAGGCAAGATTAAAAATATTCAATTATTTAATAAAATCATAAATAAAATATAATAATTTGGGATTTGGATTTAAAATTGGGATTGAATAAATTTGGGTTTAATATATCCAATAGTAAATTAATACCATGACTAGGATATGAGGATTAATTAAAATTAGGATTTGGGATAATTACGATAGGAATAATTAATTGGTTATAAAAGGAATAAATATATGTGGCTTAATAGAATTATGTGGTAAAGTTGGTAACATTGGATGTTGTTTGGTTACAGGATAATGTGGGTAATTGGCTAGTTTGATCCCACATCTGTAACACAACATCTATTAGCAACACAAAAAAATAATTCCACTATAAGAAGTAAAACTTTTGCAACCTTCTTATGTTTTTGCCATGTGTCAATTTTTCATTATGACACTTGACCTTTCCACATTTTTTCAAACCATATAAAAATATTTTGGATCACTTACATATTCATGTACCTCCTTTATTACCACTATAAATTCTTCACCTTCAGCACTCCTCTTATTCATAGGACCAATATTTTTAAGTTCAAACACTCCTTTAGGCTGTGTACCATATAATACTTGGAAATGACTCAAGTCAATACTTCTATTGGTGGAGTCATTAAATGAAAACTCTACTTGAGGCAACACAAGATCCCATTGCTTGGGATTGTCCTTAGATAGACACCTCAATAGGTTCCCTAGGCTTCTTTTAACCACTGCAATTTGACCCTCTCTCTAAGGGTGTTAAGATAAACTAAAACTCAAGTTTATGCCTAGCTTTCTCCACAGTGTTATCCAAAAATGGCCAAGGAGCTTAATGTCTCTATCAAATATAATGTGTGGCATCATTAATAGTCCTATATAGAATGAAATGTGCCATTTTAGAAAATATGTCCAAAACGACACATATTGAGTCAAAACCTCTTTGTGTCCTAGGTAGTCCCATAACAGAGTCTGTGTTTATGGATTTTTAAGGCCTATTTGGGATTGGTAGAGGTTAATACAAACCTGCATTAGTTATCTTACCTATATCCAATTAATGTTTTCTTAAATCTTTCAATATACCTCCTCACTTCTGCTTGCATCTTAGGCCAATAATAGTGTCTAGTGAGTTGCTCCAATTTATTATCAAGCCCAAAGTGTCCTACCATACACCCACTATGATTTTATTGGATAAAATTATCCCTTATCAAACTTCTTGGCACACATAGCTGCATCACCTTGAACAATAATCCATTTTGTAAGACATAGTCTAACCATGGTTCCTTGTTGAGTGTAGTTAGGTGCTTGCAAGAATTGTATGTTTCTTTGTAGTCTTCATCATCTTCATAATTTTCCTTGAGTGATTCACTTCCAACACTCTTAAATTGTATCTCATACACTAACAAGACTCTCTTACTCAATGCATTTGTAACCTTATTACTTTTTCCTTGTTTATGATTGATGGTTAAGGTGAAATTATGCATCTACTCCACCCACTTCATGTGTCTTTGGTTTAGTTTGGGATGATTGGTGATGAATTGAAGTGCATGATTATCTGTATAGACAATAAACTCCTTTGGCATTAGATAATGCCTTCACTTCTTCAATGCTTATATCATTGCATAGAACTCCAAGTCGTAGGATGAGTACTTATTCTTGGCATCATTCAAATTTTCATTGAAATAGGCTATAAGTCTTCCCTCTTAGCTTAGTACATCCCATATTGCCACTCCACTTGCATCACATTCTATTTGAAACACTTTGTTGAAGTCTAGTAATGTTAGTATAGACTACTTTATTAACCTTTAATTCAAGTATTAGAAACTTCTCTCAGCTTTCTCACTCCAAACAAACCTCTTCTTATCTCCCTTAATTGTGTCTACGATAGGAGCACATATTCTAATCAAATTCCTAATGAAATTTTTATAGAAACTTTCAAGATCATGGAAGCTTCTTACCTCTCCAGCTATCCTAGGTGTTGGCCACTTCATGATTTCCTTCACCTTATTCTTATCCATATTTAGCATGCCTTGATAGATTCCAAATCCAAGGTACACAAATTATGAATTCATAAATTCACACTTATTTAGGCTGATCAATAGTCTTTCTTCTTGCAGCCTCCTCATGACTAGATGCAAATGGTGAAGATGCTCCTCCTTGTTATGGTTGTAAATAAGTATGTCATCCAAATATACCACTAAAAATTTTCCAATAAAAGACTTGAGGACTTAATTCATCATCTTGATGAAATTTATTAGTGTCTTAGTCAAACCAAATGGTATAACTAGCGATTTATACAATCCTTTTTTATTTTGAAAGCAATTTTTTACTAATCCCCTTGTCTGATCCTAATCTGATAGTACCCACTCTTGAGATAAATTTCTCTTTAAATATATTATTCCACTCAAAAAATCCATAAAATCTTCCATCTAAGGAAGTTGAAACCTATATCTAATGGTGATCTTGTTGATAGCCCTAGACTCACTACACATTTTCCACTCACCTTCCTTCTTAGGCACAAACATTGTAAGTATTGCACAAAGAATAAGACTTTATTTGATAATTCCTTTGTCTAGAATATCTTGTAATTGTCACTTTATCTTTGCATTTTCTTGAGGGGTCATCTTATAGGCTACCTTTTTAGGCAAGTTTTCTCTAAGAATAAAGTCTATATGATGAGTGATGTTCCTAATAGGTTGTACTTGGAAACTCATCAACCAATATTTCTACATACTCCTCCAACATGTTTTGGTTTTTTTTAGGCAAATCATTGATATTTGTGGCTATCATAATAGTCCTAGGTTTGAATACCAATGCAAAGCCTAACTCCTCTTCATACATGGCACTTAGAAACTCTTTACCACTTACTAACATCAGGGTTGACCCAACTTATTGGTTATTGTCTTCATCCTTTATGGGAATCAAGGTATGAATAAATCCATCTTTGACTAAGGTGTACACATTTATCCTTGCAACATGAGTGATTTACCTATAATATTTCCAAGGCCTTACAAGAAGCACATGACAAAATTCCATGGAGATGGCATCATAAATGACCTTATCCTTGTACCTTCCAACTTGAAATTTCAGCCAAATTTGCTCACATACCAATACTTACTGACCCTTGTTCAACCATGAGACTTGTATGGTGTGGGGTGAGGCAAATTATTCAATCCAAGTTTATTAACCATTTCAATAGAAACTACATTATCCGTACTTCTTGAATCTATGACCATTTTACAATATTTACCTTGGCATTTCCAAGAAGTCCTAAAAAGAGTTTTCCTTTGTGGTGGCTCCTTCTCCTTAGGTGGACTGATTAGTACCCTCCTCATTAACATTGATTATCATACCTCAGGTTCCTCCACAAGTGATGGAGGAAAAACACTCTCCTCCTCAACTCCTTGTGCAATTTGATTTCTCCTTTCAACTCTTGGACTCCCTACTGGCTAATCTTTTGGTCACTCCCATGATCTATGTCCAAAAAAAATGTTTCCTTTGAAACACCTTTATATAAATTCACTTGATCTTCTACCACTTGGTGTATATCTACCCTTGAAATAAGGCCTTCTACCAATAAATGCTCTTCTTGAACTAGATGGCTGCTCATGTGAGGTATTAGACTCTCTTTGGATACTTCTTTATGAATATCCTTTGCCTCCTTACTATCCCCTACCTCTTGGATTTATTTCATATTGAGTTTATCTTCAAATTTCAACGTCAACTAGTAGCACTCTTTTAGTGTCTTTAGACTAACAAGACTCAACTCATCCTAAAAATTATATCTCAAGACATTTAGATACCTACACACCTTATCAATGTCATATTTTATATGACCTAATATAATTCTTAATTTTTATAACTCTTTAGTGTACTCTCTTTCCCCCATCTCTTTTTGTTTCAAGTTTTGAAGTTTCATGTACAAGTTGGTGATGTAGTCGCTAGGAAATAATTTGATCTTCAATTTTATAACCATCCTATCCTAAAACTTGACATTGGCCTTTCCTTTCTTACTTATCTCATCTTGTATGTAATCCCACCATAGGGATGCATAACCCTTCATCTTAGTCCTATCAAACTTCACATATTGCTCTTTTGGTACATCATCAAAATCAAATTACTTATCCAACTCTCCTATCCAATCAAGGAGTTATTCTCCACTAAGGATACCTACATATATTAGAAGATCTAATTTGGAATTAGATTCCTAACCTTTAACCACCTTCAATAATTTCTCAAACTTCTTCTCCTCAGTCTCTCTCTCTCTCTCTCTCTCTCTCTCTCTCTCTCTCTCTCTCTCTCTCTCTCTCTCTCTCTCTCTCTCTCTCTCTCTCTCTCTCTCTCTCTCTCTCTCTCTCTCTCTCTCTCTCTCCTTCATCTTCCAATTTTGGTGCCTATGGTTCTTCTTCCTCTTGGTCACTCAAATCACTTATGACTACTCTGATTCTTTGATTAACCTCAAATAATATGAGTATGGAATTAAAGTTTAGTCATATGTTCCTCAACTCTTTCAATATGATATCTCCCATATGTATGGCTACTAATCTCTCACCTGCTACACTCCTCCTTGATGGCATCTTATTTTCTCTGAGGTATTTTGTCAAAAACTTCTAGATTCTCTTCCTCTCAAGGAATATCTCCTTATCCAATTAATTTCAAGTGTATTATTTTGTCTTTTATACCAAAATGATGAAAATCAACTTGTCCATAAGTCTTAACCCTGTAAATTATATACACTTCTCTAGACCTTAAGGCCTTCCTTATAGCCTTTTCTTGTGGTTTTCTTACCTGTAAAAAAAATAAGGGATTGAATACTAGAAAATAAGGAACATTTAAAGTACCTTCTATCAATTTTTATCTATTGAAAAATTTTATTGGCCTAAAACAACCTCTAGACCACTTCTCTATCCTTAGGTCTCTTTCAATTAGGTCTCTCTAAGGGCTAATCCAACACAGACTTCTATATCCATACATAAATTTTATTTACAGGGTGGAAACCACTTGATTATATTAGAAAACATTTAACACTTGTCAATTACAAACTTTTGACCTTTTTATATTGATATAACTCCTACAAATGGATTTTTGGTTTCAAAACCCTAATTTAGGGTTTTCCTATTCTGTGTAGACCTAAGAGGGGTTATATTAATTTATTAAGCCCATTCAAGAAACTTTAAAGGATTATACACTTATTTAAAATCCTTCCTCACCTTCTCCAATCCTCATAAATTCTTTGTAACTCCTCTGCTAAACATTTCTATCAAGTTTTGTGTTTGACTGTGCAGGTTTTATGTGGTTTCTACAAGTCTATGAGGTTTGAGTTATGTACTTCATAAAGAAATGTGAATATATCAAAGGTAAACACATAAATTAACTTCAATAAACACTAATAACCTTACAAAATGATAAAATTTTGTATAAACTTATCTCTATAATGTATTCCTTCCTTGATCAATACACATAATCCATTTCAAAATGCACATACACAGGAAAAATAGGGTAATTTGTTTCTTTTACTTTAAAAATAGGATTTTTATTGATCAATTATTGAAACTTGAACTTCTCCAAATATTCATCAATCAACCCACATGAAAATAAAACCCTTTTTAGATTCCATAACCTCTCTAATTGCCCTTTGGGACCTTCCAATGGTCACTAAAGAGCTAGTTAAGAAGAATGAAAATATACAAAGTTGGTATTACATAGATTAAAGAATTTGGACCCATGAAATTTACTTAGGGGGTCCTTAAGATACAATTAAAATGTGTTTGAAACTTGAAAATTTCCTTCATTCACCTCTGCAATGCTAATTCTAAGCAAACAATTCAAATTTTATAAAACTGAGTTTTGGTGAGAAAGTGGAAATTTGAAGTTTATCAATATAGGACTAAAAATAAATTATATATTTGAAAAATAAGAATTTTATAATCATCTAATAACTCCTATACCATCATCAATCTAAAATTTAAATAATTAAAACAAAATTTGCAAGAAAACCTATCCTAGAAGTGATGCTCCTGCATCAAAAGTCACATTACATTCTACTAAAATAAGATAAATAGAACTGTTATTCTCATCACTAGAATATACATGTTCACACATGTTAGGTTTCAAAGGGGAACTAAAAACATCATCACAATATGCGTTGACATTATCATTAAGTGAACTATCATTTGATTTATCATGTAACATATAATCATTATCAACATGAGGTGACGATAAGGAAGAACAATACTAGGGTTATTAGAAACATTATACTCTTCATTATACACATAATAATAATCATTATTCCAATCCTCATCATGATCATCATATTTTTCATTTTCATAATCAACATTTAAAATAGCATAATTTTCATTTTGACAAGAAGAGGTGGTAGGAGATGTATTAACACATTATACTTTGCTAAAAGCATCATTAAAATTTAAAATAAAAACATTTTAATTTTGAAAAGAATAGGGTAAAGGAGATGCATTTATACTTTCTACTTTTTTCAAAGCATTGTCATATGTAAAGGGAACTTTGATGTGACTATGATGAAACTTAGGACATTCACAGATTTCATTTTCATTATGTAATGGAATTTTAATTTTATTTTCTTTATATTGTGAAATAGAAACATCATTTGATAACCTAGGAGTATAATCCAAAAAATCATCACCAATAATGGGTTCATTTGGAATTATATAATTAGTTTCTCTCACATGGATTTTAAGAGAAATAGTAGAAAAGGTATGATAAAGACATTCATCTACATTACTAAATTTACCATATTTATCATCACTTTAATATTATTCTTCATTATCCTCATTAAAAATACTCTTTACCATCATTGTACACATATTCATGTTCTTCATTAACATCTAACACACACTATTGATAGTTAATCCATTCTTTACTATGATTATAAGGAATGCCTAAGATTTAATCAATAGGATGAAGAAGAAGAGTTTATTTTTTATCCAATATTAATTTTTCCAAAGACTAAAATGATAATAATAAGAGAGAGACAAACAAATTCCAACAAATATTCCAACATAAGAAGGAAATCATAATTTTATTTGAATCCCTAAGAAAAATTTAAGAACGAAACCATAAGGAACACTAGGGCTTGAAACATTCAACAAATAAATCAAGTTCACCAAAATGTTTGATATAAATTAAGATTAAGGGAGGTTAATATAATTAATAGAAAATATTGAGTAAAATAAATTGTAAGTCAATAATCATTCACACATAAATTTAGTTTTTAAACATATGAACAATTAGAGTTGTAACAAAATACATGAAAAGATGTTGAACACTTATTTGTAGTTAGGATGCACAGATCTATGGATGAATGTAACTAACTATGACAAAGACTAACATAACTTTAGTTCCATAGGAGTGACTATTTGAATAACTAGGATGCAGTTGATATATCAAGACTTCTATGACCTATGTCCTTGTCCCTAAGTTATGGTTATGTATATGATGACTATGAGATAAATATGTGAAATGATGAATTGTGCTAAACTACCTATAGATATGTTTCATCTTTTTATATGATTTGGAGATCAAATTGGAAAATGTCCTAAAGTAGATCAAAACCTATACCATTGTATAGGGCTCGATGAGACCTTTTCAATGGTATGGATGTGTATTGAATTCATTCTAAAGGACAACAAACATATTGGTGATCGATAAGTCCAGCTATGATTCCCTTGATAGATAGAAAAAATTAATTGAAGCAGTGGCATATGTTTAATTAGTCTGGGTGTTTTTTAAATACTGTTTAGTAATATTTGAGAGCATTAAAATAAGTTGAACTTTTTAACTTTTTGTAAGTCATTTTCTGCTATCAACTTTATAATTAGTAACAATCATGCAATGCAGAGGAAATTTAGTTGACATGTGACAATTGATGCTACGCAGAATGGTAAGTAATAGAGCCATGACACGGCTCTTGTTTGAGATTGTTATCATATAGTTAATGTTATACTACACATGTTATATCTAAACTATGACAACCACTTCCTTGAAATATATTGGATGTATGCCTTATTCTTAATGATGACTCTCGCATTTTATTATTAGTCTTGAAGGGCCTTCTTTAGTCTTCATTATCCTTTAACATAGGATTAAACTGATGTTTGTTGGCCAATCAAATAGTATTCATTTACATGCCAAAAAAAAGGCTAAACTTTGACATATGTAAATTGCAAGTAGTTTAACTAATGTATAGAATAATATTATTTTGGCTACGTTCATTGGTTCAATAGTTTACATGTTATTTATGCCTCCTCATAAACCAAAGAACAAGGCTGTTAAAATTGGCATTGTCATGATAGTTTGTCAGGCCACAATTAATGACACTATTGTTTGTTATAGCTCATGGGTGGCAGCAGTAGACAAGTGATGCCATGCATGGTGGGCAGTCAGTGGCAATTTTTTTTGAGTACACAATAGGGCTTGTCTAAAATCTCATAGAAATGGCATATGGCTATGAGCAAAGTGAAGATTACCTTTTCAAAATTGTATTGACAAACGACTCTGTAGTAGTGAAGTGGAATCAATTATTAATTATACATTAGAAATGAATTGCATCCAAATGCACCATGCCAGCGTACATTGCCATTGGTATCAAGCATCTTAAGGGCCACCAGTTGAGTCTCACTATTGTTTGTGGTCAATATTTGACCTATATATAGATTTTTTGACATTTGTTTTGGAATTTTTTCTTATTATGCATTTGATATTTCCCTCAGTTTATTACCAAAAAAGGAAGTTATTGTATTGTTTCTTGGATACTTGTATTCTTAGTCCATTTTAGCTTGTTCTTTAGCTTCTTGGTAGGATTTTTTTAATCTATTGTAGTTTGTTTCTTTGGCTTCTTTCTATAATTACTTTGACAGAACTCTATGCATATATCTTTCTCTATATTGTAATGCACATTTTGTGACTAATGTTTTGAATTTAGATTGCATGAAGTATTGTTAGAGTTCAGATGTATTGTATGTATCATCTGCATTTAATTGCTCAGGCCAATGCTTGTATTGTGTTGCTTCAAATATTTATAAGTATGCAAATTTATAGTTGAAAGCATACTTTATCTGGTTCTCATGATTATTTTCTCAATGGCTTGCCCATAAGTTGCATCTTTCTCTATTGCAATTACAGTCTTTGATTAAGTCTTTCCCATGTCCTAGTACATGTTACACAACATATAAATTATATGGGATAAGTGATATCACTTGATCTTTCAAATGGAGAAGATATGGATGAATTGGACAGTTATATTAATAGTTATAAGGTAACATCTAAGGTATTGCATGCTTTTATTCTTATCATGGTATTATTTTATTCGTACAGAAGTGATTCTATTTCCTCCTTTTTATTCAAGGTGTTAAGGTCAGTGAATGATTTGTAGGATAAGTTTCCAAGGAAGATCTAAGCTACCAACAAGGGTATTACATGACTAGGTTCTTCTTGGACTTATGGAAAGTGCTTGAGTCACTATGAGTCTTTTCGATGAAGTGTCATTACTATTTCAGTAAGATGGATTTCCCTTGAATTGTTTCTTTTAAAATGTTGTGGTTATAATTATTTTCCTTATGTTTAAAGTTATGTAGGTCATAAGTTTACATCAAATTTGGTTTATAGTTCTTATTATAGCCCCAAAATTATTTATTTGGTCTAATTTTTGTCTTTTTGTTCTATGAACTTTGATGTAATTTAATCCATAAGCGTACAAGATCTAATTTTATGTTCTATTTCACCATTAGGTTAATGATTATGTCCTTGTCATGGCTGAAGAAAACATTCATCATATAGCATATTTGGAAAATATGTATGAAGACAAGAAATCCCAAAAGAAAGTTAGGGTCCGTTGGTTTCACTAAATTAATGAAGTGGTTGGAACCATCCCCTTCCACCAGCTCATGAGACAAAAATCATTATCACACCATTCTATGAAGTTCTTAGTGTTGAATGTGTTGATGGATAGGGTACCATACTTACTCTTGAACACTATGAGAAATACTTGTCTAAATTCCCATATGAAGTTATTGGCACCAAAAAATCTTAAAAAACATTGATTTGGCTGATCTACAAGATTTTTCTAAACATAAGCATAGTGACAACTTTGACCTTGATGAAGATGTACCTAATGGGACATTATAATAGTGGGAAACTATTGTAATTTTAATTTTCAATTTCACATTTGATTTTTTCTAAGTTCCAATTTAGAACTGTATCTATTAAAATTGAGTTTTAGCCATCTGGGATATTAGAGCTTGTGTAGAGCCTTCCAAAGGAGATCTACAGACAAAAAATACTTTATAAACTATCCTACATGGACTTGACATTTCATACCCCTTGTTAAGTATCTCTTCACTTATTCCATGCCACATTCAACATTTAATGTTTCACATCTACTCATATCTATAACATTATACCTAGAACACACACACACACACACACACACACACACACACACACGTAATTTTTAAATTTAGTGCCCCATTCTAATATTGTAAACCATAGCATGGTATAGCTCCTTAGACTCAAATCTTCACCCAAAAAAAAAAAATCAAAATACAAAAAATCATAAAATTAAAAAATTTAAATTTAGTGCCTCATTCTGATATTGTAAACCATAGCATGGTATAGCTCCTTAAACTCAAATCTTCACCCCAAAAAAAAATTCAAAATACAAAAAATCATAAAATTAAACAATTAAAAAAAGTTATTTGCCTTTACCTAAACAATATATGATATTGATCAATGTGTATATACAAGGCCCAGATCTATTCTAAATTTAAAAAAAAATTATATTCCTTAAATTAGGTTAATAAATTAGGTCAATGAGATAAGATAGTTAAAATTAGATACATTATGCTAACAAAACAATAAATAAAAAATACACGCATGGATGACCTCTAATGATGCATAGTTATATAAAAAGTGCATATAACCCGAAATTCAATGTAGAAAGATTCGGTGGTAGTGAATATATTTGGTGGTAATAATAAGGCATATTTGGCAATCTATTTAATTTGTTTTAGGTATATTCGGTGGTGGAACAACACACACCAAATTTGTTTTCCTACAATTAAAAGGTTTAAATTTGACAGTAAGTTCTAGAATTGTCTATACAACTTAGATATGAATTAAAATTTTACTATAGTGGGAGTTTTCTTATCACTAATTAATTTGTTTATTATTCTAATAATTTATTTTCTCATTTCATTCATATTAGTTTATTTTTTTATAATCACAAGAGAATTTAAAATTATATTTTAGAGTTTTGTTATTTTTTATTTTCTTTGTACATTTAATTTTATTATATTATTAATGTTAATTTATTTATATAAATAATTTTATTGTAATTATTAAAATAAAAATATTTTATTGTTTTGCAATGATCTTTTTTAACAATAATTGTAATATCAATAATATATATTAAAATTGAAAAATATTAATGATGATTTTTTTGTGGGTGTACAGTCATTGCTATCAAATTAGGAGGAATATACTGGTACTAATAATTGTATAAGAAGTAGACATTTTTGGATAGGTCCATCTAATCATTACTATAATTATTTCTTTAACTTAAATAACCATACACAAATAACAAAAGGCTTAGGAACTGAATATCATTAATGGACAAGTTTTTCTATCTTTTTCATCATGTGACTCAAAGATTTGAATGCTTGAATGAAGCAGAGAAAATTTCACACATTGACATGGTTTATAGGATGGCCACCTATAAGGGATGCTTAAATTTTTTGTACAAAGGAATTAGGTCCATTAAAGGGATTTTTCTTCAAAATTTTAAGTGTAATAAATATATTTTATAAGCGATAGAACTATAAACAATATCAGACTTTATCATTACATAAATCTTGGAGTTAACCATTAAAACATGTGCCTCGCTTAATAGTCATTCAATAGACGTATTTCATGGAACAAGTGGTATGGTATGGATTCACCTTGATTGTGCACACAACCAATAAGTCAACTGACTTAGTAATTTGTTAGAGCTCTAAACCTAGGTTTTTAAATCACAAATTAAAAAATAATGTTTATTTGTTCACAAATTTATGGATTCAATGGATTATTTTCATTAAAAAGAGCTCCATCTAATGAAAGTTGATTTCCATTATTTTACAAACATACAAATAAAATTTATTGAAAAAAGAAAAGTTAGTGAATATATATTTGTTTGTATCATGTTAAATGAAACATAAAAATTTTATATAACAAAAATATTATATATTAATATAATTATACATTAATATTCTTTTTTTTATTTATTAGATTATTTATAATTATATATTAATATAACTATATATTAATATAACTATATATTAATATTCCTTTTTTAATTATTAAGTCATTAAAATATAAATAAAAAATTTAGATGTCTTTTATTAGTAAATAACATCATGAATATTATTAATGTTTTCAGGAATGGTATCCAATTTAATAATAAAGCAGATATAGATACAACCAAATTACTTATCCAACATTCACATCTCATCAACTATACATTAACATTATTATCTCTTAAATATAAATAAAATATTAATATAAATTATTACATCATAAATTATTAAATAAACTAAATTATTATTAAAAATGATGTTAAACTGTAATTTCACACGGTTTTAAAATTGCATAGGCCTCCTCTTGATAAAAATGGAAATAGTGTAAGTGTAGGGGCTGCTGGTAAAGGTATTATTTTGATGGTTATTAATTCCTATTTTTGGTAGACGTTGGGCTGCTCATATCGAGATATATATTTTCCTCGTATGCCTCTCTCCATGTCCTCTACTATTCCAACCTAAAGTGGAGAAGTAAATAAAGAAGTTAGGTCCTATTTTAGTTGGATATTTCTAATTATTAACAATCCTCTTACTAATATTTTGGAAAACAATATTATTGTGATTATATATATATAGTTGCTGTCACAATTTTATTTTTATCATATTATGATCAAATGGTAAGAAAAGTGGGTTTTAATCATGAAGTTTCATGTTTGAGTATTCTTTATTATTGATAGTTGACTTCTCAAAATTTCCCCAAATTAAAAAGAAACTGATTTGAAAATAAAAAATCATATTAATCTTATTATAAAAATTAATTTTGATTTTCAAAAAATTTAAGTTTTAAAATTTTAATGTAAAATTATTCATCACTTAATTGAAAGTATTACATCATTTAATAAAAAATAATATCATTTTAGAACTTTTTAAAATTATAAATTATTGTATATATTATTTTTGATATATAAAAAAAAAAAAAATCAAAGATCTGATATTTTTACAATCCATATAATAATAATAATAATTTTTTTGAAAAACTGTGTCAAATTTTGAATCTCAATAAGTTTCGGATTCACTTATGTAATCTTTCAATCAAATTTTGATTCTGTTGTTTTTACTCATATTATCAAGTTTATTCCGTTATTTCTGCGATTTTTAATCATATTATCAAGTTTTGATTCTCTTGTTTTTATTTATATTATTGAATTTTTGTAACGACTTTTATATTTTTATTTTTTTATTATTGCTTTTAAGTTGTTACTAAGCCGCGACTTCAACAGTTTTTGTATTTTAGTTTGGTTTTATGTTGAATAATAGATTATGAAAAGTCTAATGTATATAACATATTTTATAAGTATATGTTTTGAATTTTGTTGTCGAATACAAAATTCAATTAAAAAAAAAATGTTAGGAAGGATGTTGGCAAATGTTTTGGAAACCATTTTGTGCATATCGTGAAACCATAGCATTCCATTAAATGCCTCCGTTGCCTTTTCAAAGAACCCATTTTCTTCATACCATGTAACCTTTAGACGTAACAAACTAATTCATTAGAAGCTTTGTGAAACCTAAAAAGGAATAGGAGGTTACCGAACACTCTACATAATAAAAAAGCTTCATACGTTCCCAAAACTGTCCATTAAGAAAATAAAGATTAAAAAACAGCTGCACCTAAAATACTGGAAACCATCCTTCCATGCTGAAATTGTAAATTAAAAATACTGCAAACCGTTCTTCCAGATTAGATACAGCTTTCGACTTAGCAGAGATGTGGTGTAGGTATCTGGTGACTCGTGGCACGGCCTTTCGTCGAACTGCAATACCTATCAGGCTAAGCAATTGAACAGGTTCAAAAGCCTTAAAATCTCGCCATAAAACTATTTGGTGCCTGACGTCTTTAAATAAAGTAGTTACTTGGACAAAAATTAATATCTTCGGCTGGGCATTAGAAATTAATCAAGTAGCAGTTATTATATAATTATAATAATTAATATATTATTAAAATTTAATGTAATGATATAATGTATATTATTATATATTTTAATATATATATTAATATTATATAATACATAAATAATATTATTTAAATATAATTACTTATATTATTATTATTATAATCATTATTATATTGATATATTTAGTTATATTTTTAATATAATAATATGAAAAAATATATAAATTATAATTATTATAATATAAATTATTATATTATATTTTAATAATAATTAATAAATTATATATCAGATTACATTTAAATATTTATTTATTATATGATTATTATAATATATTACATTTTAAATTATAATATACTAACATGACATATTATAACAAATGAGTGAAGATGGTAATGTGATTAAAAGTTTATTTAAAAATATATTTTATATATTATAATAATAAATATTATTGAAAAGTATCAACAAAAAATTAATTGTAAATTAAAAAAATTGAAAATATCTATATTAATATATGTACTATACTTATTAAAATGTTTTAAAATATATTAAAAAGTCTAAAGATAAGATTGATAATATACTTTAAATTTAAAAATGAAATGATTTAATTAATACAAAAAATAATTATTAAAATATTTTAAAATATATATATATATATATATATATATATATATCTGAAAAGAACAAAAATCTTTTTTCAATAAAATTTAATAAATAATACTATCTTGAATTTGTAAGAATTTAACGTAAAAAAGTATGTATGTAAAAAATATTTACAATTTAATTTAAATATAAAAAATTGACTATAACTTTAAAAAAAAACAAATTTCATAAACAGTGGTTAAAATGTTTGAAAAATTATTATAACATATAAAAATCACATCAATATAACAAACATATTTAGTAATTTACATTAGTAAACGAATTACTTATAAAACAAAAAATAATAACATTTTTTTCTAAAACAAACCTCAAATATTGAGACACATTAAAAAAAAATCTAAGTGAAGGATTACTTTTAGCACAAACAAAACTAAATCTTTTAAATATAAAACTTAAAATTTTCTTTGGCCATATGTAATGTAAATATGTTCATATATCTAAGCGTATTATAAATCTGTACGTCTGTGTAAACAATTAACAAGGGAGCAAATATTCATTGTTTTAAAAAGAAAAATATGACAAACGTATGTATTGATATTCTAAGGAAGCGCGAGATAGATTTGAAAATTATCCTTTACTATCAAATTTGAAATCTAGAATGATGCGGTTTAAATAGAAGCATGTCACTTATATTATAATATTACATCTATTATTCTATAGAAAAATATCTATGTAATAAATATCAAAAATCTGTTTGTTTGTCATTTAATTTCTAGTGAATTTTAATTTAAATTTAATAAATTGGTTTATAATGGTATAATTTTTTATATAAAAAATTAATAAATAAATTTTTAATCAATTTTTTTTTTGAAAAAAAGCTATTTTTAGATTTATAATTTATTTTAATACAAATTATATATATAACTTATTTCCATTCATAATATCAAGGTATTATAAATTTACATATTAATTTTATAAATAAAAAAATATCGATAATATTTTTTCTTAATATTTAGTATCATAAATTTAAATATAAATTTAATATATAATTTTTATTTTTATTTTATTTTTGTTTAATAGATTTCATACACAAAAGCTAATATGAGGTTATTGGTTGCACTCATTTACACTTCCTCACTTTAATAAACCCCACTTTTATAAAACTAAAACATTTCATCCTCCTCAAGGTAATTTGCAACTACTAGTAATTCAATTAAATAATAAAAATGACAAAAATTGGTTGTGAAAACAAACATCAAATTGAGTAAAAATGTAGACCCCTGAAACTTGCTTATAAAAATTTATTGGTAGTTAAATTACATGGTTATAGGGGGCTCACCTTGTTTTAGAGTAGATGGTTATGGGAATTAGGCTCATCCTCCATTTATTTGAGTATTTTAAAAAATAAAAAATAAATACAAGATTTTAATTTTTTTGTGTACCCTTTGATTATTGGTCTAAATCAAGACTTATTGATGTTTGTCAAATTTTAATGGTTTGTGTTCCTTCATAGTTTCTTCTCTAAGCCTTTCTCTAGCTATTCTTTTACTTCTATGTTCATTCTCCCTATTCAAAGCTCTAAATCTAGGAGGGTTGATGCCATTCTTAAGGCCCATCATGAGCATTAATGACATTCTTGGGTTTCGTTGTGACTAGAGCACACTCTCTTTTCTTGTCCAATGTTTTATCTATTTGACTGTTTGATTCTAGTTTAGGGTTCTTTAAGTTCTTAATTTGAGTTTAATTTATTTATAAATACACAAGTATTGTTGTTAATTTATATCTAAGATAATCATAACATCCATTTAGGGTTAATAAAAAGTTATTTAGTATTTCAAATGTTCAATAGACATCAAGTAAAGAATTCATGTTAGAACAATCATTAGAAGGCATAGAACACACATGATTCGGATTTGCATATTATTAGAATTATTTTAGGTATAAGTTATTTTTATTTCCGATTTTCAACTGTTAGGGATTATTTCTTATTTAAACAAATATTAAGAAATATGTTTTATATGCGATTAGAGTTTGAGTGTGAAAAAGTATGTGAGTTTATTAGAGATTGGGATTAGAAAAATGTTTTGGTAAAACTATTTATTGGTTTTCTGTCATTCGTCAAGTGCATCATCAATGTTTTAGTCTCCCCTTTAGATTTCTTTATTCATTATCAAAATTAACACATATTTCCATTATTAAATTGTAACTAAATCTCATAAATAAAAAAAAAATAGATACACCTCTAAACTTTATATGTTTATCTCTTTAATTTTAAAATTAAACAGTAAAATTTATTTTACATTTTATATTTTATTTAAGCCTTTTTAAAAATAAGTGAATATATTAAATCTTAATTTAATATTAAATTATTCACCCATATTTCAAAAAATTACAACATATTATTTAACATTATATTATTTCAAAATATTTTTACTTTAAATATTCTTTAAAAATATACGGACCATTTTACATAAAAATACTATATAATTAATAAATAAATTAAAACTAACAACAATTTACAAACAATATATCAATTAATAATATTTTAAATTAAGAAATATATAATTTTTAAAATAAAAATTATGTAACATGAATATTCTATAAAATAAATTATTATAATTACTTGTAACTAGCAATATAATTGTGTGGAATGCAGCTCGAACAATGTATCACTTTGGAATATTCTTTGAAGGGTGCAAAATGGAAAAAAGTATGACAGAATATTCTACGATGCCGATATACCATGAAAATTGCATGGAAAACGGAACCAACGATGAAATTTTATAAACAAACTAAGATTTAAATTGCATTAGCATTTAATATTAAATTGGTGTAGTGAATATTAAATTGGTGGTTGTTCTCATCTGCAAAATAAAATATGCAATTACGAATGTTAAAACGACATCAACGCAATTGTGTGTGAAATAGTAAAATAAACTCTCACCCAACATTCAAGTCCGATTTTCGTTAGAGAGAATAATTTAAAAAATGTTTCTCCGATTTTTTTATTTGTTCAAATTTTTTTAAAAGAGATATTATATTTAATTAATATTTAAATAGGTAGGGTATTTTTTCTATCAAAATTGTTTAAGATTTGTATATGATTTATTTTTTTGGTATGTTTTTAATTAAAAGATAAATAGTTATTGAATTTTGCATGTATCGGTTAAGAAAATAAATAAGATTGATATCTTATTGTTCATAAACAAACCAAGATAAAAAATAAAAGACTCAATAAAATTTTAATCAAGATTAAAATTGGAAGTACACTCCAGAATGGCAAAAAAAAAATGGAGAGGAAGTCAATGACCAGTGGAGGAGAACGAAAAGTATTAGCAATCAATAGAAAAGGGAAGGACAGGTTAACAAAAATTTTAACAGTCAGTTATGTTATTGTTCAGACTTACATATATAAGAGCTCATTCCTTAGCTTTGTCAGCTATCATAAGGGAGGAGGACCAAAGTCTTTCACTTCAGATTGGCCCAAAACCCAATTAATAAGTGTACCAAAATTTTTATTGAAACTGCAAAGACTACATGAATAAATAATTCTATCAAAATTCTCTTTGAACAATTAAATTTTGTAAAAAAATCTACAAATTTTCTAATTCATTGTAACTGTTAAAATTGGAATCCAACTAAATCTAAAAGATTTATATAGATTACTAAAAAAAAAAAAAACCTATAAAACATGGAGTTGGCCATTTAAATCCTTTAATAATAAATATTTAATACAACTAATGAGTTAACAAGAATTTGCGACATGCTTGAAGAATATATAACTTTTTTATTGTTATATATTACATTATAATAATTGGTATTTTAATTGAAATGAAAAAATTGTATAATTTTTTAATACATGTTAATTGTTGGATTGACAAGTTTACTCTTAAAAAGGAACACAAACAAAAGTTTTAGTCCCATACCTCTACTTAACCATTCCATTAATTTTAATTCTTTTTTATGAATATTTAATTGGTAATCAAATTTGAATCTAAATTACTATAATAAAAATACATCCATTTTAATCATTATCCAACAACCCAAAAAACAATCTTTATATAATTTTCAATTAAATATTAATTTTTTATTAGTTAACCAAAAAAATTATAATTATTTTACTTTGATTTAAATACAATTGTTTTAATATTATGTTCAATAGAATAATTGTTTTTATTTGGTTCTATACAAATTGGTATTCATGTGTCTATTTTATTTTCACTCAACATCTTTTTGTACAGATTCTTTTATATTTCATTTGTATAAATCAATCAAACATTATATCCGTCTTGGTTATTTCATTTCTATAAATACATTTGTCAAGGTAATTTGCGCCTTGGTTAGCTTCTCATCTTCATTGCATCAAAAAGCATAATATAAAAGATACTAGTTCAAAATATTTATTCATTAAAAAAAAATTTAATCATGTAATATTTATTAAATTTTTTTAAGGATTAATAACATTCATGTGTTTAGCGGAGCATAAAATATATATCCATATAAATACATTCATTTTTCATTTGAGAAGTGCATTTATAATATAAAGTTATATATCATTATTAGTATAAAAATGAGTAAAAGGTGTTATACATCACATTCAAAAACATCATGTCAATCTTATAATCAAGAAATATTTATAATATTTATTTAGAAAAGAATTAAATATAACATTTACAAATTAAAAATATCTTTTCAATCAAAAAAAGAAAAACCAAAAAAATAATAAAAAATAGATTGATGGACACCAAATAAACAAAACATAAAATAAGTTCACAAGAATAATGATAAAATGTGGCAACGATGGATCTAGAGGATCATTTGGTTTGTCAATTCAACCCCCCAACAAGGAGATAAATTTTATGATTATATTTACATTTTTTTAACTGTAAAATATACTCGTAATTTTTTTTGGGAGACCTTATTAGATGCAAGGGGAAATTTTAAGTAGATAGTTAAAAATATAAAAGATTATTATTATTATTATTATTATTATTATTATTATTATTATTATTATTATTATTATTATTATTATTATTATTATTATTAATGTTTTATTATATTAGTATTTAAAGGGCAATGTTGAATAGATGATCGTCATAAAAAAATCAAGACAAGGAGGGTCGACTATCAAATTTAGTCACTACACCTAACCACTACCAATGAGTAGGTTTGTACTATTAGAGAGTAGCTCCAAACCATCATAAGCTTTGTCTATATTTTTTTCCTTAGTGAGATCTCTCGAAGTATATGAAATAGCAAGATATAGGGGAGGGAATTTCACCCACTATTGATCTTGTAAACTAGTAGGTATGAATGAATGAAGCCATCACCATTTTGAGAAATGTGAGCTAGATAAGGGCACCATGAATATGGAAATCCACTACAATTCCTATTGTATGAATTTTGACTCCCTTAAGCACTAATGCCATGGTTTGGATAAGGTGATCGATGGTTAGGTGTATCCGGAGGAACCCAACTAATAGTGCATGTGACAATAGTGGTTAAACTAGAGACACCTAAATTTAGTAAAAGTCTTGTTATTACAATGTTTCAGTACTTATTTGTGGATACAAGTAATTGCCTTGAATTAAGGGTTTATTTGCACTTGTTTGTCTACCTTTTCTCTATGTGTGATATTTTGGTCTTTTCTTCTCTATTTGTTTCATTTTCATCTTGTTGTGGTCCTCTCTTCTTCTATTTGTTTTTTTGTCTTGTTCTTGTGCCCATGGGGAAATTTTATCTCTCTTCTCTTTGCCTGTGTTAATTGTTTCTTCTTAGATGCACTCATATTTTAAAATTGTATCTTAGGAAGTCTCAGATAACCTATGAGTCTACACCTTTGACATTTGTAGGAACTTTTGCCTTCCATTTTGTCATTTTGAACTTTGGATCCAATTGTTGATCTTTTCCCTTTTTTGATTGGCTTTTGCATGTAATTTATTCATTGAATCAAATGATGAGAAGTCTATATATACATATAGTTGATTATAATTTTAAAATACAAGGATTACAAGAGAAGAACTCATATAATAAATATATCACTTTTGATTTTATATTCAAGTCCAAGCACCCCTAAGAAGGATTTATTTTATTACAAGGACTTGCATCACATCATTGTATCCTATACCAAAAGAAGGCTTTAGAAAAATATGCATACTAGTTGCATCTCCACCTAAAGAGAGAAGATAAAATCCCTACCTCAAACTTGTCATCTACATAATGCATGAACTACAAGGGGTTTGATCTCAACATGTAGGATATGTAGCTTGAAACCCCACTTTGGTAGTTACCAAATCTAATTACTTCTCCCTTATTTATTTTGGGATTGACATCTAATTATGCCAAGATAAGTCAAAGACATTTAAAAAAAAGTAATTTAACCCAGTGAAATAGAAAATTGAACATATAGGGAGGTGTAACATAGAATAACAAATAAACCCTAAAAAATACAAGAACACAAACCCTCTATAGATCAAACTTGGTGGGTATAAATAAACCCAATAAGAGTCTGCCCAACAAAAAGTCCACCCTTGACAAATTTATAGGTCACTATTTATAACAATAATTTTGTTAAAATAACCCATATTTCAAATACTAAGGTGTGATTATTCCAACCCATATTCTCTCTTTATCACTTATAATCATTAACTAGAGATAAGTTTATGCCTGGACCCTAGAATAAATATCAACTCTATGTTTGTTTCTATATATCATTAGATATTTTCATTATTCATAAGATTAGGATGAAAAAGTGGATGTAAAGTTCAGATATGAGATCAGAATAAACCCTAGAGCTTATCAAGGAAGATCCAGCATAGAAGTTCCCATTAGAGGAGAATGTTTTGTTAAATGTTGAACCCTCCTGAGCAGGGGTAGAGATCCATGAGAAAGCCACACCATGTTTTTGATTAGGAGACACAATTTACATGAGGCATAGGGGGTATTGGTGGAATTGTGCCAAAGCATATACTGAAATGAGTGTTAGGAGAAGATGAAGCACCGATTCTTGAGTATGTCTACTACATGTCATTAGATCTTAATAGATATTCTATCAATATTTATCCATAAAAAAATAATTTATCAATTAATTTTAATTCTAAATCAAATATATTTTACATAATTTCAAAAATAAGTAATTACTCCCTTTAACAAGAAATATATCAACTATTATCTACACAACTTTCATAAGTTATGAAAACATAAAAAACATGCAACTAACAAACAATAATTTTCTTACTAGGTAGCTTTGATGTTACAATCAAGCCATCTACCACATAGAAAGCCTTCCCAATATGGTAGCTTGATTTTTTAATTTAAAATGCATTCATATTTTCTAAAACTATTAAAAATAAAATTCTACATTATAAAATAAGCCACAATTATTATTTCAGATTTTTTTTTTGGGGAAGAGGATGAGCATGTCGTAATTTTTATGACTGCTCTTAATCTTTGTTATTAATTATAAATGTATACTTAATCATATTCATATATATATATATATATATATTCTTTGTTATTAATTATAAATGTATACTTAATCATATATATATAAACATTTTAAAAAATTAAAAATAAAATAAGACTAATTTTTTTGAACAACATATATTACATATTAAAAAATCATACCATGACTTCCATAACTTCTCAACATTAACCCCTTCAAAATAATTAACTCACGTCACAACATCACACCCATACCTAAACCATTCACAACATAAAGGGGGATGAACTATTATAATTACATAATCCATCTACAAATCTGTGAAAATAAGAAAATAACTTGTAGTCCACAAGAAAAAATCACAAATTCAATATCCAATGGTGTCCCACCCAATTGTAACATTTTACTCATACCCACATCCATTAAGGAGGCCGTAAGACACATTTGAACTCATACCTAATTCCTCTTTGTCATGCACTATATAGCTATAACTTTATGTTGTATAACATAGGAGTAAATAAATATGATCAAAGAAAGATATTGACATTTTCATTTAAGGTTTTATGGGTGTTTAATGGAATTATATTAGAAGGAACGAACATTAGGTTATTAATTTTTTTGGCTAATTTGACATTTAATTGATATAATATCAAGTCTATACTGGAGTTAATGAAGAAGGATCTATTTGAGATCTCAACCAAGTTTTTAGTGAATTTGTGAATACTAATTTAATTATTTGTATAAACTCTTGATTCCTATTTGTCTTTCTTTGACATTTCTCCATGTACATTGAGTAGGGGATCAAGTATTTATACCTTATGTATGGGTAAGGGTAGTTCTTCCTTGTATATTAATTGTCTATGGGTAGTTCCTCCTTCTATATTAATTGTCTTCCTTCAATAATCTCTGATCTTATTTTCCTTAACTTGATTTACCAAAAATATCTTATAGACTAATTGACTCTCTTTGTAATATGTTGTTGTTTTAATATATTTTTTACCTCTTATTTTAAAAAAAAACATGATCAAATATGTCTAATGTTAGTACCATGTAAGCATTCATGCAAATGCACCTTATTACATAAAGAATTAGTATCACATTAAAACATGTATACCATTACTGTGAACTAAATATTAACATGTTGTCATTTGGGTATTTATATAATTATCAAGCTAAAAGTAAAAGAGCTAGGGGTTGCCTAGAGCAGGTAGAGAAACCCTTAGGAGTCATAAGAGTAACATAGAGGAAGAAGCATAGCTTCATGCAAATTTGAGGTCAAGCATGGAGAGAGGAGGGCATCATACATGTGAGAAAATGAGAGTTAAGGGTAGAGAGGAATGAGAGAGAAGATGCCAAGATGACTATTGGAGAAGCAAACAACCATGGATAATAAAGGTGGTTATCTAATTTCAAATCTAAAGCATAAAATATATTAATTAAATTAGATAATATAAATTTAATGAGTGACATGTGGCAACACACATAATAAACTAGAAGAAATGTAGACATTTGAAAAATTTTAATAGGAATTTATTTAGTTAAATATGTGATGACAAAGTTAAATTTTGGACCCTTTTGTGGCACGATTTATATCCCACTTTTACAAGGGGGTATTAGAGGGTGAGGGAGGGGGGAGAAGTGAGGGGGAAATTCACTATTATCCTAGAGGGTCCATAAGGGATGCACCCCTGAAGAAAAGCATCAAGGAATCAAACCCTTGTTTCTAGGAAGATAAATTTCATGGGATTCTATTTTTAGAAGAAAAGTTCTAGTGGCATTTTTTCACTCTATTTTTTGGAGGAGGAATCATATAGATGATCTTACAATTAGGTATTTTTATCTTTGTAGAGTCTACATTTAATCTACATAGCGAGTTCGTAAGTAACTTGTTCATCTTAGAGTTAATAAAGCTTGATATCTTACACTACGGATGTTTCCTTAGTTTTCTAGGGTTTTACCACAAAAATCATGTGTTTTGTCTCATGCATGCTATGGATTTATTTGTCTAATTATCTCTATAATTACATTCTATTATTTTTACATAGTTTTAGAGTGCATGGTTTCCTAAAATATTCAACATTAAATGTACAGTTTAAGAATTTTTGTGTACTTATCGATTATTAATCCACATTATTATTAGTGTGTTTGTCAAATTTTTATAGTCTATGTTCTTTCATAATTCCTTATTTAAGCCTTATTTAGCTATCATTTTATTTCTCATTTGATCCCCCTTATTCAAATCTCTAAGTTAGGAGTGTTAATGTCACTCCTAGAGCCCACCATGAGTGTTAATGATACTCTTGGGTTCCATTGTGACTAGAGTATGCGTACTTTTCTTGTCCTATATTTTTTATTTTCAACTATTTGATATGGGTTTGGGTGTCAATAGGTTATATGGAAATCATCTAGAATCAAAGACAAGAAAGACCAAAGACTAGTGATTCAAACACATAATTTCATTGAAGCACGAAACTAAGACAAGAGTAGAATCTTTGAAATATGTATTCATAGTGAGGGATAGTACATAGCTTACATCACAATTGTGACACACTAGGATTATGGCTTAAAACTCACTAAGCACACAACTCTATTACTCACAACTTACACAACACTTAGCACACTAGTATCATGACAAAATAAAATATGGCTAACTAGCTCTCTCTATCCTCAACTAAATGCCTTGTAGGAAAGGCATATACATAGGTTAGTTGAATGCATGATGACTTAGCTAGACAAGGTGAGTGGGTGCGATCCCCCACTATAGGTAGAGATATCATTGAGGGAACACAATGAAAACGTGACTTCAGTGGACTAGACACTTAGGGGACCAAGTGGGATGGATGACCCCATCCACTCACTTTATGACCCCATGCACTCACATGTGTATTATGACAATAGGATGATGTCACTACTCACCTAATAAAGACCTATTATCTACATAATCAAGATGAATAGATACATGTAGTAAATACCTATACCAACACTCCCCTTTAAGCGTATCTTAGGTGGGTAGTAAAATTGGGTCCCAATAACTAGTCTTGATCAGGTACCCAAGTAAAAAATAATCTCTCATAAAGTGGACTGAAAGGAGAAAATCTAAAGGAAGAATGCATCCAAGTGAGCAATCAGTGCTAGAGTGATAAAGGATAATGCATGCTCAGAATGGGGATGTCAGACATAGGACAAAATGTATCCACATATGAACAATTGATGCAAGAAGTACAATGGAAAAATTATTAGGGTCCATAACACATAGAACCCCTTGAGAATATAAAACTTTATAAATTCAGTGTGTCTACAATAAAATTAGGACCAATTGAATGGGAATGAAAAATCAAGCACTTTTACAAAAAGGGGCACTCAAATCTGAATTACTGAGCAAAAGTTATGAGTAATAACATTTCTTGTCATTAATGACATATTTAATGAACTTACACTAAAAAGTTAAAAAAATAGCGATGAAATAAAAGGTAAGGTAGCCTTTCATCCACTTATTAGAATTGACACGAAAAAAAAAATGCAATGATTTAGATTATGAGAGAGAATTGACCTCTTGCCAACTCAAAACTCACCCTTCATCTTCATCCAACAAAAATATAAAATAAAATTACAAACCAATAAAACAATCTCTTTTACAATATATTATTTTGTGAAAACACAATTATTAAATAATCCGTGCCCCACCATGTGCAACACAAATCCCCTCCTAAATATTGTCCCCATCACTCAATAATATTCGTGTTGTGTTCGCCGACTTCTAAAAAGCCTTCTTAATAATTATGTTTTCTAGTTGCAAAGGCGAGTGGATAGTGAGGGACGCGTGGACGAGGGAAGGGTGTTCTTCCAAGGGCAAACTTGTGAATGGAATCCGCCAATGGAGGACAACACAGGTCGTGTGAGCAGCTGGGTGAACATCGTGTGGAACAGGAGACTCGGATGGCAAGATGGTGCAGGCTGTGAAGAGCGATTTGGAAAGCGAAAAAGTGCTGATAAGCTATGACGCTTGTAGGAGGAGCTGTGGAGTAGATACAGACCTCTACATCAATGTTGGTTTTCAATCAACTGCAAGGCACATGCTACACAGCACGGATCCTACGACGTCAATCTGCGAGAAGGTAGCAGAAGTGCGTCGAGGGACTACATTTGAATTCAAACATTGATCGAACATGCCACTTTGTTTGAAATGGCACAAGAGATCTGACACCAGATTGCCACTCCTCTGACGACACGTCCAGACCAAGAGTAGCATTCTCGGGCTATTTCAGACTTATACGGCTTCCATACATCTTCCACGAGAATAAACTAGCACGCTGCTTTTCACATCAGACGGTTGTTGACTACACACCAACTGCAATGAAGCCACACATTGTTGCTTCTAAACCTGTTCTCGTTCCTTGAGTGACTGCCAAGAGGAAGAGCGGCCGAGGGCAGAGAAGCGGGGCAAAAAAAAGGTTGTGGGTGGGCTGGCAACGACTGGAAAATAATGCAGTCGTGGGTGCAAGAATACAAAACGCCGATCGATAAGCAGATCAGCTGTTTTTTAATAGTTTCCAAGCTAAGAACTATTTTCCAAATCAGAGTATGCATAACGAGCTATCCAGCTGTATCCACTTATAGTCTGCTGTCCGTAAAACTCCTTCTGACTTACCGTTGGATCTAAGCCTGGTCACTGACACTCAAATGGAGATGCCAATCAAACGACGGTGTGAGGAGGATTTTGAGTGGGCGTAGGGAATATTGGAAGCAAACAACAAGGAATCGGTGAGCAATCCACGTTCTCCAAGGTTTGAAGTAGAGGATAGCCGTTTGAATGCAAGTTTCGTGAACTACGTGGAGGCAGCTTTGAACGGAGGTGTTACAGATCCGTTGAACCCTAGAACAGGCTGCTAGTATGTGGACGATAAAGAGGGTTCTTATGACGAGCAAAACCAAGAACTTAAACCACTTGGTCTCCTACAAAATGCCTTGAGCTAGGCAAAGTTGATGCAGATGCTGAGATGACCAAAACAAACATACTACGCCTTGTATGGATTCGCCTTCTGTGAAGAAGGTTATGCTACTGATCGGACTTTCAACCTGCTTCTTAGCTTAAGATAACATATAAACAACGCAAATGTCGTTGCCGTGCTAACAAGAAACAAGCAATTGCATATGCAAATGCTAATATGGTATGATAGTTAGAAGGGAAAAAACCACAAATATGAGGGTTTACTTCTAACCAATTTTTGTTAGAATACAATACAGAAAACTACTCAAGATTTCATAATAAATAACTGTAGAAAAAGTAAATGTTTCTCAATACCAAAAGCCCGCTCTGATACCATGAGAGAATCGTCCATAGTCGAGGATGATCAAGACCGATGAAGAGTGATTGAACATACAATTCTATTGAAGTATGAAGCCAAGACGAGAGTAGAAACTGAGTAATATGTATTCATAATGAGGAATAATACACAACTTACATCACAATGGTGACACACTAGGCTTATGGCTTACAACTCACTAAGCTAACAACTCTATCATTCACAGCTTATGCAACACTTAGCACACTAGTATCCTAACATAATAAGCTATGGCTAACTAGATCCCTCTGCCCTCCACTGAATGCCTTGGAGAACATGCCTATAAATAACTTAGTTGAGTGCATGATGACTCAGCTGGACAAGGTGAGTGGGTCAGCTCCTCCACTATAGATGGAGATAGCACTGAGGAAACATAGTGGCAAAGTGACCTGAGTGGACCAGGGACTCAAGGGACCAAGTGGGATGGATTACCCCATCCACTCATTGTGTGACCCCATCCACTCACATGTGTATTATGAAATCATAATGATGTCATTACTCACATAATAAAGACTTATTATCCACATAAGCAAGATGAATAAACAAGTGTAGTAAATACCTATGTTGTTTATTTTTACTACACATGTACTTCATCTTAGTTATGTGGTTAATAAGCCTTTATTAGGTTATTATGACATCATCATGATGTCTTCATGCACTTGTAAGGGCTTGGGGTCACATAGTCAATGGATGGGATCATCCATCCCACTTGGTCCCCTAATTGCCTAGTTTACTCAGGTCATTTTTCCACTATGTTACCTTAGTGCTCTCTCCATGCATAGTGAAGGAGCCCACCCACTCACTTTCTCTAGCTAAGTCATCATGCACTCAACCAACCTATTTATGGACCTCTCCTCCAAGGCATTCGACAATGGATTTGGTGGAGTGAGAGATATTACTATTATATGCAGTGTGGGTTGTTTAGTTTGTAAGCCAACTATTGTTGTACCACGGAGCCCATTAAGCCTTTGAGCTTGGGTGCATGACAACATGCTATTGTAAGGATTTTATAAATAATCACGTCTTCCTAAATACAATTAGTATCATTTTCTGCTCATTTCATGATCTTTCTTCAATGGAGTTATGTGTTTGCATCACTAATTGCCGATATTGGATGTCTGACTCTGGACGATTCTCACATGGTATCAGAGCTCTGGGGCTGGTAAATGAATATCATTTTCCTTTGTTGTTTTAAATCTTGAATAGATAATCTATTTTATATCTTCCTCCAATTTTTGTTGGTATTTGGATATGTTCTTGTTATTTAAAATGACATTTGCATTGTTTTGTTTGGCATATGTCAATTTTTTTTAAGTTTTTTAGATTGGCATTTAGGTAAGAAGAACTAATAAGTCTTTAGAATGGTTTAAGATTTGGATTAGCCTTGTTGGTGTGGTGTTTTTGGATCTTTAGATTTGTTCATCCCACTCCCAAAATCCCTGCAACTATCTCCACACATCTATCCTTTGTTTATAGTGTTCAAAGGCTTGTATATGATGTCAAATACATGGTTTTCAAAACTGCTCATAATTGTAACTATTAAATACATGAAGGCAAGGGTATTGACTATCAGTTGGCCATTATCTTCCCTCCAATGGCTCCTCACTTGCCTTCCTCTGCTCTCAGCTACTCTTTGTTGGTTTCTTCATTTTTGTTTTTTTTCCTAAAACCACTCTCCAACATGGTCAAACCACTCAACTCTAATTTTATAGTTCAATATCACCTTAAACCCATTCAACACGTGATCAAAGCTAGTGCCATCTACCTACTCGCCATCCTCCTCCCCACAAATTTCTTTCATTGAGATCCATGGTGATAAGTGGTTATTGATTGCATTCAAATGGTTAGCAGAATCTAGTTTTCATGCTCTACTGCCATCCAATGACCTCCTTCAATTTTTTCCTCCCTACTATGTTTCCTTGCCTCCATTTTTACTACCTCAATGCCTTCAAAATGAACTCTAAACTACCTACAAATAGTCAAAACCTACCTTACACACCCATTCATGGTTTTGTAGGTCTCATTGGCATTTTTTAGGTCTATTTCATGGTTTTACCATTTATTTGGCTGTTTTACCCAATAAAAGCCATGGTTTTGGTAGTTGGCAGGTTTTCAACAAAGAGAATGCTTTTTGAAAATCAAAGTTTACTTTATAAATAATTTTAAAGCCAAATGTGGGGTTGGTGAATTATTTTGTAATGTGGGGGGTGTTGGTGTAGATTTTTACTACATTTACTTCATCTTGCTTATGTGGTTTTACTTTCTTTAACTTGGATTTGGTATGTTTTAGACTTGGCTTGTGACTTATCCTAGTGATTTATTTGAAAATTGGAAGCATTGTGATAGTTTTTCTCAATGTGTAATATTTTATAAGTGTATGCTAGGTAAGTTTGAAGTCCCCCATAAAGTGAGGCCTTTATATATATATATATATATATATATATATATATATATATATATATATATATGAGTCCAGATAGGTAATTTTTCTCTCTAAAAAATACTAAATGTATAGACCAACCCATGAGAATGTCTTATATTTTCAAAGTGACCATTAATGGAAGAGAGTAGGCACCATCAATCTCAGATCAATATCTAATAGAGATACTAATCTAGTTTGAAAGTAATGACCCATATACATGAGGGTTGAACTAATAATATAGGCATATATGCGCAAGATAATATACTTAGGTGAGTAATGACATCATCATGATGTCATCATGCACTTGTGAGTGCATGGGGTCACATAGTGAGTAGATGGTGTCATCCATCCCACTTGGTCCCCTCAGTGCATAGTCTACTCAAGTCACTTTTCCACCATGTTCCCTTAGTTCTATCTCCAACCATAGTGGAGGAGCTCACCCACTTACCTTGTCTAGATGAGTCATCATACACTCAACTAGCCTAATTATGAACCTCTCCTCCAAGGAATTTGGGGTGGATTATGTGGAGTGATAGCTATTGTTCAGTACAAAAGTTTATCTAGTGCAAATTTCATTAGGTTGTTTAGCTTTTAGGCCATTTATTGTTGTGTTAGAGAGCCCATTAACCCTTTGTGGTTGGGTGTGTGCCAATAGGAAATTTTGTAAGATTTGTATAATAACCCTTCTTTACTAATACATGCTATTGTAGTTTCTACTTTCATTATGATTTCTTGATTCAATGGAGTTGTGTGTTTGCTCTATAGTCACTAGTTTTGGATGTTTAATTTAGGATGATTCTCACAATATTATTTTTAATTTATGTCTAACATAATCATTATTTTTCATGTACATATACATATAAAATAATAATTGTAACATTTATCATTGTTGCATGCAAGTTCATATTAAAGAAATCATTAAAGAGGACACACCACACAAGTTTTGGATTTGCATGTTACTATTCTCTAATTTTACTGCATACCCTAAGCACATATTAGTTTTCTTACTTAATGTTAGATATTACTACCGATTTAAGTAAAGGAAAATTAATATGTTTTAAATGTAATTAGAATTTGAGTATGAAAAATGAAGTGACCTTATTGAAAATCAAGACTAAACAAATGCTATTGTGAAATTATTTATGGGATGTGTGTCTTTCACCATGACTATCATTACACTTTGGATATTTTAAGACATTAAAATCATGTTCATGCAAGATTTCTCTATTCATCATCAAATTTGGCAAATATCTCTACTCTTAGATCTTGACAATTATTACTAAATCTTATAATAATAATATACCTCTAAATATTGAATGTCCATTTTTTTAATTTAAAAATTAAACAATATATTTTATTTTTTAATCTAATTGAAAAGTAAGTGAATATAATAGGTTGTAATTTAATGTAAATTTATCCATCCATATTAAAAAATTAACACCACATTGTCAAACACCGCAGAAATAACCACTTTGAATATTCTCTGAATATTGTTTTATATATGTATGAGAATGTCTAATACAAAGATATCATAAGATTCATATATAAATTGAAACTAACGATGACATTGTTTTGAGCAAGTCTCAAACGATATATCGGTTTAGAATATTCTCATTTAAAAGAAAATATAAAATATTGTGAAATGTGAGAACTTTTGAAGATATAAAATAAAAATTATGTTATAAGAATATTCTATGGAGTAAATTATTAAAGTTATTTGTATAATATAATTAAGGAATGGAAGTTGGCATTCTAAAAGTTAATGGGCTTTAACCTTTTTAATGTTTAATAGTCAGACTTTCTTCTTTGTAATAATTATTATAGTATGATATATTAGCTCTTTAACTTAATCTTACAATAATTAATAATATAATGATATGTTATCATTTCAATAATTAATATAACAATGCATAACATAATATACTATATTTAAGTATTGAAGAACATCTTTTTTAATATATTTAAAATTTATTATTTTAAATTATTTTAATTGTTACTTATCCTTTATTTAAACATATTAAACGAAAAATTATTAAATTTTCAAATAAATTAATTTTTGAACTCCTACATAATATCTAAGTGACAATGTAAATCCCAAACATAAAAATTGTCACCATTGATACTTCTCTCCTAACATTATAATTGTATAAAATACAACTTAAATAAAAACTTCACTTTAAAATATTTACTTAAAAAATATGAAATGAGAAAAAAAAATGAAAAAAAAATATTTAATATGAATATATCCTAAAATTTTCATGTAAAATGAAAGAAACTAAACAACTTAAAAAATATTTTATGAAAGATATTCTCAACTAAAATGGTTACATCATAAACTGGACTAAATTTAATAATACCAAATGAAAACTAATGCATTTCAATAATTAAATAAAATAAAATAAATTACCATTAAAATTTTATTAGAATGTAAAATGAAGAGGGTATAATGGATATTAAATTGATGTTTGTTTATCTTTGTCAAAGCAACTTTCATTCAACATTATCAATTTTTAAGTATTAATTAATTAAATTATTTTATTTTAATTATTATTTTAATAGTTATAAATTTTAGTATATATATTTGTTGGAATATTTTTAAAAATATTATTATAAAATATTATAAATATTTATTCATAATTGAATCAAATTTTATCTATTAATTAAAATTTAATATATTTTACTAAAATTTATTAAGTTTATATTATAATGATTATATTCGAATCCATTAAAATTAATTTGGTTCATTTTTATTGAATATTCTAAATCGGTCTTTACTTCCTTGTCATATTCTATATGTTATCTGCTCTCATCCACATCAACATTCTCGTCTTGTTCTAACACATTTTTTCTATTATTCCATGTACAATGCAAGTGACAAAGTGGTTTTAACTTGTTAGATCTATTTTCCAAAAAAGAAATCATCAACTATTGATTTCAGACTCCTACTGTGAGGATTATAAAGATATTCATCCACATTGAAAAAGATTGTCTAGTTGGCCATGAATCTGTATATGTTTAGACAATCATTCACAATTAAGAACGGATTATGATAATACCCATCAAAGTATTACTTCCCTATAGCATCCTGCAATGTCACCAGACCAGCCTGTATTCGTGGCTCCAACACCTTTTTAACCTCGGAGGGAGTGCCTATAGCATTATGAAAAATAAAGTGGGATCGCAGTGTGAAGAATTTAGCGTGATAATCCATCCATTCCCTCGTTCTATGTGGGCTTAGGTCTCCACACAAAGAACCACGATAGAGATAATCATAAGGCACTATAAGCGGTGTAATTTTTGGTGAGAGAGACGATTCCCCACAGTTGTTGAGCATCGTCATCATAGTGCATGTGGTCAAGTTGCCATCCACCGTCATCATTTTCCATGCCCTATATAAAAGATTACTTGATAACCACAACTGTATAAACCTGTCGTAGCCCGAGTCAGTATCATCTTGTATGCTTCACCTTTCATAGGTCCCGGGTCCAATTCTTAGGGATCCACTCACATTTGAATCCAAGCTTCCCATAAACATGGGTTGAGCTTAAATAACATGCACAAAATTAATGCATGTTGGTATCAACTATTTTTGTCATCGTATTTGTTGAATCCCCTTGACAGAACAAACATTAATGTCGTCTCCTTTCACGGAGCATCCTTTCCATCATTATTTTTTCCAACATCTGTTTTCTGCCATCTCCAAACAAGCCATGTCACCCATAAGGAGCGCCATTTATGTTGGTAACCAACTTGCCATCAACATTTGAATAGAATAGGATAGAAATCACGCGATTATCCCCTATAGTTCTTTGTTTTGTGCTGGTTAGAGTCAGATCAAGCATTCACACAATGAGCTCAATAGATTTACATTCTCGTTCGTCCGTAGTAAATTGGAGATTAATCATTCTCAAAAAGATTGGAAGAAAATACAAATAAGAACTCTCGCTCTCATATGAAGGAGACACTCCTTTGTGCTAGTTAAGCTTGCCCACTTCACGATCATTAATAATTTTGCTTGGGTTAATGATCATAGTCATCTATTACATTTCATGGAATCATTGTATTCTATGAGATATAATGTTAAGGAATTCACATGTTTGTTTTATGCTTCTTTATTTTTTATACATGTTTATTAAAATCAAAATTAAATGATTTCATTAAAAAGGTGACCTTTTTTTTCAAATTACAAAGTGCTTAATATATCTATAATATCCATTCTCATTTGTGACTTTATTTTCACATTTAATTTATCTAATATAATTATAAAATACCTTAATAACTAGAATAACCTAATATAGGTGGTGCCCTTGTCTTATATGCTATCATCAGTTATATATTTCTAATATGTCTTTACAACCATTTTTCAATTTACATTTTTATAGCCATCATTCATTAAAATGACATGGTTATATGAAAACAAAACATAAACTAACAATGATATGGATTGGTTCTAAAGTGCTTCATTAGTTTAATAATTTTAGAAACATATTTTCTATAGTTGTGCATTACATATCATAACATTATTGCATTCTATGAGATTACGCTTAGGTAAAATGTATTGTCAAACAATTTGCATGTCTATTGTATGCATCCTCATTTTACATACATGTCTATTAGGCCATTTAAAACCAATTTCAAATCAAATGACTCCATAAAAAAATTATTCTTTTCTCCAAATTATAGTGTCTAATGTATCTACAATATTCATTCCCACTCGTGACTTCATGTTAACACGTAGTTTATCTAATATATTTATAAAATACCATAATAGATGGAACAATCTAATATAGGTGGTGCCCTTACCTTATTTATAGGCGATCTAGTTATTTTTTGATTCTATAAGCTTGAATTTATATGATGTCTATTTTTTTTCTTATTTTTTGGGAAGGATCATGTCCCTTAACATTGGTCCCATCAAATTATTAAGATGCAAAGGTTCATTACTAATGATACCAAAAACTATCAAGATAATAAAATTACCAATTGGCCAAGATCTAAAATAATACTCAGAATTTATTCGTATTAATTGTCTTACATTAATTAGAACTCAAACCATGCTTAAATAAGCATCAAATCATAATTAGAGTTGACAAAAAAAATTGAAAAAAATATAATCTAAAAAAAGTTTATTTTTAGCAGCAACTATTTATAGTAAGTTTTACATGCAAACGCATGCAGCTAAAAAAAAAACCTTAAAATATCCTAAATGCTAAAATTATCCTATCGGATGAATTTCAATTGAAGTTCACATTCGGTCCTAAAAATATACAATTTTAAAAAATACAAAAATCTCAAAAAAATTACTAAATTACAATTTCAAATCCTTAGATGGTCTCATTTGGCATCCAAAAATATCAAAAATGCCTTTAGGTGGATAGAGTGGCTTATGATAGAATCTACCTTTCTAAGGCTATCATTTTGGCACATGGAAGAGCTCAAACATAGCTATACCAAATACGCGCTATAATTTCTTTGCCTTGTGCTCACCGTCTTTATATCCAAAAGCTCCACTATCTTTTTCTTCTTTTTCTTTAGATTGTGTTGTTTGCTACTTAATTATTCATCTTCATCACCTTCACCATCTTCCCCATGGAACTCATATAAATTTGAAACATTAAATGCTATAGATATATCAAAATTCTATGATAAACTCACCTTATAAGCATTGTCATTGATTTTATTCACAATTCTACATGGACCAATTTTTTTGTACTTCAACTTGTTGTATGTATATTTTAGAATATTTTCTTCCTCAAGTAATCTATTACCAACTCTCCTTGTTCAAATACCTTGGGTCTTCTTCTGAAATATGTTGATGCTTTATATTTCTCATTAATTTCATGCAACTTTATTCTTACTCGTTTCAAATATTGCATATGCTTTACAAATACTTCTGCATCATCACTAATTTGATATATAATTGGTAATTATACCTACTCAAAGGATTTACCCTATAAACAATTTAAAATGATGTTTTTACTATTGATCTATTCAATGAACTATTATATGCAAACTCAGCTTGTGGTAAAGCCAAGTCCCATTGCTTAGGCTTCTCTCCCACTATGCATCTCAACAAAATTTCCATGGTCGTATTCATAACTTCTATCTATCTATTTATTTATAGGTGATATGCACTATTGAACTATAGCTTAATTCACATCTTCTTCCATACTGTTCTCCAAAAATTACTTAGAAAATTTGTGTCCCTATTTGAAGTAATAGTCTTTGGAACACCATCCAATCTCACAATATCCTTAAAAAATAATTCTGCAACTCTAGTGGCATCATTGGTTTTCTTACATGCAATGAAATGAACCATTTTAGAAAATCTATCTACAATAATAAAAATTGAATCATTAACTATGTGTGTGTTTGATAATCACAACACAAAATCCATATTCAAATCTATCTATGGTCCTCTTGGAACTGGTAATGGCATGTATAGTCTAGTATTTTGTGCTTGTCCTTTAACCACCTAAAAAATTCAAAGATTTATGTGGCTGTTCTATTCCATGTAAATTCTTTCCTTCTCATGCAATCTATTATTGACACCACAATACTACTATAAGTTTTAATATTTGTTTTTGTAAGAAGTTGCTAAACTATGGAAACTTCTTACCTCTGTAATGCTTTTTGGAATAGCCCACTCAATAATTGCCTTTATATTTTATTCATCCATTCTCACTCCATCTTTTAAAACTATAAATCATAAAATACCAAACTATTTTGTATAAACCTAAAATTCTTCAAATTTTCATACAACTTTTCCTTTCTTAACAAATCCAGTACCATTCTCAAATGTTGTAAGTGTTCTTCTTTAGTCTTACTAAATATAAAAATAAACAAAGATAAAATTACCAATATATTCTCATAAAATTTCAATCATCATCCTCATAAATATGTTAGGTGTATTGGATAATATGAATGGCATCATTATCCACTCATATAAGCCATCCTTAGATTTAAATGTAGTCTTCCACTCATCTCCTTCATTTTTTTGAATTTGGTAAAAACCACTCCTTAGATCAATCTTGGTAAAATATTTTTATTATACAAGCACATCCATCATATCATCTAAATGAGGAATATATAATCTATACTTGATTGTAATTTTATTAATTTCTCTACTATCTCCACACATTCTCCATCCTCCACCTTTTTTTGAAGTTAGTAACGCTGGTGTTGCACATGGACTGATACTCTCCCTTATCAATTTCTTTCTTAACAATTCAATAAAATATTTATTTAATTCTACATGTTGTATTGGAATCATCCTATAAGTTTCTTGATTAGGTAGAGCTGATACTAGAATCAAATCAATGTGATGCTAAATATCTCTCTTGGGTGGTAAACCATCTAGTAACTCATTTGGCATAACATCTGCATATTATTTCTACACTCTTGATACTTCTGTTGGTATTTGTACCATTTCCATGTATTCATTATTTTCTACTAATACATAACATCCTACCACCTTCATATCTTTGGTAAATTCTTTAATAGATAACACACTTTCAGCCTCCTCTTCCTTTTTAAGAGTAAAAAAAAAAGTACCTTTGTACCACATTTCCAAAAAGTGTACATGTTTTTTGCTTCATCATGAATTAATTTCCTATCAAATTTCCATGGCCTCCCCAATAACACATGGCATACATCCATCAAAATAACATCACACCATATTTCATCATTATAACTTTTTCCTAATTTTTTTTTGATTAAGAACGTTTTATCCACTTTAACCTCATTTTGCTTTTTAAACCATGAAATTTGATAAGGATTAAGACACTTTTTAAATTGCAAATTTAGTTTCTCTATCATTTCTTTAGAAACCATATTTTCACAACTACTACCATATATGATTATTTTGCATACCTTTCCACCTGAAGTACATCTTATTTGAAAAATGTTTGATTATAGCCATGCATCATCACCTTATTTATTTTGCCCTTGTTCTTTCCTTGGAGTGATCATTGTTATTTTCATTATGAGATTATCTCCAACATCTTCTAGTGTAACTTCAACATTCTGCTCTTCTATCTTAGCCTCAATTAGATTCACCCTTGGGTGATCTTCTTGCCTCCTTTCTTGATCATGATAATGTGGACACTCAAATGCCCTATGCCCTTTTTATCCACATCTATAAGAAATATAAGATATGCATTGATTTTAAAACTAGCCTCTAGCACCACCATAACCTCATCCTCTCTAAAACCCTCTTCTTCTTTATTTGTATTAAAACTCTTGCCCATTATCATCTTGCCTTTCTACACCACATGATGATTAACCTTTATTGGTGTAAAAGCCACCTCTGATTGTATTGAACCCACCTCTTCCCTTTATTACAAGGGATTTTCCTATTCTTGGACCAAGAGATGTTGTTCTGAAATTTTATCTATTTTATCTTTTTTGCCTCTTCGATGCTAAGTATTTTATGCATGCTTAATTCATCTTGAATAGTAAATTTCAAAACATTTACATACCTTACTGCCATCTTCTATTTTATTTCATCATGCTCCACTCATATGGAAAACTTATAAAACTCATATTTATATTCCTGTATACTATGATCCTTTTACATCAAATTCTACAATCTTCTATATAGGGTTTGTGCATAATCTATAGGAAGAAAATTCTCCCTCAGCTTCTTTTCCATCTTTTTTAATGAATTAATCTTATCTATACCTTTTCTATGTCTCTCTTTGTATAAGTGATCCCATAAAATCACTACATAACCTTTCAATTTTGTGCATTCAAACTTTAACTTTTTTGTCCTTTCTCATAGTCTTCCACTTGAAGAACATCTCCATGCTATACATTCTATTTATCAAATTTTTTGATTTTAAACTACATCCATAATCTGGAGCATCAACCTTGATTCTTTCATTCCTTCTAAAGATTGAACCATCCTCTTTTCCATCGATGGTGGTTGATCTTGTTGTTCTTTTTACTGAATTTCTTCATCATAATTTGTGTCTTCCTCAACTTCGGCACTACCTTGTCTTCTTATCTAATTGGCGATAACCTATGTTAATTTTTTTACTTGCCTCTATAGTTATTGTATAGTCTGGTTCATTTTGATAATACCTTCTCATCCTCTCACCATTTCATGCTCCTCTAAGATTCAACCTTGCTTTGATATTAGATAATGATATCAAAAACTATAAAGACAATTAAATTATTAATAGACCAAGACTGAAATAATACTCAGAATTGAATCATATTGATTGCCTTCCATTAATAATAACACAAACTAAACTTACATAAGACTCAACTCAGAATTAGACTTGACATGAAAATTTCAAAAAAAGAAATTAAAATCTAAAAAAAAATCTATTTTTGGCAGTTGATATTTATAGTAAGTTTCACATGCAAGTGTATGTAGCTCTAATTTTTTTCTAAAATATCATAAATTCTAATGTTATCCTATCATATGAACTTCAATTGAAGTTCACGATTGGCCTTGAAAATATATAGTTTTTAAAAATATAAAAATCTTGAAAAAATTATTAAATTATAATTTAAGACCCTTAGATGGTCTTGTTTGGCCTCCAAACAATATTGAAAATGCCTCTAAATAGAAAGAGTGGCTTATGTCAGCATTTAACTTTCTAAGATATTCATTTTTTCATGTGGAAGAGCTCAAATATATCTATGTGTCAAACATTATGGCATCTGGAAGTTTGGTCAATTTTTTTGCATCGATTACCAAGGACCAAATTAGATGAACAATATTACCTAGTTAGAGAATGTTAGTTTTTTTTTACTTAGAGATAACCTTAAATGGGATTCTAACTTGGAAAAATTTTTGTGTTAGGTTTTAGGCTAGAGTGTTTAAAATTTTAGGGAGTTTTTGGTACTATCCTTATGTATTGCACACATCCATCAACTAGGTGATAAGGAGTATCTACACATGCAATTATAAGATATCATGAATTTGGATGAAATGCACATCCTAGCCAAATGGAGTCAAGGATTTAAAAAGGGAAGTAAAAAAAATTACACAAAAATCACATCAAGGGAAAAATTCTATGCAAATTTATGCATGTGTTGTTGAATGAATCGATATATGTGAAACATCTATGTAAGATTCATATTCTTTGGATGGGATCTTTTATTATTCATAATTTTCTAGAAAATAGTGCATGTAAAATGCACACTTAGATGGGGAAATGATACCTAAGTGATTCAATGATAGTAGGTTCAAAACTTCACATGTGAAATATTTAGTGATCTACTCAAATAAGGTGTATGCCAAGATTTAACATCCATATATATTTCGTGCTTTTTATTTGTTTTCTATAGTTATTTTTTATTTTTGTAAGTGCAAACTATTTTTTTTATTTTGGTATATTAGAAATAAAATAGGAATCTCTATAATTATAACTAGGTGAATTGAGTAAAAGATTTTTATGAGATCTATATGACATACTATGAAGTTTAGCTAAGACGACATTGTCCTAACATTTGAAAATAAAATAAAATAATATGTTGAATAAATAAAAGTGATTTATTTAAATCACTTAGAGTTAGGATAGGATTAGTTTTATCTTTTATTTTTTAGGAGATTGATATCCTATATATGGTAATGTTTTACATTCGAATAAACGTGTTATTGAGATTGATCGAAAATTATTGTGATCTACACATTTCAGAGCCTTTGGCTCTTCTCTATTAATTAGATAAAACCCATTAGTGGTATTAGAGTAGGTGTCTGACCTCTCTGATCATAGTGCCTCCTCCATTCATTTTTTTGTCACACAAACACTATGGCTATGCCATACAAATCATGAGCAAATGCCATCACTATGTTTGTTGAATCTTCTTGCATATCACCACTTAGAAAATTTGTGGTAAAGCCCTATATAAAGTGTTTGGGGGGCTCATTTCAAATCATCGGTGTTCAAAAATCAAAGCTAAGTTAAAAGCTTTGGAAAGTCTTGGTGTTAATTCAGAATCCCAAGAAACTATTGCTAGGAGGACCGTAGAAGGAGTTCGAGGTGGAGTCTGAGAAAAGTATGAAAAGAGACTCATGATATTTTTGCTCAAGGATCAACTTTGTAATTGTTGAAATTTCATTATGAAAACTTCTTTTAAGTTTTTTCAAGTGTTTCTAATAAATCCACCTTATATAGGACCTGGAGACATAAGCCATAATGTCTAACTCTGTAATAAATTGTGTGTGTTAATTATCTTGTTCATTTTTGAATGGTTTCTCCTTTGTATACTTGAAAAACTACTGTTATAAATTTATTTTCAAGTTATAAGTTAAATTATTTTCATAAATTATTATTTTAAAGAAAAACTTAAATACGTAAGCGTATTATTGCTAAAGTTTACGGATCACTATAAATATGTGATCGTGTGTTGTATCTTATGTTTTTATTCTCTTCTTCGAAAAACTGTAGCAAGGTCCTATACATAGAGATGAGATATAAAATTTATTTTCAAGTTATAAATTAAATTATTTTCGTAAATTATTATTTTAAATAAAAACTTAAATACGTAAGCGTATTATTGCTAAAGTTTACGGATCACTATAAATATGTGATCGTGTGTTGTATCTTATGTTTTTATTCTCTTCTTCAAAAAACTGTAGCAAGGTCCTATACATAGAGATGAGATGAGATAATGGGAAAAGGGTTAAGTCAATTTGGCCTTAGAAACCTATTGTAACTAAACACTACCTCTATATTTAATACTCCAAAGAGAGCGTTAGACCACATGTAGTTGTCCCTTTACTTTGTGTGTCTATGTGTGATTGGATCATATGAACTATGAATATAAATACTCTTTTATCTAGGTCATCCTTTGGTCTAAGCATGAAATTTATATGTATTAATATAAATTTGGGTATACAAAATACATTGTTGAATTTCCTATGCTATGTTTTCATTCAATTATGCTTGTTAGGTAAGTGCTCGATGTAAAATGTCTTTGATGGATTTATAATTATAATATTCTAATTAAAATTTTAAAACTTATTAGCATGTAAGATGACTCAAAAAAGGATAAAATGTCCATAAAATAAAGTTAAATGAAATGTGATTCGAAATAAAGACTGTAAAAGAAACTTGGGATAAGATCGGGCTTTACAGGTAGTCACGTTGGGAGTGTTTATTTGTAAATAGTAGTTTTGTCTAAAAATAATAAAATAGTAATATTAAATATGTAATAGACTAAGGATCCCTGTAAGACACATAGGAATTTAAATAACAAAATAACATTTGTGAAATCTAAATGAAAACATCAATGTAAAAGACAATATGAAGAAACATAGGACCAATATAAAATGTGTCAATAAATTCTTATTCATTATTAAGAACATATCTATGTAAAGTTAGAATACGAACATCCATATGTAAAGTCACAATACAAAATAATTCTTATGGTTTTTAACCAAATTTGGTTGTGTAAGAAAATTAATAAATTTTTATACTTCAAGGTTTCCATCTATATTGATTTCTAAGTGAATTTTTTATGTCATTGTATGTCGTAACTATACATGTATATATTTGATTATTTATATTTTATTTCCTTCATTTAAATCCTAAAAAATAAATATGGTTTCAAACTAAGCCTAATTATATACACAAAATAAACTATTTTTCATTTTTATAGGTAGTTATTGGGGTGCATAGTCAGCTATCCATTTCTTATCATTTTTAGGGTTTATTTACTTGTAAAATTATTTAAAAGTTTAAAATTTATTATAAAATTACACACACACACACACACACACACACACACACACACACACACACACACACACACACACACACACACACACACACACACACACACACACACACACACACACACACACACACACACATGTTGAAAACTATATGATATTATCTAAATTTATACCAAAGGGATACAAATAATACTAAACAATGCTCCAAAAAAGAGGGCGCATATCTCATCTAAATTTATACCAAAGTGATACAAATAATACTAGACATATGGTCATGTTCTTTTTTTAATTTCATATGTTTGACCTACTCTCTTTTTGGATTGCCATCTCATTGTGTTAAGCTATGTAAAAGACATTAAAAAAATTATTTTTTTAATTCTAGCTATTAAAACAAAAAAAATAAACATATAGAAAGGTGAAACATAGAATAATAAAGAAACCCTAAAAAGTGTAGAAATTGAAACCCACTACAAGCCAAAGTTGGTGGCTATAGACATACCTAATGTAAAAATATGCCGAGTGATGAAATATCCTAAAGTGAAATCATAACTCACTCTTCGTAGTGATGATTCTACTTAGATAGGCTAGATTCTAGGTGCAATCACTAACACACCTGCATGGTAAGATTTCAGGGTCAAAAGTTTAGAAATAACTAAGTTATGACTATTCTAACTCATATTATCCCTCTTTCACTTACAATAATTAATTTACGCACATGATACATAGGGGTAATATGTGTAAACGAGCCAAATTTTAGATCGATAGGAGCACTTAGAGTGACCATTCTTAAATATGTATAAAACATTACTTAGAAACAAATAAAATGATAATCAAGAATAGGAGATGATGGTTCCATGAAGACTCAAGATACACTTTTCATCAAATCCCAGCTAATCATCATACTATATAAATCCTCATATTGTAAAATCAAGAGTGAGTGAATCAAAATCCACCTCCTTATCTTTGATATTACATTTTGTTTAATTAGTGTAGCTAAAGTAGCTCAGATAATTGGCACTTTCCATGTCAGTTCCCTCCCTTTTAAATCTCATAATCTATCTCCCCTCATCTCCCTCATCAGGAGGAGGCATCCCTACCTCCCTAAAAAAACCATAATCATGTATATTCTTGTTTAAATGAGAGAGATGCCAAGATTTTAAGAAAAGCATTAATCATGCACCTCATGCTAGCAATATGATAGTTTGATAAAGATGTTAATATACTCATTTTACCAATAAAAACACCACTAAACTTTTCATCAATGCATTAATTTAAAAAATATAGTTGTCCCTTTCATTAAGGAGGCCACGAGGAATATTTATTCACCAAAGTGGGTTACTATAGCTTTCACTCAAAGAAAATAATTTCCCCCTCTGGCCAATCAATAATTGAATTAAAATATTATTATAGATTTTTTTTAAATTTTTACATACAATTATGTTTTAATATCCCTTAAGTGTTATTAAGTAATATCCCATTTACTTATTAGTGCTTCGATGAATTATTTTTATATAAATGGGATTTCTAAATTAAACTAAGAGTTTATTGTCACCATTTAGTGTGACCACTAATAACAACTCAAATTTATATTTATTATTTAATTTTTTTGTGAAGTTTAAGAACTTTCCATTCCATAAAAAATCTGAATTATAATTCATTCATAATATGTTAAAAATTAATTATCATTAATTAACCTACATAACAAATGGTATTACCCAGATGTCATGCAAAAGTAGTCAGATGTAATTAATTCACTTGGATTACAACATAAGTCATATGGTGGATAAGGTTACGTATAATAAATATTTCATAATGTATTTCTCTCTCTCTCTCTCTCTCTCTCTCACACACACACACACACACACACACACACACACACACACAATAATTATTATGACTGTAACAAAACAACTACATGTTAGCTTTGACTGTAACTAACACACACAAATCTATGTGGCTAGTGCCAGCCCCTCCACCCCCTATGTCATCAACTTGTGTTTTTCTCATCCCCCATTTATTTCATTAAAATTTATGTTGAGGTGTCATCTGATGTGGCATCCAACATTTTGGTCCTACCATGCACTCCTGTCCCCCCTTAGTTAAAAAAAAATTTCAAATTTAATTATCCCACTTAAATATATCCTACCCAAAACATATCACAAATCAACCCCATGTGAAACCCCTATATGAATTTTGTGCATTTTGGATATTGAACCACGATCATAATAATTGTGATGGTGGCACATTTATCAAAAGGACCATTGGGGATTACATTTCAGTTATTTGAAGAAAATAATCCTAGGAAGATTAGTGCCAAGTAATTATATTTTCATTTTTATTTCAAAATAGTGACATGGATGCCCACATTTAATATGGTTTGAATTCACACTACAAGTCTATATTATTTTAGTGTTTTTTTTTTTCACATGTAGAGGTGAAAACAAGAGATAAAAGGGGCATGTTTTATGAAAGACAACCAATATTACTCCAATCTATAATTAGAGCACTAGAGATGCATTCAATAAAGTTATTAAATTACACATCTTCACCTCTGGACATGGTGTAGATAGAGAGAAAGCAAAGGTTCAAGGAGGTAGATTTGAACTTGATGTTGGGATGTAAACCAAAGTGATATCAAAATATATAAACAATTTTGGGTGGGACAAGATACTTCCCAACTAGAGGGAGAAGTGATTATCTAAACAGGAGCATTATAAAGTCTAAAGTTATTTCATCTGAGCTTGATCGATCTAACAGAGTAAAATTATTATAAAATTAACCAAGATCATGCTAGTAACTTTGAAAACATAAATGTAAAATGAAATAATATTATATTGAGAATAAATCAAGTCACTACATGAGAGATGGTAGTTGACAAGTGAAAAAACCTAAAAATAGATTGAAAAAAACCACAATATATTAGCAGGATTGAGATAATTGAACTCTAATTACAATAGTAAAGAGAATCTATGAGGAGATAAGAGTGACATCAAGCCAAAAGAGGCATTACAAGATTGTTAGATCAATATTGTTATTGAAGAGAGGAGGAGATAGATTTTTAAATAGAGAAAGAGGAGAGATGAGGGAATTACAAGAATCTCATTATGACCATACAAGGCCTCCTTAATGTGTACCAAATGTCTTATTCCCAAGAAAGACTGAAGTGAAGTGTGTTATATTTGGGAGGAAGAATTACTTGTGCAAGTAACTCCCAAATCCTACTAGTAGACAAGAGAGGTAAGAGACAACTCATAAATCTAAGATAAAGTGTAATAATAATAATAATAATAATAATAATAATAATAATAATAATAATAATAATAATAATAATAATAATAATAATAATTGCACATGTAAAAAAGACTTAAGATAATCCTAAAATACATACGAAAGGTGAACCCAAATTTAAGGTTAATCTCTAATACTCCCCTTTAAGTTTAATATGGATTTATAAATGTGGAGAAATTTTTTTATCATCAAGAAAATGAGTTGAAATTACATAATATTCCCCTTTGATATAATATTCCTACAATAAGAATTAAAATAGTTTGATAAAGAAAGAATAAGATAAGGTGGCACCAAAAGTCAAATATTGAAGGTGTGATCATAAATAATCTTTATGAAGACTCTTTGGACAATAAGTTCAATATTTAATGGAACAAGGATCAATAATAAAGAGAAATGATACACTAAACCCTACACAATAAATAAATTAATACCAATATTTCATATTAAATAAATAATACATCATAAAATTATCCACATAAAAATAATATACGAAAAGCATATCTAATTAATGAAAATGGATCAAAATAAAACTTATATCACAAAGTGTGAAATTCTACAAAAAAAAAATTTGGTCAAAAATAGATCTAATAAAATCATATTTATTTTGCAACATAAAAGCAAGGAATGCATAAAAAGATTGAGTTTATCAAAAGAGAGACGAATAGAATGTGTCATTTGTAAATGATATTTGAAATGAAGCAATAGAATAAATATCACATGAAGACACATAAAATTTATATAATAAGTATTATCTTTAGGAATCCAAATAGTTTTAACCTTAGAATTAATTAATTTAGTGGTTTACAACAATGTAAAGGGCTACAAGTGGATTTACCATAATAGTTTTATAGATGCAATTACTATCATTTAATGATACGATTCCCATGTTTTCCAAAATACTCACAAGGTTTATCATTTTTAACCAAAGAATGAGAGTAAAAATAATTACAATCAAAAGAAGTTTCATGATAATTAGGATCACTATTATGAAAATTTCTTCAATGCAGAGGACAATACAATTTCAAATTCACACTAAAAGTAGTTGAAGCTTTAAAGATGAGATTTTTACAATTTTTAGTACATTTAAGCAAAAGAGGTTTAGTAATATTATTTTCACACTTACCAAGACTACCACGCGAGTAACCCAAACATTACATGATTTTGATTCCAGGGTTAGAAGGAGTGAAAAACACAATTAAGTTCATCACTAAAGGCACGATTGTGTGAAAAAAATATAAGTTTTTTATATGAAGTGTCAAAATAAGTTTACATTTTCTCTGCACATGCATTAAAATAGGTTTTCGAAGTATTATTAGTTTAATTTGACATTGTAGTTGATGCTTAAGTGCATTAATTTCATCATTTTTGAAGGAAATAGTTTTTGTAATGTTCTTAAAGGATAAAAACATATCCAATTTGAATACATTGAAATCAATAAGAATCAAAATTTAAAGGTATTAAATCTTGATTAAAAGGATGATGTTAATGCTTAAAAAAACATGAATATAACATGATTAAATAAATGTTTTTAAAATAATTCCCTTTGAAGCAAAGTTGCCACTTAAAATACTATGCAAACAAGTTTAGCTTAAAAAAGAATTAAAAATGTTGTTAAACAAAATTAACCAAGTTGATTTAAACTTGAAATTATAATATGATCAATGTGGTGTGGAAAAAAACACATTTGATTATATGAAATATAATCCTTTAATAGAAGTCACTTCAATGTAAATAACTTGTAAATGTAATTCCACACCAAAATACCAAATATTCTTTTAGTTAAAAACATTTGGAAATCATTTAATGTTTAAAAAAATGAATTTAGTAAAAAAAACCATAAGTGGATTTTAAATTTTAAAATATTTGAATTATCTTGGTTTGAAAAGATAAGAAAATATAATATTTTAAATTAAATAGCAATATTATTTTACTCAAGCATACCAAACTAAAACATAAGTTTATTTTTTTTAAAGTATTAATAAAGTGTTTGTGTTTGATTTAAAAAAAAATAATGAAGATAAGTAATAATAAAAGGTGGGATGCTTCAAATAACAAGTGATTGAGTAAAAAGACATGATACAAATAAACTAAAATGTTACTCTTTATAATGCATGCCGTTGGAATGACTAGCTAGAATAAACATAGAACGAACTAAAACCAGCATTCAAAGGAATTATAATAAAAATGCACAAGTAAAAAAGGAGTTAAACCTAACAAGAGTAATGCCAAAGGAATGAAAAGCCATGCTAGACACATAATGTGCTATGCCTGAAACAAGGCATGGTTATGTCTTGGCACAATAGGACTAAAAGTGAAGCAAGAAATAAAGAGAAGAAAAAAATTATGAGAACTTAGAGATAAAACAAATAGGGTGAAAAAGCAGAGCATGAAATCTAGATAAGTCATAATGCAAAGAATTGACAAAATGGATAAAAACTATATCTTGGGCTCTTTCTTCCATGCTGATAGTTTGGTGTAACAAAAGGATGTAGTGAGATAAATCTATCAAAATAGCCAAGAAATAGGAAATGAGATTCATAAGAGGGAAAAGCACTATAAAGAGGAAGATAGGTAAAATAAAAATTGAAGGGAAATAAATCTAAAAAACTAAAAAACACACCAAAACATCTTGAAAACATCTTTTATAAACCTGCAAAAAAAGGTTATAAAGCAAATAAATTAAAATTTGAATTAACTAGTATAAAGTTGAGATTTAGAATGAAATTTTATTATTTTTATTAAGATAAAATAATTATTGAAAAACTACTTATGCATTCAAATATATCTAAAAATCAATTAGTTTATTGCTACAAAAGTTGTCCAAAAAACATGATTTTTCACACAAAACCTACACAAATTCAAGATTCAAATGTTAAAAAAGTTATGGATCTTATCCTGCATTCATAAATTAACCAAGATCACTTTAATAACATTGAAAACATAGATAAAATTAATGCAAAATGAATTAGTATTACCTTGATAAGTAATCAAGTCACAACATGGGAGATGAGAGTTGACAAGTGGGGAAATTGTCAAATGGATAAAAACCCCAAAATCTATGATAATGATTCTAAACATTTTAAATCTAAGTAAAATAGAAATAAGAATCCAAGAGAAGGAGAGAAGAGTGGCATCAATCCAAAAGAGGCATTATAAAATTGATAGATCGATATTTTTATTGAAGAGAGGAGGACAAGACTCTTTAAATTGAGAAAGAGGAAAGATGAAGGAGTTAAAATGATATCATCATGATCTTACATGGCCTCATTAATGTGTTTCAAATTTTTTATTCCCAAGAAAGAGTGAAGGAAAGTGTGTGACATGTGGGGGAGGAGTTACTTGTGCACGTAACTTGCAAATCCTACAAGTGGACAATAGAGGTGAGAGACACTTGATAAATCTAGGCTAAAGAGCATTTATAATAATAATAATAATAATAATAATAATAATAATAATAATAATAATAATAATAATAATAATAATAATAATAATAATAATAATAATAATAATAAATGCACACCTAAAATTAAGTTAAGCTAAGATTAAAATACATAGGAAAGGTGACCCTAAATATAATTGTTTCAACCATAGTACAAGATAGAATAAATTTGATAGTGGTGCACACATATACATGTAAGTAGCAGTGGCATTTATATTAGAAACAAAACTACAAACAACATGGGAGAGGGATATATCAAGTGGATACTTCATGCTACTGGTGGTGATGATATGCATATTAATTTCAACATTCATCTGGTCATGGGTACCACTTGGGTTTCTCATTCTTAGTGATATTTTATTTCTAGATACTTGATCTGCAGGCCAATTGATCAACATTTCATTCAATTTGTTGTTCACTTTTTTATTACACAGTCCTCTCTATATATGCTATGCCACTTTAAATTGGATTTTTCTTTTTTTTAATGGATGTTTGGTGATCATGATACTTTTCATTACTTTATTCATACCTAAAACTAGAAAAATGGTAATTAATGAGATGATATGACTATGGAGGGAACACTTAATCTGGCAAAAATTTGTTCTATTGGAAGATCATCACCCCAAACCTATCAATATTGAGATGAATATTAGAATTACCTCACCATATGTAATAATTTTAGTTTCATGATTATATTTCCTCATGATATCTCATCCCATTCATTCGCATTGATTTAAGAGTGGTTTAATTCTCTAAAGTTAGGAAATTGGTGCAATTAGTGACATGATTTGGGCCAAATTGATCCCAAATTAATTGTATAAGTTGCAATTTATGGTTAATCAACCTTATTTTTATGAAAAATTGAATCAATTATAAATAAAAAAGGTATAAATAAACCCTTCAACAAAATCCATAGATAACCGTTCAATCAAATGTATAAACAATAATAATATTACATATAAGTATTATAATATATAGTACTTATATATTTATATTATTAATATTGTATTACATTATATACTATTTTATATAATTAATATGTGTGTGTGAGTTCTAATTAATATTAATATATAACTCGTATGTGTTCTTTGCATAAAAAACAAAAACTTTTTACTAATGTTTATTTTTTACCTCTTTTGATACTTATGTCCCCAGTGTTATGCTATACATCATATTGTACCCTTCATGGTGGAAAACAAAATGTATCATGTTTTTTTTTGGTCCCCACCCTCAAAATATATCAAGTTTATTTAGTCATGGGTGATGTATCTTGTTCAAATAAGAGGAAAAAGTTAAAGTTCAAATCCCAGATAAATTGCAAGTGTTCAGAGAAAAGCAAAGGGAATAAAATGAAACATTTCCCTCAAGACAAGGTATGTATGCCATCCCCAATGAACCAAATGTCATAGATAACAATGAAATATATAATGATGAAATAAATAATGTCGATGAATATTTACCTAAAAGTCAAAATTATGTCAAAAATCCATATTCAAAATTTGAAGATTTTAATTTTGTTGGTGATAAATCTATGGATGATGATTTATCCCTTAACAATGAAAAAACTTACATGGAAACACAAAATAATGAAATTAACAATAAATAAATTTCCATGGAAACACTCAATAGTGAAAGAAATAATGAAGTAACCTATACAACAACAAAAAATAAATAAACTACCAGTAAAGATAACAATATGAAAATGGAAAATCAACAAACTATACCATTAGTTACACCTCCAAAGATTTTATGTAGAAAACTCATGTACTTAATTTAAGTTAATGAAAACACTTTGAAATCAATGTGTAAGAAAATTTCTGATCTCCAATCAAGAAGAAAATTTGAATGAATTTGGGATAATTTATGTTAAAAATTAAATGATATTCAAAGATGTCAATTGTTTGTTTTATTAAATCTAAATTATTTCCATAATCTAGCATTGTATTAGAATTTATTCTAATCTTGAATTATTTAATTGGCCAACTTTTGGAATAACTGAGTGCAATTTAAAAAAAAAAAAAAAAAAAAATCTAGGACAAGTCCATTTTAGAGGGGTAGGTGCATAATGCAGCCTTGTATATTGATTGTGAATGCATCTTAGTTAACTATGTAAATAATTTTTTGATCTGCATGCCTACATCTTTTTGCAAGGATTTCTTAATTATGTGTGGGCACTGAATAGATGTAAATTTTTTTGTAAAATAAAAACCATAGTATTTCACATGCACTAAATAGAAATTAGATGAAAAATAAGGGGAAGTAAAGGGAATAACAAATGGTTGTGTCAGCCTTAGAAAACCCTTGTAGCTAAGTGTTGTCTACTTATTCCAAATGGGCCTTAGGTTGATGTAGCTATCCCTATGAGGGTGAGTGTGTGAATTCTGATCCTTCAATAAATGAATGTAGCTAGATAGATTAAATAATTTTATTGATAATATATGTCAGTGAACTATAATAAAATAATTCAAACTTGGCATATGACTGTAAGAATGCAATAGATTTAAAATTCAAAAGAATAGATTCCTTTTGATAGTGTGTAGTTAGTTCAATAGAGAGTATAAGATGATTTATAAGTATAAGCTTCATGTGATTTTATAAATAAATCTTTAGAATATTCCCATTAAATGACATCATTGGAAGCACAATAGATCCATTGTGAAGTGTCTCAAGTTTTGAAAGTGACAACCAAAGAATGGGAGATGAGGTTGCACTAGTGTACAAGGTCATAGTGCTACCCTATCTACCTAGTGTAGTATTTTACTAAAAGGACAGAGACTATTAATATTTTTATTGACATGTTATATAAGTAGATTGGGAATGGTCAATGATAAAGTAAGGATATTTTTATGATTTTTATCAATGTTTTTGAGATATTAGGGATCTCATATGGGTTACAAGTTAATAGAACAAGAACAAAATTTTAAAACAAATAATATCAAAGGAAGCCATAAGAAAATTTTAGCATAATAAGGATCACTAATGGATAAGGAGAATGTGGGGATGCCTCCTTGTCCTACCACTTATCTTATCCATGGGATGACCTTAGCCTAGTTAACCTTTCCAAAGAACCATGTATGAAGGAATGGAAACTTGGTTCCAATAGACATTATCAATACATAATTAAGCATGTAGAAGGACATGGAAACCCAGTTCCACTATCCATTACAACTACGCAAAAGGAAGAAAAATCTAGACAAGTAATTTGAGTTTAAATGGGCAGCCTAACAACATCAAAATGAATCAAGAAATGGATTTTAAAAATAACCAATCAATAGAGGAGGGATGGTGCATATCTAAATTTGTAGTGGGAAATAAAATTCACATGATCTTCATAGGCACAACTATGCCCCCTAAAAAAGGATTTTATCTTGGATAAATAGAAGAATTGGTTTCAACAATATTATTGAAAGATTGTATAGGATATTTTTGGCTCCTTCCTAGTTTAAAAAGGATTAGATCTCAAAAAGAAGCATTATGCCTATTTCTATTTTGGATCACACATTAGTTGAGTGGGTGGTTAGCAGTGATGGGGATCCTCCTTGAACCATCCTTTTAATTTCTATTTAATATGGCTATGTGATCCCCCATTCTTAAACTACTAAATTACTTGTGGGCATCCACTCCAAAGGTCAAAGGAAGAAAAATGTTTTTTTTGTAAAAAAAACTCTTTCATATAAAATATTTTATTCAAAAATGAAATAAGGATAATTTAAATAAATGTTTTTAAGAGACTTAAAGTGTATAAGATGAATTGGATATGGTGATTTTTGTGGAGGACATTTAATCATGGTCTTTCCTTGTGTTTTCTTTATTTGGGCTAGGCTTTTTGTCATATTATTATTATTATTATTATTATTATTATTATTATTATTATTATTATTATTATTTAAAAAGGCTCAAATTATAGATAGTTCTCCCACCTAAATTTGTGTGTGATCAATCATTATAACACTAGTATGTATTAAAATCATATGTATGGCTTTCAACATTTAACAACTTTTGATTTTGACTATAAAATGGTATTCAAACCTATCTTAGAGTTGTTACTTTGAATATTTTGCATATTTGGATGATTTTGAGTAGTGCCTAAAGAATGCGAGGATGTATTTCTTATTATAATAGTGATTTTTAAAATGATTAATTGATAAGAATATGCTTTCATTTGACATGTTTATAAAGATGACTATTTGGATGATTTACCTCTGAATTGACATGCAAAATTTGTGGGATGACCCAAATAAAGTGTTTGAATTTATAAAAGGTATCATTTCTAGAGCACACATATGAGTCCAATTAAGGTAGACTTCTCCAAAAAATAGATACGTCATATTGTAGCTAAAGGTATCTAGGAAAGAGGAAATAGTGATATAAGAATAAGTGATAGTAAAAGTACATGTTCAAATGTCACACACCATACATAGCCTACCAAGGGCCAAAATAAAGGACATGTTTGAATTCCACACACTATACATAGCTTGCCAAGGGCCAAGACAAGGAAATGTTAAAATATTACACACCAAACTATGTGGATGTTAAAATATTATAAAAAGACCCTATTTTAGATAAACAAAGCAAAGATGAGAATTTTGTGATATACTCGAAAGGATTCCAATTGGATCATCATAGTTCATGATGCTTTACGCCAAATTCTAAGTTGAAATGTGACTTTTGTTATATGTTTTATACATGCTATTATCATGATGACCTTAGTGCTTATCTAATAGAGATGAGTAGTAAAAAATGAGTGACTTAGGATCTAGTTGATCTTGATGAGTCAAGTCTCTGGCCAGAGCATAACATACTCATGTGTAAATGCCTAACCTATTTTGTCAGATGCTTACTCAATTGGAAATATAATGCCTAAACTGTATGGTTAGAAGCTTGCCCTTTTGGAAAATGAATGCTTATCTTGTATGGTTAAATGCTTGTTTATTTGATAAAGGATATCCAATAGGATAAAGTATATCTAAGTTATATTCACATAAAAACATTAATTAAACAAAAACAAAAATTTCTATGTTTTAGGATATGAATTGTGGTCACTACATTATGGTATTAGAGTGGTGGTATCTACATTATGGTATTAGAGTAGTGGTCTCTAAATTATGGTATTAGATCCTAGGTTTGGAAGGTAGGCCTTGAGCCTAGTATGACCTACTCTTAGTAAAAGAATAATTATTGATGATAACTTGTTGAGGAAACTGAAAACTATGAGAAATTAATTTGGTTAAAACTGGTTGTTTAGACATGGCTCATGGAGAAACTTCAAGGAAAAGAAAATAAAAAAAAATAAAGAACAAGGGGAAAACAAGAATTCCCTCTACTTTAAAAGAACCCATTTATATTTTTGACTCAGATACAATAGCTACAATCTAGAGTAAACTCAAATCTTTGAAAGTGGAGCCAATTAAAACAAAACCATCTATGATGGAACCTACAGTCAAACATCCATTTAAGAGGACCTCAGCATTAAGAGATTTTCCATTTGGAATGGGTTCTGATGTACCATACATAAGCCCTGAAGTGTGTAAGGAATATAACTGATGCTACCAATATGTGGTTCACTCAGAAGATGAATCTCTCAAATAAATGGAGCCAGATGATGAAGATTCTATTTAGAAGAATTTTGAATTAATGTAATACAGACATACATATATTATAGTCATAAAGCTTATCCTCTATAAATCAAATGTCTTTATGTAATAAAAAAAAGATGAATAAGATTACCAATTGCATACTTTTTCATTCCTATGTGTGATTGTGATCAATAATAAAATGTGATGAATAAGATTACCAATTCCATACTTTTTGTCAATCCTATGTGTGATTGTGATCACTAATAAAATGTAAAAAAAAAACTAGAGTTATCCAAAAAATGAATTATGCTATCAATTATCTTGAATGAAAACTTAGAAGATTATGTTTTTCTATTAGGAAACCAAATGACAAGATGATCAACTAGGAACAGAAGGGAAAATGTGAGATACGTAGGATCCAAAAATGAAAATGTTAAACAACAGGTTCCAAAAAATACAAAACCAATGATAGAATCCCTCATCAATTTGTTGACTGAGCAAAGAGATAAAATAAACTCACTTGAGCAGGTGATTAATGATCTTAATTACAGGAAAGAGAATTTAAAAAACATATTAGAATCTAACCTTGATAATATGCCTCAAGAGAATCTACCTTTAGTCAATGAAATAGAGGTTGTAACTCCGAAAATTGAAGTTCCATTTTTTAATTTTAGCAAGGATTTGAAGAAGATTTTACCTCCTAATTTTGATATGAAACAGTTAGGTGAAGAAGCTAAGAATTGGCTAGATGAGATGGAGAAGAACTTTGAATTAAGAAACTACAATGATACAACTAAGGTGTTGTGGGGATCGTACTAGTTGGTAGGAGAGCCAACTTGTTGGTGGACTAACACGAAGGAGTTAAATGGAATAACCAAGGAAAATGTGACTTGGGATCAATTTAACTGCCATTTCAAGAAGAGATGGTTACCCTAGTTATTCTTTGATGAGAAGACTATTTAATTTCACAACCTAAGGTAGGGAAGCATGTTAGTCTAACAATATTGGGATAGGTTTTCTAACTTACTTAAGTATGTGCCCATGTATGAGAAGGATGAAAGGAGTCAGACTAGAAAGTTCATCCTAGGACTAAATGAAAACATAGGATCGGAAGTAGATATGCATGGCCCTGAGAACATGAATTAAGTGCTAGAAAAATCCTTCAAATAGGAACAAAAATTCTAGCCCTAGCTTCAACAAGACAAAAATTTAACAATGATAGAAACAAAGCTTTCAAAAAGAACCCAAATTTTAGGGGAGAGAAGGTTGTGGATAAAAACCCAAGAGCAAATCCAACAGGCAAAATACCCCCACCAAATCAAAATCAGAGAAATAATTTTAGAAGGTACAACAACAGGGGAAGATATAATAACATGTATGATCAAAAGAATTACAATGACCCCATGTATCCTTCATGGATTTTAGGTGGAAGAAATGATGCCTTGAGGAACCTAGTACTAAAAGGTCTGCCACGAGGATGTTTTACTTGTGGAGGAAATCACTTTTCTTGAGAATGCCCAAGGATGTAGGGAAATATAAGAGCCAATCAGCCTTAGAGGGGACCTTAGCAAAGGATCAATGCTACAGTAAGGAATCACCAAAATAGATACTAAAATGTGTTAGTTTAAGCTACAGGTAAATTATTGAGTAAACTAATTTCAATTCTCATAGATACCGGTTCATCATAATGTTTCATTTATCTATAATTAGTAAGAAAAATGTCTCTTCTAGTGAGTCACATGAATGTATCATGGACAATCTAGTATGGGGACAAGGAAGTCAAGAAAGTGTCTCAATGTCTACCCAAGGCAAAAATATAATTTATAGATTTTGAGACAAGCTTAAACCTATTTGTAGCACCTTTAAAAGCCTATGATGTGATAATAGGGATGATTTGGCTCACTAAGAGTCAAGCTAAAATAGACTATTATATAAATTTGATTAGGTGTTACAGTGATGAGGGAAGGTGGGTCATGATTCAAGGGGGTCATAAGCCCATACAAGTAGAAACCATATCAGCTATGCAGCTAAATAAGGAGAAAAGGAAGGGATCTCTAATTTTCATGGTAATGATGGATGATAAGGATGAAAGAAAAGATGAACCATCTATGGAAAGGTATCCATTCCTAAGGGAATTTTAGGATGTGTTTCTTGAAGAATTTCCTAGAATGCCCCCTAAGAGAGAATTTGATTTCTCAATTGATATTGTACCTAGAGTCGAGCCAGTTTCTAGAGCACCCTACATAATGATCACAATTGTGTTGATGGAATTTAAAATTTAGATAGAGGAAATCTTGACTAAAGGATTGATTATACTAAGTGTGTCTCCTTGGGGAGTGCTAGTCTTGTTTTTCAAAAAGAAGGATGGAAATCTAAGATTATACATTGATTATAGAATGTTGAATAAGGTCACAATTAAAAATAGATATCCCCAACCTCGTTTATAATAAATTTTTGAGAAAATGAAGGAAAAATGGTTTTCTCAAAGATAGGTCTTCAATCAGGATATCATCAGCTAAGAATTAAGGAGGAGGATATTCCAGAAACTACTTCCAGGACTAGATATGGACACTATGAATTTACTGTAGTGTCATTTGGGGTAACAAATGCTACTTTAGAATTTATAAACTTAATGAATAGTGTGTTTCATAATTACCTGTATAATTTCATCTTGATGGTCATAGATGACATTATGATATACTCTAAAAATGAGCAAGATCACTTAGCACATCTTCAATTGGTTCTTCATAGGTTGAGAGATCTTAAGCTATATGGTAAGTTGTCCAAATGTACATTATTTAAGAATGAAATTGACTATCTAGGCCACATGATATCCAAAGAAGGAATTGCAATAGATCTAAACAAGATAAAGGCAATAATGGAATGGCCAATTCCCAAGAATGTATCAGAAGTAAGGAGTTTCATGGGCTTAGCAGGATATTATAAGAGATTTGTTTAAGGTTTTTCTAAGATTGCCAACCTGATTACGACATTGCAAAGAAAAGGTAAGAAGTTTATATGGACAGAGTAGTGTGATAAATATTTCTAGATTCTAAAGGAAAAATTGATGATGGCACCCATCTTGAAGGTACCCAATCCAAATGGACATTTTGTGGTTATAATAGATGCATCCATCAAAGGATTGGGAGGAGTACTCATTCAAAATAATGGCATAATTGCATATGAATCTAGGAAATTGAAAATACATGAAGTAAATTATGCTCCTCATGATTTAGAATTGGTGGAAATTGTTCATGCCTTACACAAGTGGAGACATTTCCTTATTGGGAAATATTTTGAACTAAAAATTGACCATCAAGGGCTAAAGTACATATTCACTCAACTCAATTTGAATGCTAGGCAAAGAAGGTGGTTGGATTTCTTGAGTGAGTATGGTTTTGAAATTGAGTATATCAAGGGAAAGAAGAATAGGGTTGTCAATGCTTTGAGTAGGAGAAAACACCTGATGAGTATAACAATGCTTAGATTTAATTTAAAAGGGCAAATACTAGAAGGACAAAATCAAGATCCTTGGTATAATTAAGTGAGAGTAATGATAGAATAAAATTTGGAAGACCAAAAAAATGAAGGATATACCTTGGATGGCGAGGGATTTCTTTGATATAATAATATGATCTATGTTCCAAATTTAGAAGACTTAAGGAAGATAATTTTGACTGAAGCTCATGATGCACCCTGCTTAGGCCATCCAAGGGTAAACAAACTATATGCTGATCATAAGAAACTATACTTTTGGCAAATAATGAAAAGAGATATAGTATTATATATGGCACGATGCGTGGAATGTTAGAGGTTTAAATCAAAACACCATCATCCTACAGGACTTTTATATGCACACGACATTCCAAAATATAAATGGTAAGTTGTTAGTATAGATTTCATACAAGGATTACCTATGATACACTACATGCAAGATGCTATTAAGGTGGTAATGGACAAGCTTACTTAGGTGACACATCTCATACTTGGAAACTTGACTGATGATGCACTAACTTTAGTCAATCAATTTGTGAAGGAAGTGGTTAGATTGCATGGAGTTCTAGAAAAAATCATATCAGATAGAAATCCTAGGTTTACTTCAAGGTTTTGGATGACCCTATAGTCAGCTTTATGTAGATAATTGAATTTTAGCTCCACATTTCATCATGAGACAGATGGGCAAACATAAAGGACAAATTAGGTTGTAGAAGACCTCTTAAGGATGTATTGTATGGACCAACAAAATAAATGGAAAACTTATCTCCCATTGGTAGAATTTTTCTATAATAACTCATTTCAAACATCTTTAGGTATGGCTCCATTTGAATCTCTATATGGGAGAAGTTATCGAACACCACTTAGTTGGGATAACCTTGAGGACATAATAGTAATCAGTCCTGAAATGTTGAAAGACATGGAAGAATAGGTCAAAAGTTTAAGGTAGAGGTTGAAGGAAGCATCAAACAGATAAAAGAGCTATGCAGATAGGAAGAGAGTTCAGAGAGATTTCTTGATTGGTGACAAGGTTTTTTTAAGGGTCAGACCGCACAAAAGTTGCATAACCTTTGGGAAAAAGGCGAAGTTAGCTCCTCACTTTGTAGGACTTTTTGAGATCATAAAGAGAATCAACTGAGAAACCTATCGATTGGCTTGCCTCTGTAGCTGAGTCATATTCATGATGTCTTCCATTTGTTACTTCTTAAGAAATATGTGCCTAATAATAAACACATTTTAAACTAGGATGCTTTATAGGTCCAAGAATATGATAGAATAAAAATAGAGCCATATAGAGTGCTGGAGAGGAGCTAGTATAAATTATGTGACAGAGAGGTTGATCAGTGCAAGGTTCAGTTAGATCAATATGGTGAAGGAAGTGCAACTTGGGAGGATAGTGAAGAAATAAAAACCATGATTCCAATTTTATTTATTTTAAATTTAATAACTTAATCAAACTCTTGTAGTGCATTGGGACAATGCACAATTTAAGCGGGGGGAGGATGTCACAACCTCTCTTCCTACACTGTGGACTTGTGCTCATACTTTAAGTGGTTTTGAACTTTATTTAGTATGTCAGGATGAATTGATTAGATAAATTAACCCTTGTGTTGATCTCAAAAGACTATTAGGACATCGACGGAAAAATATAAAAGCAAGGTACATTTTAATTTCACTTTTTTTTCAAATTAATCACTAAAATATTATAGTTATTTTTCTTAAATAGAAATATGCGATGTTGTCAAAAATGACAATTGTGAATGAAAAAAAATTTAATGGAATGAATATTTAATTTTATACTTGCATTTATAATGAATGAATTTAAATATTTAGAAATCACCAAAAATTATCAATAGAACTTTTCTTTTATTTTGTTAATTTTAATGTTCACAAATAATTTATTTATTTTCTGAATAATTATTAATTTTATTTTCATAAATAAATATTAATTAATTTTATATCATCATAAATAATTTTTAAGATTATTAATTAATTATATTTTTGTGAAAAATAATTTTTAAAAATATTAATTAATTATATTATTATAAATAATTTAAAACTATGAATTAACGAAATTAAATTTAGCCCAACATAAACTCCCTACCATCGTACACATCAATCCATGCATGCAAATTTGACCCACTCCACCCCTCTAAGTTCTACGCTCCACCTACAATGTCATCACTCACTTAACTTAGTAAGAGATTGTAAAAAACCATTAACTAAGAAAATTAGCATGTAGAAAAGGTTATAAATATGGATCAACGTTTTGGAGGAAAAAAAAGGAGAAGATCGACGTAGAAGGAGAGGGGAGGGACGCAGAAGAAGAAAAGAGGATGGACGCTTAGTAATAAGGCAGTGAATCGACGTAGGAAAGGAGCAGTATGGAAGTGACGTTGGAGGGTGGGGGCAGATCGATGCTTAGTAAGAGATCTTTACCTTCTTCATTTACTTCCACGCTAAACTTGTTATCTCCACATCCACCATTCTTTTATTTCAGCTGTTTCAATTCAAGTGGAACCACATTCCATTCAGTCAAGGATTTAAACGGGCACCAAAAACCAAAGAAGGTAAATATAATATTTTATTTTATTTGAAAGGAAAGTATAAACTATTGATATATCCTTACCTTTCCTTTATTTTATTTTATTCAGAGCATCGAGTGAACTGATATTTATATAATACATCCTTGCTTTTTTTTTAAAAAAATTATTATTTCTAAGTATATTTCCGAGTTTATTTCAAGTGTTTATTTACACAAGAGGAGCCTTATATAGGCTGAAAGTATTACTATGAAAATTAATTTTGCTGTTTACATCCCCCAAGATACTTTCTATCCACCCTTTATAGTTGTTCTAGCAGTCCACCTAATTTTAATTCATTTCCATCCAACTCTTATAGCTATTCCAGCAAGGAAAGTATATTATATTTATTTATGATTATGAAAATGATTTAAAGGAAAATATAATGTTTTCGTTTCTTTTAGAAACTTAATTACTAGTGATATGTAGCAGTCAATTTTAAAATAATAGTTATATATAAGTTTTAAAATAGTTCACTCTTCACCTAACATATCCATTTAAATATCTAAATTCAAATAAATATAAATTTTAGCTTAAATAAGAAAAGTTCTTTTAATTTTTTGTAAGAATAACATAGTGTAATCTAATTACCTTAGGTGAAAGCTATATAAACCTTCCTAAGTATGGACTAATAAAAAATTTCTATATTTGAAAAAGTTTGATTGTTTTTGGTGAAACCCATGCATGAGATGCAATTACTATATTCCATAAGAAGTCATCTTGTTCAGTCGTGTTGTATGTTTGGTTTTTCATGCGTAAATTGGATTGGCTTCTCACCAAACACGAGGGTTTTTCTTGTTGAATAGTTTCATTTGCTACGTGTTATTCATGAATACATTACTTTAAAAAAATCTTGATTTCATGAATATATAATATTGAATTATTGCTATTCATTGCTTAAGTTGTTATTGACATTTTAAATTTAGGGGTTTAATTCATTCTTCAAGACTTTACATCTTTAACTATTAGTCTATAATATGAAGATTATACTATGATAAATCTATGATTGGATTCTAAATTAGCCTCTATTATAAATCTCTTGCATCTAATTATTTTGTCATGAGTAAGACGGTTTATTAAGAAAATTATATCTTATCAAATATAATAAACATTGTAATCATATCGACAAATATTAATATACTCATCATAAAATATTTATTTAACATTAATTTGATAACATTATTTATGGATAAGTTATCTTATATAAAATTGGACTAAAGGTATAAATGATAAAAAATAAAAATAAAAAAATAATGTAGCTGTAAATCTACATAATGATTAAACTAGGACTTTATGTTACAAATTTGTTTTTTACTTTTCTATATAAGAATTTGATTTTGAAATTAAATGCAATAATTCACTTCAAACATTATTTAATTCTTTTTAAATCTCAAACTTAGAGCAAAAATTTAGGGTTAAAGAAAACTACACAACGTTCAGTGCAAGCAGTGCTTCTGACTCACATTTATGGGTAATGCCATCACGCTTGAGCTACTAAATCCATAACCTAATACATCTATAACAAAGATGTTTGGACATCATCCCTACAAACCATTAGAAGAAATAAATATCATGTCATGTCATTAATACCAAGGAGTAGGATAATCCTTCTTGGTCAACAATACTAATCAAGATAAGAAAATGACTTTGACTACCTTAAATAATTTTGACTTATGAACTTATGAAACAAAATAGAAGAAGTGCATTTATTACTTAAAACTTAGTATCATTGAAAATGAGCAATACAAACTAGTATTGAAAGTGTTAAACCAATTATTATCAAGAAACCACCAACCATATAGCTCTCAGATAACAAAACCTTAGTAATAACAATTGTACAGATTATGTTGTCTAAAGCACAAATCAAAAATATCGTTGTTGTAAATAAAAAGTAGAAATGAGATGTAACTTGCAAATGTTCATTTCTATTTATTTATAAGATTTAGGGTTAGTTTAGATAAATAAGTACTAGTCACCTTAACTAATAATTTTATGCTCCCATTTGGGTAACAATCACAAAGCAACTGTCTAGGGAACTAGGCCCTAGATATGACTGTATACCCAGATTCATAGTTCACTTAAAACTTAGAATAGAAAATATAACTACATGCATACTACATATTGATCTTATTTGAAAGCAGGTATGTAGGTAGTTTGTGAAGTGCAGGATGCTTTCATTATGTATGGGAATATGATAGGGTTTTAGATTGTGCATTAAATAAGATTAAATTTAAATTAAAAGACAATACCATTATAATAAGACCATGAAAAGTTAAGATAATAATTCTGTGATATACTCGAAAGGATCTCATTTAAATCATCATAGTTCTTGAGGCTTTAGGTGAAATTATAAAGAAGAATACGACTTTTATTATATGCTTTAACATGGTACTATCACGATGGCCTTGGTGCTTATCTAATAGAGATGAGCAGTGAAAAGTGAGTGAATCAGGATCTAGTTGATCCTGATGAGTCATGTCTTTCACCAAAGCATAACCTAATCATGTGTATATGCCTAACTCATTTGGTCAGACACTTTCTTGTTTGGAAAAAGAATACCTAACTTGTATGGTTAGATGCTTATCCATTTGTTAAAAGAATGCCTAACCCATATGGTTAGATGCTTGTCCATTTGACAAAAGATATCCAAGAGGATAGAGTATACTCAAATTATATTCACAGACAAATATTAATTAAATAAAAAAAGAATCTATGTTTTAGGATAGGAATTATGGTCATTACATTGTGGTATTAGAGTAGTGGTCTTTACATTGTGGTATTAGAGCAGTGGTCTCTACAATATATCATAAAATATATTCATTGTACATTTATTTGTATTATTTTGATAAAAAAATAAGAATTAGGATAAACATAAATTGAGAACCCTTGACTCTTACATACATTCAACCTAGGGCTTATACCCTTATCCCCTTAGCATTTGAATATTTCATTAATTTCAAGATTATGATCCTAGGTTTTATTTATCTTTTCTATCCCTAGTAATCATATACCTTTGTGTGTAGCTTTACTTTGCATTAATCATGGTTACATTATTGAAATCAACGAGAGTGATTTGTCTTTCTTGGATGCTAAATTTTGAAGTGTAAAACTTTCATGATGAAAGAATTAATCAATGCATTATTCAATATTTAAAATCACACTTCTTTGAAAACCCTAATATTATTAATGAAGTGATTAAAAAGGATAAAGATGAAAAAAATATTTATAATTTTTAGATATGCCTTGGGGTTTTACTTGTGTTCCTTCATCTTCTATGATTTGTGATGAGTGCTTGATTAGTATTTATATGTAAATTGAAGTGCATATTTTCACCATTAATTGTAAGACTTAACCTTTGAATGAACCTATTATTAGTATAACCATTCCTACATGTTTGATGCATTCTTTAGAGGACTTATAAAGACAATTGCATAATTATCCCTTTATCATGAAGTTTCCAAAGCCAACCTTGAACCCAGCATTGTACCTTCCAATCCTATTCCAAAATGCATACTTCACATGCCTCTTCCACATGACTTGATCATTTAAAAACTTATTTTTTTTAATGGTCATGGAGATTCCAAAACACACCTTCACAAGATATTTATTTCCATAGAAACCTATAAGGTCCTTCCTTTGATCATACTAAGATTATTTCCTAAAAATTTGATTGGGGAAGCCTTAGATTATTTTTTCCCTTTCCTAATGGATCCTTATATTCAATGGGTTATTTGTGAAAAGTATTTATAAATCGATACATTACCAACAATAAATTTAAACTAATATGTAAAAGTACTCAATATCTTAAGCAACGTCCAAAAGAGAATATGTTTAATTATATCTTTAAATTTTATTTACATATGTACTCTTTAATTTACCAACCAAGTGATCTTAAAATACAACATATATTTATTAATAGTCTCATAACACCTATCAAATACAAGTTACATGAAAAAACTTGTGAGTAATTCACTTGTGTATTACACATGAATATTAATCTAGTGGAAGAAGCATTGGTCAAACCCACATTCCATATTTCACCTTCTAAGAATCAATCAATGCAAATATCCATGTGCCTAACAATAATAAATCATTGACTTGGGTTTAAAAAGGAACAATGCAACTTAAAAAAACCTATCTTATGTCAACCGTTAGAGCTCTTTAAGAATTAATAAATCACTTTACAAAATTTAGTGATAAAAACCTTTGTTAAATTTCCAACTATTCATAAGATATATTTAAGTTATAAACCACAATCCTTATACTAATCAACATAATTTTGTTCTTATCACACCGTTAGAATTTAATATAAATAAGCATCACCTTAAAAAGCATGATTCAAGAGCTATTTGATCAAGATAAGATCGAACATCCACATCATACACCCCGTGAAAAGAATGACATTTACAAAAAAAATTAACCTCCTAAAAATGTTTCAAAACCAACAAAGTTCAAGATTAATAGCTAATACCAATGAAACCAATACTTTGAAAATAATGATCTAATGTATGATGAAACATATCTAAGATGTCTTTATGAATCTAAACACATGAATTAGTACCACATATAACATAATATGAACATCAACACATACATCTTCTGACATTCTATTCTTATTTCAATTACACCTTTACTTATGACACATTTTCCTTTATATTCATATTACAACCCTGGGATTAGTTTTTCTCACAAAACATGTTTGTTGCTTCATATACCTAATCATTTATTAGTACCTGCCGTAGAGATACTATTGTTTTCACCTCCGGTAGTTTTTTTTCATTTTAACTGCAGTCAACCACCAATCAAATACGATGTTTCAAGTAAAGGAAAGCATTTTACCAATGTTTTGGAATTAACTAGATTTAATTATTATTTTTTCCATTTGATACTAAATGGCAATTAAGTGTTTTCTGGCGGACCAATGAGCAGACTGTATAATTTTTAATTAATGTTTGGTTACTGAAAGCACAGTTACCCATTCTAGTCACCTGCATATTTTTTACCACTGTGATGTTTTGAATTTATGACACGTGTACTCAAAATAAGATGGTACCTTGACGTTCAGAGCGATTACACATGCAGGCTATTGAAATTACATCTGCAGGCTATTGCTTCTGGGAAACCACCTAGGTGTCTTGTCTTTTGATGGCTTTCAGTTCCTGAACAGTGTTAGGGGAAATTCTTCCAAATCTATTTCTCAAATTCCTCCAAGACGGCCTTAAGAAACTATTGAGGAAGCTGTCTAGCACTTTGAAGCTGTTACTTACAAATACAGTCATGGATATAAAGAGTTTTACAAATCAGGATGTCTATAGAGCTGCAGTGCAAGTTTGAACCATAGCCACTATACAGCATTCAATAATATTTTTTTCCAGCAACTTTAATGATGCTACCCCTCTTCTCTCAGAAGTCTATACAAAACTATTGGATAAAGAGAGAGACTTTGAGATCATATTTATATTTGTTGATGTGAATGATCAATCATTTGAGAAGTACCACCATGGCTTGCCCTGCCATTTTCCGATGTAAATACAACGGTGAATCTTCTGCAGGATTTTCTTGTCATGAGTATTCCTGCTGTTTTTGTGTTGGACAAATAGGGTAGAACATTGACCATATCATTAGGAAATATGGTGTTGAGGGGTACCCTTTTAGGGCAGAGAAGATTTATCAACTGAGGGCCAAGGACGAGACTCTCAGGGCTGCACAGACCATGGAGTATCTTCTGGTATCCGATGAACGAAATTTTTGTGATTTTCCATGGGAAAAGGCTAACATTTTTTTGTTGTTCCTTTTATGTTTTTTTCATTGCCTGCAATTTTTGGTCTGGAATGTTATTTTTCAGAATTTAGAATGGGTCGTTATCCGAAAGATGAAACTATGGTCTTCATCAAGGTAGTCACTTTCTTTGGTTAACTGGGGTCTTGATCAAGGTACTACAACTAACATAACTTTAGAGCTTTTCCTAAATCTAATTAACAAGTTTGAGCTAGTTTTAAATGCATCTCGATGGATGAACTGTATTAGACATTTACTTCGATGCCATTTAAGACTTTCTAATGCATTTGGGCAACTGTTGATTATGTTTTTTTTCTGCCTGTCATTTCCTAATAATATATATTACTTACTGTCATTTCCTAATAATATTACTTACTTACAGTTAGTTAGAATCATGTTTAAGATTTTTTATCATCGTTAATATTTATTATTTGTCTTCTTAGGTACTTATCAAACTACTTTTTTTTGAAATTAATTATAATTTGCATTTTCATCTGGATATGTATTGAATTCATTTTAAAGCACAACAAACATATTGGTGATCGATAAGTCCAGCTATGATTCCCTTAATAGATGGAAAAAATTAATTGAAGCAGTGGCATATGTTTAATTAATTTGGGTGTTTTTTAAATAGTGTTTAGTAATATGTGAGAGCATTAAAATAAGTTGAACTTTTTAACTTTCTGTAAGTCATTTTCTGCTATCAACTTTATAATTAGTAACATTCATGCAATGCAGAGGAAATTTAGTTGGCATGTGACAATTGATGCTACGCAGAATGGTAAGTAATAGAGCCATGACACGGCTCTTGTTTGAGATTGTTATCATATAGTTAATGTTATACTACACATGTTATATGTAAACTATGACAACCACTTCCTTGAAATATATTGGATGTATGCCTTATTCTTAATGATGACTCTTGCATTTGATTATTAGTCCTGAAGGGCCTTCTTTAGTCTTCATTATCCTTTAACATAGGATTAAACTGATTTTTTTTGGCCAATCAAATAGTATTCATTTACATGCCAAAAAAAAATATGTTAAACTTTGACATAGGTGAATTGCAGGTAGTTTAACTAATGTATAGAATAATATTATTTTGGCTACGTTCATTGGTTCAACAGTTTACATGTTATTTCTGCCTCCTCATAAACCAAAGCACCAGGCTGTTAAAATTGGCATTGTCATGATAGTTTGTCAGGCCACAATTAATGACACTGTTGTCTATTACAGCTCATGCGTGGCAGCAGCAGACAAGTGCCGCCATGCATGGTCGGCAGTCAATGGCAATTTTTTTTGAGTACACAATAGGGCTTGTCCAAAATTTCATAGAAATGGCATATGGCTATGAGCAAAGTGAAGATTACCATTTCAAAATTGTATTGACAGGCGACTCTGTAGTAGTGAAGTGGAATCAATTGTTAATTATACATCAGAAATGAATTCCATCCAAATGCACCATGCCAGCGTACATTGCCATTGGTATCAAGCATCTTAAGGGCCACCAGTTGAGTCTCACTATTGTTTGTGGTGCATGTTCGACCTATATATAGATTTTTCGACTTTTGTTTTGGAATCTTTTCTTATTATACATTTGATATTTCCCTCAGTTTATTACCAAAAAAGGAAGTTATTGTATTATTGCTTGGATACTTGTATTCTTAGTCCATTTTAGTTTGTTCTTTAGCTTCTTGGTACGATTTTTTTAATCTATTGTAGTTTGTTTCTTTGGCTTCTTTCTATAATTACTTTGACAGAACTCTATGCAGATATCTTTCTCTATATTGTAATGCACATTTTGTGACTGATGTTTTGAATTTAGATTGCATGAAGTATTGTTAGAGTTCAGATGTATTGTATGTATCGTCTGCCTTTAATTGCTAATGCCAATGCTTATATTGTGTTGCTTCAAATATTTATAAGTATGCAATTTTGTAGTTGCAAGCATAATTTATCTGGTTCTCATGATTATTTTCTCAATGGCTTGCCCATAAGTTGCATCTTTCTCTATTGCAATTACAGTCTTTGATTAAGTCTTTCCCATGTCCTAGTACATGTTGCACAACATATAAATTATATGGGATAAGTGATATCACTTGTTCTTTCAAATGGGGAAGATATGGATGAATTGGACAGTTATATTAATAGTTACAAGGTAACATCTAAGGTACTGCATGATTTTATTCTTATCATGGTATTATTTTCTTCTTACAGAAGTGATTCTATTTCCTCCTTTTTATTCAAGGTGCTAAGGTCAGTGACACGATTTGCAGGATAAGTTTCCAAGGAAGATCTGAGCTACCAACAAGGGTGTTACATGACTAGGTTCTTCTTGGACTTATAGAAAGGGCTTGAGTCACTATGAGTATTTTCGGCGAAGTGTCATTACTATTTCAGTAAGATGGATTTCCCTCGAATTGTTTCTTTTAACATGTTGTGGTTATAATTATTTGTATTATGTTTAAAGTTATGCAGGTCATAAGTTTACATCAGATTTGGTTTACAGCTCTTATTATAGCCCCAAAACTATTTCTTTGGTCTACTTTTTGTCTTTTTGCTCTATGAACTTTGATGTAATTTAATCCATAAGCGTACAAGATCTAATTTTATGTTCTATTTCACCATTAGGTTAATGATTATGTCCATGTGATGGCTGAAGAAAACATTCATCATATAGCATATTTGGAATATATGTATGAAGACAAGAAATCCCAGAAGAATGTTAGGGTCCGTTGGTTTCACTGAATTAATGAAGTGGTTGGAACCATCCCCCTTCCACCAGCTCATGAGACAAAAATCATTATCACACCATTCTATGAAGTTCTTAGTGTTGAATGTGTTGATGGACAGGGTACCATACTTACTCTTGAACACTATGAGAAATACCTGTCCAAATTCCCATATGAAATTATTGGCACCAAAAAATCTTAAAAAACATTGATTTGGCTGATCTACAAGATTATTCTAAACATAAGCATAGTGACAACTTTGACCTTGATGAAGATGTAGCTAATGGGACATTATAATAGTGGGAAACTATTGTAATTTTAATTTTCGTATTTCACATTTGATTTTTTCTAAGTTCTAATTTAGAATAGAATTGTATTTGTTAAATTGAGGTTTACCCATCTGGGCTATTAGAGCTTGTGTAGAGCCTTCCAAACGAGATCCACAGACAAAAGGTACTTTATAAATTAATCTACATGGACTTCACATTTCATACCCCTTGTTAAGGATCTCTTCACTTATTCCATGCCACATTCAACATTTAATGTTTCACATCTACTCATATCTATAACATTATACCTAGAACATTATATATATAAACTAGTCATCTTTAAATTTAGTGCCCCAATCTGATATTGTAAACCATAGCATGGTATAGCTCCTTAGACTCAAATCTTCAACCAAAAAAAATATGCAAAATACAAAAAATCATAAAAATTAAAAATTAAAAAAAGTTATCTGACTTTACCTAAACCAAAAAATCATAAAAATTAAAAATTAAAAAAAGTTATCTGACTTTACCTAAACCATATATGATATTAATCAATGTGTATATACAGGGCCCATATCTATTCTAAATTTTAAAAAAAAAAAAAAAATTACATTCCATAAATTAGGTTAATAAATTAGGTCAATGAGATAAGTAAAATTAGATATATTATGCCCAAAAAAAACAATAAATCGAAAACACACGTATGGATGACCTCTAATGATGCATAGTTATATAAAAAGTACATATAACCTGAAATTCAATATAGAAGGATTCGGTGGTAGTGAATATATTTGGTGGTAATAGTAAGGCATATTTGGCAGTCTATTTAATTTGTTTTAGGTATATTCGGTGGTGGAACAACACACACCAAATTTCCAAATTTGTTTTCCTACAATTAAAAGGTTTAAATTTGACAGTAAGTTGTAGAATTGTCTATACAATTTAGATATGAATTGAAATTTTATTATAGTGAGACTTTTCTTATCACTAATTAATTTGTTTACTATTTTAATAATGTATTTGCTCATTTCATTCATGTTAGTTTATTTTCTTATAGTCACAAGAAAATTTAAAATTATATTTTAGAGTTTTGTTATTTTTTATTTATTTTGTACATTTGATTTTATTATATTATTATATTATTAATGTTAATTTATTTATTTATATATATATATATATATATATATATATATATATATATATATATATATATATATAATTTTCATATAATTATTTAAAATAAAAATATTTTATTGTTTTGCATCGAATTTTTTAACAATAATTGTAATATCAATAATACATATTAAAATTGAAAAAAATTAATGACGATTTTTTTGGGGTGTACAGTCATTCCTACCAGATTAGGAGGAATATACTGGTACTAGTAATTGTATAAGAAGTAGACATTTTTGGAGAGGTCCATCTACTCATTACTATAATTATTTATTTAACTTAAATAACCATACACAAATAACAAAAAGCACAGAAACTGAATATCATCATTGGACAAGTTTTTCATCTTTTTCATCATTTGATTCAAAGATTTGAATGCTTGAATGAAGCAGAGAAAATTTCACACATTGACATGGTTTATAGGATGGCCACTATAAGGGATGCTTAAAAATTTTGTGCAAAGGAATTAGGTCCATTAAAGGGATTTTTCTTCAAATTTTCAAGTGCAATAAATATATTTTATAAGCGATAGAACTATAAACAATATCCGACTTTCTCATTACATAAATCTTGGAGTTAACCATTAATACATGTGCCTCACTTAATAGTCATTCAACAGACGTATTTCATGGAACAAGTGGTATGGCATGGATTCACCTTGATTGGGCACACAACCAATAAGTCAACTGACTTAGTAATTTGTTAGAGCTCTAAACATAGGTTTTTAAATCACAAATTAAAAAATAATGTTTATTTGTTTCACATATTTATTGATTCAATGGATTATTCTCATAAAAAAGAGCTCCATCTAATGAAAGTTGATTTCCATTATTTTACAAACATACAAATTAAATATATTGAAAAAAGAAAAGTTAGTAAATATATAGTTGTTTGTATCATGTTAAATGAAACATAAAAAATTTATATAACAAAAATATTATTTATTAATATAATTATATATAAATATATATATTTTTAATTATTAAATTATTTATAATTATATATTAATATTCTTTTTTTTATTATTACGTCATTGAAATATAAATCTGTCATTGAAATATAAATAAGAGATTTAGATGTCTTTCATTAATCACTAACATCATGAATATCATTAATGTTTTCAGCAATGTTTTCAGCAATGGTATCCAATTTAATAATAAAGTAGATATAGATACAACCAAATTACTTATCCAACATTCATATCTCATCAACTATACATTAACATTATTATCTCTTAAATATAAATAAAATATTAATATAAATTATTACATCATAAATTATGAAATAGACTAAATTATTATTAAATATGATATTAAAATGTAATTTCATACGGTTTTTAAATTGCATAGGCCTCCTCTTGATAAAAATGGAAATAGTGTAAGTGTAGGGGCTGCTGGTAAAGGTATTATTTTGATGGTTATTAATTCCTATTTTTGGTAGACATTGGGCTGCTCCTATCGAGATATATATTTTCCTCGTATGCCTCTCTCCATGTCGTCTACTATTCCAACCTAAAGTGGAGAAGTAAATAAAGAAGTTAGGTCCTATTTTAGTTGGATATTTCTAATTATTAACAATCCTCTTACTAATATTTTGGAAAACAATAATATTATTGATAATCAATATATATATATATTTGCTGTCATAATTGTTTTATAAAAATATTTTATATATATTTATTTTTATTATATTATGATCAAACAATAAGAAAAGTGAGTTTTAATTATGAAGTTTCATGTTCGAGTCTCCTTTATTATTGATAATTGATTTCTCAAAGTTCTCTCAAATTAAAAAAAATTGATTGCTGATTTGAAAATAAAAAAACATATTAATGTTATTATAAAAATTAATTTTGATTTTCAAACAATTTAAGTTTTAAAATTTTAATGTAAAATTATTCATCACTTAATTGAAATTATTACATCATTTAATAAAAAATAATATCATTTTATAATTTTTTAAAATTATAAATTATTGTATATATTATTTTTGATATATAAAAAAATATATATATCAAAGATCTGATATTTTTACAGTTCATATAATAATAATTTTTTTTTTGAAAAACTGTGTCGAATTTTGAATCCCAATACATTTTGAATTTACTTATGTAATCTTTCAATCAAATTTTGATTCTGTTGTTTTTACTCATATTATCAAGTTTTGATTCTGTTATTTCTGCTATTTTTAATCATATTATCAAAGTTTTGATTCTCTTATTTTTACTTATATTATTGAATTTTTGTGACGACTTTTTTATTATTGCTTTTAAGTTGTTACTAAGCCGCGATTTCAACTGTTTTTGTATTTTGGTTTGGTTTTATATTGAATAATCGATTATGGAAAGTCCAATGTATATCACATATTTTATAAGTATATGTTTTGAATTTTGTTGTCGAATATAAAATTCAATTTAAAAAAAAAAAAATGTTATGAAGGATGTTGGCAAATGTTTTGGAAACCATTTTGTTCATATCCTGAAACCATAGCATTCCATTAAATGCCTCCGTTGCCTTTTCAAAGAACTCATTTTCTTCATACCATGTAACCTTTAAACGTTACAAACTAATTCATTAAAAGCTTTGTGAAACCTAAAAAGGAATAGGAGGTTACCGAACACTCTACATAATAAAAAAGCTTCATACGTTTCCAAAACTGTCCATAAAGAAAATAAAGATTAAAAAACAGCTGCACCTAAAAATACTGAAAACCATCCTTCCATGCTGAAATTGCAAATTAAAAATACTGCAAACCGTTCTTCCAGATTAGATACAGCTTTCGACTTAGCAGAGATGTGGTGTAGGTATCTGGTGACTCGTGGCACGGCCTTTCGTCAAACTGCAATACCTATGAGGCTAAGCAATTGAACAGGTTCAAAAGCCTTAAAATCTCGCCAAATTGAGCAGTTATTATATAATTATAATAATTAATATATATATATATATATATATATATATATATATATATATATATATCTATATATATATATATATATGTATATATATATATGTATATATATATAATTTAAATATTATTACTTATATTATTATTATAATAATATGAAAATATATATAAATTATAATCATTATAATATAAATTATTATATTATATTTTGATAATAATTAATAAATTATATATCAGATTACATTTGAATATTTATTTATTATATGATTATTATAATATATTACATTTTAAATTATAATATACTAACATGACATATTATAACAAATGAGTGGTAATCATAACGTGATTAAAATTTTATTTAAAAATATATTTTATATATTATAATAATAAATATTATTGAAAAGTATCAACAAAAAATTAATTGTAAATTAAAAAAATTGAAAATATCTATGTTAATATATGTACTATAATTATTAAAATGTTTTAAAATTTATTAAAAAGTCCAAAGATAAAATTGATAATATACTTAAAATTCAAAAATGAAATGATTTGATTAATAAAAAAATAATTATTAAAATATTTTAAATTGTTTTGTATATATATGTATGTATATGAAAAGAAAAAAAAATCTTTTTTCAATAAAATTTAATAAATAATATTATGTTGAATTTTTAAAAACTTAACGTAAAAAAATATGCATGTAAAAAATATTTACAATTTAATGTAAATATAAAAAATTAACTATAACCTTAAAAAAACAAATTTCATAAACAGTGGTTAAAATGTTTGAAAAATTATTATAACATATAAAAATCACATCAATATAACAAACATATTTACTAAATTACATTAGTAAACGTATTACGTATATAAAAAAAAAAAAAACAAAAAACAATAACATTTTTTTCTAAAACAAACCTCATATATTGAGACACATAAAACAAAATCTAAGTGAAGGCTTACTTTTAGCACAAACAAAACTCAATCTTTTAAATATAAAACTTAAAATTATCTTTGGCCATATGTAATGTAAATATGTTCATATATCTAAGCGTATTATAAATCTGTACGTCTGTGTAAACAATTAACAAGGGAGCACATATTCATTGTTATAAAAAGAAAAATATGACAAACGTATGTATTGATAGATTTGAAAATTATCCTTTACTATCAAATTTGAAATCTAGAATGATGCGGTTTAAATAGAAGCATGTCACTTATATTATAATATTACATCTATTATTCTATAGAAAAATATCTATGCAATAAATATCAAAAATCTGTTTGTTTGTCATTTAATTTCTAGTGAATTTCAATATAAATTTAATAAATTAGTTTATAATGGTATAATTTTTTATATAAAAAATTAATAAATAATTTTCTAATCAAAAAAATATTTTGAAAATAGCTATTTTTAGATTTATAATTTATTTTAATACAAATTATATATATATATATATATAAACTTATTTCCATTCATAATATCAAAGTATTATAAATTTACATATTAATTTTATAAACCAAAAAATATTGATAATATTTTTCTTTAATATCTCCTATCATAAATATATATATATATATATATTTCATACACAAAAGCTAATATGGAGTTATTGGTTGCACTCATTTACACTTCCTCATTTTAGTAAACCCCACTTTTTTAAAAATAAAACATATCATCCTCCTCAGAGTAATTTGTACCTTTGGACAACTACTAGTAATTCAATTAAATAATAAAAACGACAAAAATTGGTTGTGAAAACAAACATCAAATTGACTAAAAATGTAGACCCCTGAAAATTGCTTATAAAAACTTATTGGTAGTTAAATTACATGGTTATAGGGGGCTCACCTTGTTTTAGAGTAGATGGTTATGGGAATCAGGTTCATCCTCCATTCCTTTGAGTACTTTAAAAAATAAAAAATAAATACAAGATTTTAATTTTTTTGTGTACCCTTTGATTATTGGTCTAAATCAAGGCGTATTGATGTTTGTCAAAATTTAATGGTTTGTGTTCCTTCGTAGTTTCTTCTCTAAGCCTTTCTCTAGCTATTCTTTTACTTCTATGTTCATTCTCCCTATTCAAAGCTCTAAATCTAGGAGGGTTGATGCCATTCCTAAGGCCCATCATTAGCATTAATGACATTCTTGGGTTTCGTTGTGACTAGAGCACACTCTCTTTTCTTGTCTAATGTTTTATCTATTTGACTGTTTGATTCTAGTTTAGGGTTCTATAGGTTCTTAATTTGAGTTCAATTTATCTATAAATACACAAGTATTGTTCTTATCTTATATATAAGATAATCATAACATCCATTTAGGGTTAATAAAAAGTTATTTAGTACTTGAAATGTTCAATAGACATCAAGTAAAGAATTCATGTTAGAACAATCATTAGAAGGCATACAACACACAGGATTTGGATTTGCATATTATTAGAATTATTTTAGGTATAAGTTATTTTTATTTCCAATTTTCAATGGTTAGGGATTATTTCTTATTTAAACAAATAAGAAGAAATATGTTTTATATGCGATTAGAGTTTGAGTGTGAAAAAGTATGTGAGTTTATTAGAGATTGGGATTAGAAAAATGTTTTCATAAAATTATTTATTTGTTTTCTATCATTCGTCAAATGCATCATCAATATTTTAGTTATCGCGAGGAGCCAAAAAACACTCTCCCGTTAGATTTCTTTATTCATTATCAAAATTAACACATATTTTCACTATTAAATTGTAACTAAATCTCATTAATAAAATAGATACACCTCTAAACCTTATATGTTCATCTCTTTAATTTTAAAATTAAAAAGTAAAATTTATTTTATATTTTATATTTTATATTTTGTTAAGCCTTTTTTATAATAAGTTAATATATTAAATCTTAATTTAATATTAAATTATTCATCCATATTTCATAAAATTACAACATATTATTTAACATTATATTATTTCAAAATATTTTTACTTTAAATATTCTTTAAAAATATACAGGACCATTTTACATAAAAATACTATATAATTAATATATAAATTAAAACTAACAACCATTTACAAACAATATATCAATTAATAATATTTTAAATTAAGAAATATATAATTTTTAAAATAAAAATTATGTAACATGAATATTCTATAAAATAAATTATTATAATTACTTGTAACTAGCAATATAATTGTGTGGAATGCAGCTCGAACAATGTATCACTTTGGAATATTCTTTGAAGGGTGCAAAATGGAAAAAAGTATGACAGAATATTCTACGATGCCGATATACCATGAAAATTGCATGGAAAACGGAACCAACGATGAAATTTTATAAACAAACTAAGATTTAAATTGCATTACGATTTAATATTAAATTGGTGTAGTGAATATTAAATTGGTGGTTGTTTTCATCTGCAAAATAAAATATGCAATTACGAATGTTAAAACGACATCAACGCAATTGTGTGTGAAATAGTAAAATAAAATCTCACCCAACATGTCCTATTTTCGTTAGAGAGAATAATTTAAAAAATGTTTCTTTCCGTTTCTTTTATTTGTTCAAATTTTTTTAAAGATATATTATATTTAATTAATATTTAAAGAAGTAGGTATTTCTTCTATCAAAATTGTTTAAGATTTGTATATGATTTATTTTTTTGGGTATGTTTTTAATTAAAAGATAAATAGTTATTGAATTTTGTATGTATCGGTTAAGGAAATAAATAAGATTGACATTTTATTGTTCATTAAAAAATTAAGATTAAAAAAAAAGACTCAATAAAATTTTAATCAAGATTAAAATTGGAAGCACATTTTAGAACGGTAAAAAGAAATGGAGAGGAAGCCAATGACTAGTGGAGAAGAACCATAAGTAATAGCAATCAATAGAAAAGGGAAGGACAGGGTAACAAAGATTCTAGCAATCAGTTATGTTATTGTTCGGACTTAAATATATAAGAGCTCGTTCCTTAGCTTTGCTGGCTATCATAAAGGAAGAGGGCCAAAGTCTTTCACTTCAGATTGGTCAAAAACTCAATTAATAAGTGTATCAACAATTTTATTGAAACCCCAAAGACTACATGAATAAATAATTCTATCAAATTTCTCTTGAAACAATTAAATTTTGTAAAAAATTCTTCAAATTTTTTAATCCTTGTAACTGTTAAAATTGGAATCCAACTAAATCTAAAAGATTTATATAGATTACTCAAAAAGAAACCTATAAAACATGGAGTTGATCATTTTAGATCCTTTAATAATAAGTATTCAATACAACTAATGAGTTAACAAAAATTTGAGACATGTTTGAAAAATGTATAATTTTTTAATTTTTATATATTACATTATAATAATTGATATTTTAATTGAAATAAAAAAATTGTGTATTTTTTTAATACATACTAATTGTAGGATCGACAAGTTTACTTTTAAAATAAAACACAAACAAAAGTTTTAGTCCCATACCTCTACTTAACCATTCAGTTAACTTAATATATATATATAATATCTAATCATATTTGAATCTAAATTACTATAATAAAAATACATCCATTTTAATCATTATCCAACAATCCAAAAAACAATCTTTATATTATTTTCAATTAAATATTAATTTTTTATTAGTTAACCAAAAAAAATATAATTATTTTACCTTAATTGAAATACAATTATTTTTATATTATATTCGATAGAATAATTATTTTTATTTGGTTCTCTACAAATTAGTATTCATGTGTCTATTTTATTTTCACTCGAGATCTTTTTGTACAGATTCTTATATATTTCATTTGTATAAATCAATCAAGCATTATATCTGTCTTGGTTATTTCATTTGTATAAATACATGACATATATTGTCAAGGTAATTTGCACCTTGGTTAGCTTCTCATCTTTATGGCATCAAAAAGCACAATATAAAAGATACTAGTTCAAAATAGTTATTCATTAAGAAAATATATTTAATCATGTAATATCTCTTTAAAAAAATAATGGATTAATAACATTCATGTGTTTAACGGAGCATAAACTATGTATCCATATATATGTATTTATTTTTCATTTGAGAAGTGCGTTTATAATATAAAATTATAAAAATGAGTGAAAGGTGTTATACATCACATTCTAAAACATCATGTCAATCTTATAATCAAGAAATATTTATAATATTTATTTAGAAAAGAGTTAATTGTAACATTTAAAAATTAAAAATATATTTTCAATCAAAAAAGAGAAAAATCAAAGAAAACATAATAAATAGATCGATGGACACAAAATAAACAAAGCATGAAACAAGTTCACAAAAACAATGATAAAATGCGACAACGATGGATTTCGAGGATCATCAGGTTTGTCAATTCAACCCCCCAACAAAGGGCTAGATTTTATAATTATATTTACATTTTATTAACTGTAAAATATACTCATCATTTTTTTTGAGACCTTATTAGATACAAGGGGAAATTTTAAATAGATAGTTAAAAATATAAAAGAAGATTATGATTATTATTGTTATTGTTATTGTTATTGTTATTAACTCTAATGTTTAATTATATTATAATTTAAAAGGTAATGTTGAATGGATGACCGTAAAAAAAATCATGACAAGGAGGGTCAACTATCAAATTTAGTCACTACACCCAACCACTACCAATGAGTAGGTTTGTAATATTAAATACTAGCTCCAAACCATCATAAGCCTTGTCTATGTTTTTTTTCCTTAGTGACATCTCTCGAAGTATATGAAATATCAAGAGATAGGGGAGGGAATTTCACCCACTATTGATCCTATAAACTAATAGGTATGAATGAATGAAGCCATCACCATTTTGAGGAATGTGAGCAAGATAAGGGCACCATGAATATGGAAAGCCACTAAAATCCCTATTGTATGAAGTTTGAATCCCTCAAGCACTAATACTTGACTGATGGTTAAGTGAGTCCTAAGGAATGCAACTAATAGTGCTTGGGACAATAGTGGTTAAATTAGAGACACCTAAATTTAGTAAAAGTCTTGTTATTATAATGTTTTGGTAATTATTTGTGGATATAGGTAATTGCCTTGAATTAGGGGTTTATTTGCACTTATTTGTGTACCTTTTCTCTATTTGTGATATTTCGGTCCTTTATTCCTCTATTTGTTTAATTTTCATGTTGTTGTGGTCCTCTCTTCTTCTATTTGTTGTTTTGTCTTGTTCTTGTGCCCATGGGGAAATTTTATCTCTCATCTCTTTTCTTGTGTTAATTGTTTCTTCTTGGATGAACTCATATTTTAAAATTGTATTTTAGGAAGTCTCAGACAACCTATGAGTCTGCACCTTTGACATTTATGGGAACTTTTTCCTTCCATTTTGTCATTTTGAAGTGTGGATCCATTTGTTGATCTTTTCCCTTTTTTAACTGGCTTTTGCATGTAATTTATTCCTTAAATCAAATGATGAGAAGTCTATATATACATATAGTTGATTAGAATTTTAATATACAAGGATTACAAGAGAAAAACTCATATAATAAATATATCACTTTTGATTTTATATTCAAGTCTAAGCACCCTTAAGAAGGATTTATTTTATTACAAGGACTTCCATCACATCATTGTATCTTGTACCAAAAGAAGGCTTTAGCAAAATCTGCATACTAGTTGCATCTCCACCTAAAGAGAGGAGGTTAAAGCCATGCATAAAAAATTTCATTTACATAATGCATGAACTACAAGGGGTTTGATCTCAGCATGTAGGATATGTAGCTTGAAACCCCACTTTGGTAGTTACCAAATCAAATTACTTCTCCCTTATTTATTTTGGGATTGACATCTAATTAAGCCAAGCTAAGTGAAAGACATTAAAATAAAAAGGTAATTTAACCTAGTTAAATAGAATAGTGAACACATAGGGAGGTGAAACATAGACTAAAAAAGAAACCCTAAAAAATACAAGACCACAAACCCTCTATAGATCAGACTTGGTGGGTATAGATAAACCCAACAAGAGTCTACCCAATGAGAAGTCTACCCATGAAAAATTTATAGGTCACTATTTATAACAATAATTATGTTAAAATAACCCATATTTCAAATAATAAGGTGTGATTATTCCAACCCATATTCTCTCTTTATCACTTACAATCTTTAACTAGAGATAAGTTTATGCTGGGACCCTAGGATAAATCTCAACTCTATGTTTGTTTCTATATATCATTAGATGTTTTCATTATTCATAAGATTAAAACAAAAAAGTGGATGCAAAGGTTAGATTTGCAATTAGAACAAACCCTAGAGCTTATTAGTGAGGATCCAAGATAAAATCTCCCATTAGAGGAGACTATTTCATTAAATGTTGATCCCTCTTGAGTAAGGTTAGAGATCCATGAGAAAGCCATACCATGTTTTTGATCAGGAGACATAATTTACATGAGGCACAAAGGGTATTGGTGGAAATGTGCCAAAGCACAGACTGACAGGAGCATCAAAAGTAGATGAAGCATCAATTCTTGAGTATGTCTACTACATTCCATTAGATATTAATAGATATTATATAAATATTTATCCATTAACAAATAATTTATCAATCAATTTTAGTTCTAAATCAAAATATCTTTTACATAATTTCAAGAATAAGTAATTACTCCCTTTAACAAGAAATACATCAACTATTAACTGCACAATTTTCTTAAGCTATGAAAACATAAAAAAACATGCAACTAACAAACAACAATTTTCTTGCTAGGTATCTTTCATGTTACAATCAAGCCATCTACCACATAGAAAGCCTTCCCAATATGGTAGCTTGAAATTTTAATTTAAAATGCATTTATATTTTCTAAAACTGCTAAAAAGAAAATTCTACATTTTAAAATAAGGCACAGTTATTGTTTAGGAAGATTTTTTTTGGGGGGGTAAGGGGATGAACGTGTCATAATTTGTATGACTGCTCATAATCTCTGTTATTAATTATAAATGTATACTTAATATTTTATATATATATATATATATATATATATATATATATATATATATATATATATATAAACATTTAAAAAAATTAAAAATAAAATAAGATTAATTTTTTTGAACAACATATATTACACATTAAAGAATCATACTATGACTTCCATAGCTTCTTAACATTAACCCCTTAAAAATAATTAACTCACATCACGACATCAAATCCATACCTAAAACATGCACAACATAAAGGGGGATAAAGTATTATAGCTACATAATCCATCTACCAGTCTGTGAAAATAAGAAAATAGCTTGCAATCCACAAGAAAAAATCACAAATTCAATATCCAATGGTGTCCCACCCAATCGTAACATTTTCCTTATACCCACATCCATTAAGGAGGCTGTAAGACACATTTGGATTCATACCCACTTCCTCTTTGTCATGCACTATATAGCTGTAACTTTATAACATAGGAGTAAATACATATGATCAAAGAAGGATATTGAAATATTCATTCAAGGTTTTAAGGGTGTTTAATGGAACTACATTAGAAGGAAAGAAAACCAGGTTATTATTTTTTTTGGCTAATTTGACATTTAATTGATATAATATCAAGTTTATACTAGAGTTAATGAAGAAGGATTTATTTGAGATCTCAACCAAGTTTTTAGTGAATTCATGAATATTGATTTAATTGCTTGTATAAACTCTTGATTCCTATTTGTCTTTCTTTGACATTTCTCTATGTACTTTGAGTAAAAGATCAAGTATTTATACCTTATGTATGGGTAAGGGTAGTTCTTCCTTCTATATTAATTGTCTATGGGTAGTTCTTCCTTCTATATTAATTGTCTTCCTTCAATAATATCGGATCTTATTTTCCATAACCTAATTTGCCAAAAATCTATTTGAGACTAACTGACTCTCTTTCTAATATGTTGTTGTTTTAATATATTTCTTACCTTTTATTTAAAAAAAATAAACATGATCAAATACCTCTAATGTTAGTACCATGTAAGCATTCATGTAAAGGCACCTTATTACATAAAGCATTAGTATCACATTAAAACATGTATACCATTACTATGAACTAAATATTAAGATGTTATCATTTGGTATTTATATAATTATCAAGCTAAAAGTAAAAGAGCTAAGGGTTGCATAGAGCAGGTAGAGAAACCCTTAAGAGTCATAAGAGGAACATAGATGAAAGAACATATTTGCATGCACATTTGAGGTCAAGCATGGAGAGAGGAGGGCATCATAGAGGTGAAAAAAGGAGAGTTAAGGGTAGAGAGGAATGAGAGCGAAGATGCCAAGATGATTGTTGGAGAAGCAAATAACCATGGATAATAAATGTGGTTATCTAATTTCAAATCTAAAGCATAAAATGTATTAATTAAATTAGATAATACAAATTTAATGAGTGGCATGTGAAAACACACATAATAAACTAGAAGAAATATAAACACTTGAAAATGGTTACTAGGAAATTATTCAGTTAAATATGTGACAACAAAGTTAAATTTTGGACCTTTTTATGGCACAGTTTATATCCTGCTTTTACAAGGGTGTACTAGAGGGTAAGGGAGGGGGGAGAAGTGAGGGGACATTGCACTATTATCCTAGAGGGTCCAAAAGGGAGGCGCTCTTGAAGTAAAAAATCAAGGAATCAAACCCTTGTTTCTAGGAAGATAAATTTCATGGGATTCTATTTTTAGACGAAAATTTCTAGTGGCATTTTGTCACTCTATATTTTGGAGGAGGAATCTTGACGATGCTCTTCCAATTAGACATTTTTATCTTTGTAGAGTCTAAATGTAATCTACATAGCAAGTTCGTATGTAACTTGTTCATCTTAGAGTTAATAAAGCTTGATATCTTACACTATAGATGTTTTCTTAGTTTGCTAGGGTTTTACAACAAAAATCGTGTGTTTTGTCTCATGCATGTTATGGACTTGTTTTTTTAATTATCTCTATAATTACATTCTATTCTTTTTACCTAGTTTTAGAGTACGTGGTTTCCTAACATATTCAACATTAAATATACAGTTTAAGAATTTTTATGTACTTATCGATTATTGATCCAAATTATTATTAGTGTGTTTGTCAAATTTTTATAGTCTGTGTTCTTTCATGATTCCGTATTTAAGCCTCATTTAGCTATCATTTTATTTCTCATTTGATCCCCCTTATTCAAATCTCTAAGTTAGGAGTGTTAATGTCACTGCTAGATCCCACCATGAGTGTTAATGATATTCTTGGGTTCTATTGTGACTAGAGTATGCTTACTTTTCTTGTCCTATCTTTTTTATTTTCGACTCTTTGATTTGGGTTTGGGTGTCAATAGGTTTAGTGGGAATCATCTAGAATCAAGGATAATAAAGACCAAAGACTAGTGAATCAATCACACAATTACATTGAAGCACGAAATTAAGATAAAAGTAGAAACTGAGAAATATGTATTCATAGTGAGGGATAGTGCATAGCTTACATCATAATGGTGACACACTAGGATTATAGCTTAAAACTCACTAAGCTCACAAGTCTATTGCTCACAACGTACACAACACTTAGCACACTAGTATCATGACAAATTAAAATATGACTAACTAGCTCTTTTTATCCTCAACTGAATGCCTTGGAGGAAACACATATAAATAGGTTAGTTGAATGCATGATGACTTAGCTAGACAAGGTGAGTGGGTGGGATCCCCCACTATAGGTGGAGAGATCATTGAGGGAACATAGTGAAAAAGTAACTTGATTAGACTAGACACTCAGGGGACCAAGTTGGATGGATGACCCCATCCACTCACTATATGACCCCATGCACTCACATGTGTATTATGACATTAGGATGATGTCACTACTCACCTAATAAAGACCTATTATCTACATAAGCAAGATGAATAAATAAGTGCAGGAAATACCTATACCAACACTCCCCCTTAAGCGTAGCTTAGGTGGGTAGTAGAATTGGGTCTCAATAACTAGTCTTGATCAGGTACCCAAGTACAAAATAATCTCTCATAAAGTGGACTAAAAGGAGAAAATCTAATGGGAGAATGCATCCAAGTGAGTAATTAGTGCTAGAGTGATTAAATATAATGCATGCTTAGAATGGAGATGTCAAACACAGTAAAAAATCTATCCACATATGAGCAATTGGTGTAAGAAGTACAATGCAAAAAGTAGTAGGGCCCATAACACAGGGAACCCCCTGAGAATATAACACAATATAAATTTAGTGCGTCTGCAATAAAAATAGGACCAATTGAATGGGAATGAAAAGTAAAGCACTTTTACAAAAAGTGGCATTCAAATCTGAGTTACTGAGCAAAAGTTATGAGTAATAACATTTCTCATCATTAATGACATATTTAATGAACTTACACTAAAAAGTTAAAAAATATCGACCAAATAAAAAGGAAGGTAGCCTTTCATCCACATATTGGAATTGACATGAAAAAAAATGCAATAATTTAAATTATGATAAAAAATTGACCTCCTACCAACTCAAGCCTCACCCTTCATCTTCATTGAACAAAAATAAAAAATAAAATTACAAACCAATAAAACAATCTCTTTTACAATATATTATTTTGTAAAAACACGATAAATAAAACATCCGTTCCCCACCATGTGCAACACAAATCCCCTCCTAAATATTGTCCCCCATTACAATTAACACAATGTCCACACCACTCAATAATATTCGTGTTGTGTTCGCCGACTTCTAAAAACTCTTCCCCATTCATAATTATGTTTTCTTGTTGCAAAGGCGAGTGAATGGATGGTCAGGGACGCGTGGACAAGGGAAGGGTGTTCTTCCAAGGTCAAACCTGTGAATGGAATCTGCCAATGGAGGACAACACAGGTCGTTTGAGCAGCTGGGTGAACATCGTGTGGAACAGGAGACTCGGATGGCAAGATGGTGCAGGCTGTGAAGAGGGATTTGGAAAGCGAAAAAATGCTGATAAGCTATGACGCTTGTAGGAGGAGCTGTGGAGCAGATACAGTACCTCTACATCAACGTTGGTTTTCAATCAACTGTAAGGCACATGGTACACAGCGAGGATCCTACGACGCCAAGCTGGGAGATGGTAGCAGAAGTGCGTCGAGGGACTACATTTGAATTCAAACATAGATCGAACATGCTTCTTTGTTTGAAATGGCGGAAGGAATTTGACACCAGATCGCCACTCCTCTGACGACACGTCCAGACCAAGAGTAGCATGCTCGGGCTATTTCAGACTCATACGGCTTCCATACATCTTCCACGAGAATAAACTAGCACGCTGCTTTTCACATCAGACGGTTGTTGACTACACACCAACTGCAATGAAGCCACACATTGTTGCTTCTAAACCTGTTCTCGTTCCTTGAGTGACTGCCAAGAGGAAGAGCGGCCGAGGGCAGAGAAGCGGGGCCAAAAAAAGGTTGTGGGTGGGCTGGCAACGACTGGAAAATAATGCAATCGTGGGTGCAAGAATACAAAACGCCGATCGATAAGCAGATCAGCTGTTTTTTAATAGTTTTCTAGCTAAGAACTATTTTCCAAATCAGAGTATGCATAACGAGCTATCCAGCTGTCTCCACTTATAGCCTGTTCTCCGTAAAACTCCTTGTGACTTACCGTTGGATCTAAGCCTGTTCACTGACAGTCAAATGGAGATGCCAATCAAAGGACGGTGTGAGGAGGATTTTGAGTGGGCGTAGGGAAGATTGGAAGCAAACAACAAGGAAGCGGTGAGCAATCCACGTTCTCCGAGGTTTGAAGTAGACGATAGCCGTTTGAATGCAAGTTTCGTGCACTACGTGTAGGCAGCTTTGAACGGAGGTGTTACAGATCCGTTGAACCCTAGGACAGGCTGCTAGTATGTGGACGATAAAGAGGGTTCTTATCACGAGCAAAACCAAGAACTTAAACCACTTGGTCTCCTACAAAATGCCTTGAGCTAGGCAAAGTTGATGCAGATGCTGAGATGACCAAAACAAACATACTACGCCTTGTATGGATTCGCCTCCTGTGAAGATGGTTATGCTACTGATCGGACTTTCAACCTGCTTCTTAGCTTAAGATAACATATAAACAACGCAAATGTCGTTGCCGTGCTAACAAGAAACAAGCAATTGCATATGAAAATGCTAATATGGTATGACAGTTAAAAGGGAAAAAACCACAAATATGAGGGTTTAATTCTAACCAATTTTTGTTAGAATACAATACATAAAACTACTCAAGATTTCATAATAAATAAATGTAGAAAAAATAAACGTTTTTCAATACCAAAAGCCCTCTCTGATACCATGAGAAAATCGTCCATAGTCGAGGATGACCAAGACCAATGACTAGTGATTGAACATACAATTCTATTGAAGTATGAAACCAAGATGAGAGTAGAAATTGAGTAATGTGTATTCATAATGAGGAATAATACACCACTTACATCACAATGATGCCACACTAGGCTTATGGCTTACAACTCACTAAGTTCACAACTCTATCATTCACAGCATATGCAACACTTAGCACACTAGTATCCTAACATAATAAGCTATGGCTAACTAGATCCCTCTGCACTCCACGGAATGCCTTGAAGAACATGCCTATAAATAAGTTAGTTGAGTGCATGATGACTCAGCTAGACAAGGTGAGTGGGTCAGCTCCTCCACTATAGGTGGAGATAGCACTGAGGGAACATAGTGGAAAAGTGACCTGAGTGGACTAGGGACTCAAGGGACTAAGTGGGATGGATTACCCCATCCACTCACTATGTGACTCCATGCACTCACATGTGTATTATGAAATCATAATGATGTCATTGCTCACATAATAAAGACCTATTATCCACATAAGCAAGATGAATAAACAAGTGTAGTAAATACCTATGTTGTTGTATGTTTTTACTACACATGTACTTCATCTTACTTATGTGGTTAATAAGCCTTTATTAGGTCATTATGACATCATCATGCACTTGTAAGGGCTTGGGGTCACATAGTCAGTGGATGGGATCATCCATCCCACTTGGTCCCCTAATTGCCTAGTTTACTCAGGGCATTCTTCCACTGTGTTACCTTAGTGCTCTCTCCATCCATAGTGGAGGAGCCCACCCACTCACCTTCTCTAGCTAAGTCATCATGCACTCAACCAACCTATTTATGGACCTCTCCTCCAAGGCATTCGACAATGGATTTGGTGGAGTGAGAGATATTAATATTATATGCAGTGTGGGTTGTTCAGTTTGTAAGCCATCTATTGTTGTACCACGGAGCCCATTAAGCCTTTGAGCTTGGGTGCATGCCAACATGCTATTGTAAGTCTTTTATAAATAACCTCTTCTTAAATACAATAAGTATCATTTTCTGCTCATTTCATGATCTTTCTTCAATGGAGTTGTGTGTTTGCATCACCAATTACCGGTATTGGATGTCTGACTCTAGAAGATTCTCACATGGTATCAGAGCTCTGGGCTTGGTTAATGAATATCATTTTCCTTTGTTGTTTGAAATCTTGAATAGATACTCTATTTTATATCATCCTCCAATTTTTGTTGGTTTTTGGATATGTTCTTGTTATTTAAAATGACATTTGCATTGTCTTGTTTGGCACTCAGGTAAGAAGAACTAATTATTCTTTAGAATGGTTTAAGATTTGGCTTAGCCTTTTTGGTGTGGTGTTTGTTGATCTTTATATTTGTTCATCCCACTCACAAAATCCACACAACTATCTCCACACATCTATCCTTTGTTTGTAGTGTTTAAAGGCCAGGATATGATGTCAAATACAAGGTTTTCAAAACTGCTCATAATTGTAACTGTTAAATAGATGAAGGCAAGGGTATTGACTATCAGTTAACCATTATCTTCCCTCCAATAGCTCCTCACCTGCCTTCTTCTGCTCTCAGCTACTCTTTGTTGGTTTCTTCATTTTTCTTTTTTCTTTCTAAAACCACTCTCCGACATGGTCAAACCACTCAAATATAATTTTCTAGTTCAGTATCACTTTAAACCCATTCAACACGTTATCAAAGCTAGTGACATTTGCCTACTCGCCATCCTCCTCCCCACAGATTTGATTCATCAAGATCTATGGTGATAAGTGGTTATTGATTGCATTCAAATGGTTAGTAGAATCTAGTTTTCATGCTCTACTGCCATCCAAGGACCTCCTTCAATTTTTCCCTCCCTACTATGTTTCCTTGACTCCATTTCTACTACATCAACGCCTTCAAAATGCACTCTAAACTGCCTACAAATAGTCAAAACCTACCTTACATACCCATTCATGGTTTTGCAGGTCTCATTGGCATTTTTTAGGTCTATTTCATGGTTTTATCATTTCTTTGGCTGTTTTACGCAATAAAAGCCATGGTTTTGGTAGTTGGCAGGTTTTCAAAAATGAGAATGCTTTTTTGGAAATCAAAGTTTACCTTATAAATAATTTTAAAGCCAAATGTGGGGTTGGTAAATTATTTTGTAATGTGGGGGGGGGGGGGGTGGTGTAGATTTTTACTACATCTACTTCATCTTGCTTATGTGATTAATTATATCTATTAGGTGAGTAATGACATCATCGTGATCTCATCATGCACTTGTGAGTGCATGGGGTCACATAGTGAGTAGATGGTGTCATCCATCCCACTTGGTCCCCTGAGTGCCTAGTTTACTCAAGTCACCTTTCAACCATGTTCCCTTAGTTCTATCTCCAACCATAGTGGAGGAGCCCACCCACTCACCTTGTCTAGATGAGTAATCATACTCTCAACCAACCTAATTATGAACCTCTCCTCCAAGGCATTTAGGGTGGATTGTGTGGAGTGAGAGCTATTGTTCCGTACAAAAGCTTATTTAGTGCAAAGTTCATTACATTGTTTAGCTTTTAGACCATTTATTATTGTGTCAGAGAGCCCATTAACCCTTTGTGGTTGAGTGTGTGCCAATAGGAACTTTTGTAAGATTTGTATAATAACCCTTCTTTTTTTTTAAAACTAAAGAGGGGTAAAATTTTTATTGAAAGTGAAACCAGAAACCAAGAAGGTTACAATGCTTTATCCTAGTCAACAAGTTGGACCAGCTTCTGAAAAAGATCAAGGGGGAGTCTCGTGTGGTCCATAATACTCCAAGTCAGCCCCTGCTTTGAGGCCCATTTAGCCAGACTATCCACAACACCATTCCACTCGTGAGGAATATGCACAAAGGACACAAAATCTAGAGAAGTACATAACTGAAGGATTTGTCAAACAACCGCAGCTAGATGCCAGTCCATAGCAACCAAGTCTCACTTATTTAATAAATTAACCATCACCTGCAAATCTGTCTCACAAATAATTCTGTGCCACCCATGCTGGCAGCAGTGCTGCACTGCCACCAAGATAACTGTCACTTCCATAAGATTATTGGTATGATGGCCCTTGTGGATGGAGAAAATAAACTGAATATCTCTTGAGCTATCGTGCCCAACACCCCCAATACCTACTGCTCCTGGGTTTCCCTGAGATGAGCCATCAGTATTAACTTTCAATACTCCAATCGTTGGAGGAGTCTATCACCCCACGTGATTGACTGGAGCCGACTGCTATCTCCTATCATGCATCGAGCAGATGAGTGGAGCACAGGGTGTGTCACTGGGAGGTGTAGGGGATAGGCACAAAAAGACTTCAACATCAGCCAGATTTAAAACAACCCCCACGTCACACTTAGCCCAGAGAGTTTCGTATAAGGAACTAAGGATTTTTCCCCATAAGCTCTTGAGCTCCAAATGCACCTCCTAAAAAATCCTCCTATTTCTCTCCAGCCATATATGCCACAAAATGAAGGATGGTCTAATGGCCCAAGCAATCTAGAGAAACATAGCCTTTGAAGGGGGTGACCCAGCCAATCCCAAAATTTTGCGAAAGAGGAAGAATGCCAGTCGGAACAGCCCCACACACTCCACCGTAGGTGACAAATCTATCTGGTGAATGGACACTGGAAGAAGAGGTGAGTGACATTTTTCTCACTATTGCGGCACAAAATACACATGGACGGCCCCTAAAATCCCTACTTATAGAGATTGTCCCAAGTAAGACACCTACTGTAAACCAGGATCTAGAGAAAGAAATTACACTTAGGCCATGAGAATCAATTCCACACTTTCTTATACCAAGATAATTCCTCTTCACCATATCACTGCTTAGTTAATACTAGGTACCCATAATAAACTGAGTAGTTCCTCGAAGAGGCACCACCCCAAGCTAAAACATCTCGATCCTGCAAAGAGATGCATCCCCTTGAAGCCAAGATCTAGGAGAGCTCCTCCCAGTCCTCCAAAGATCCCCCTATGGCCCCTTAGAGGACCTCTTCCATCGGTAGCCAACAACAACACCCAAGCTAAAGGCCTCCTTATAGTGCGCCATCGTGATCCAACCAGCAAAAAGGAAAGAATCACAGAGAGGTTGTAGATGAGGATGAGAGGATAAGAGTGGGGGTGACCCATCCCAGGAGTCACTCCAAAATAAGGCCCCAGTGCCACTGTTGTAGATCCAAAAGAGACTGCGCTTCACAAGCTGAGCTCCTCACTTGAGGGTTTCCCAGACCAAAGACCCTCTTCCCACCAGAGGCAGCGTCGAGATATCTGATGGATCAGCCCCAAGATAGTACTTGTGAGTCAAGATACATGCCCATAGGTGAGATGGACTGGAGCACCAGCACCGAGTTTGGCAACAAGAGCTTCACTACATAAAATGTTCGAGCGCAGGCCAAGACCACCTTCCTTTTTTGGGCAGCACACAGTATCCCAATTGATAAGGCTCCATTTGGTGTTCTACAAATTACTGCTCCATAGAAATTGATGTTATAAATCATCAAATTCCTTAAGAAAATACATCGGGGCAGCTTGCACCATACTACGATAAATGGGAAGAGCTTGGATTACCAATTTCAGAAGTGTCACCCTGCCAGCCGTCGTGAGCCACCTGTGAGACCAATGAGTAACTTTTTGCCTTAGCTTGTCAAGCACCTTTTGCCACAAGAGCATAGGTTGCCTTCCAAGCCCAATGGGAATCCCCAAGTAGGTCATCAGAAGAGATTGAGTCTGAAACCTCAGGATAGTAGCAATCCTCTGCTGGATAGGCTCTGGAGTGTTGAAGAAAAAGATAGAGGACTTGTGCTCATTAAGTTTCAGCCTAGAAGCATCTAGATAAGTGTCAAGGGTGAGCCAAAAAGCTTCAGCTTCATGAATCTGAGCTCTCCCTGCCAAAGATGTGTCAACAACAAACTAGATGTGGGTCAAAGTAGGGAGTCCATATCCCCATTGCCATCCCTACAGGCTATTCTGAGAAACCCAGAACTTAATAAGCCAGCCAAGCCCATCTGCTAGAATGATAAACAAGTACAGGGATAACGGATCTCCTTGGCACAGACCTCTAGAGGCACCAAAAATCTCTATGGGTTCACCATTTATAAGGACCGAGAAGGAAGGTGTAGTGACACAGCTCAGAATCTAGTGAACCCATGCCTGATTGAAACCAAAAGCCACCAAAACTTTATGCAAGAACCTCCAATTGACTCTGTCATATGCCTTAGCCATATCAAGCTTCATGAACATGGCCCACTCTTTAGAAGAACTCATAGAATGAATGGCCTCGGAGGCAATAACCACCTCATCCAGGATTTGTTTGCCAGTAACAAAACCCCCTTGTTCTTTCGAGATAACTATGGGAAGAACAACCTTAAGCCTCTCTGCAATGAGCTTAGTAATAAGTTTATAGACCACATTATAAAGAACAATGGGCCTATAAGAGTCCATCTGATTAGCCTATTCCTTCTTAGGAATCAAGATTAAAAAGGTAATGCCTAGAGCATTTCTTTGTTGGAATGAGACTCCTGCACCACATCCAAAAGGTCATGACTGATTATATCCCAGAATTCTTAGAAGAACTCAACTGGGAACCCATCCATCCCAGTGCTTTGCCTTTGTGCAAACTAAAGACCACCCCCTCCAATTTGATCATACCAATAGGCCGCATAAGGGCCTCATTCATTTCCGGTGTCACCACAGAGGGTATACAGGATAAGACAGTATTTTCAGCAAGCTCCGCTGGAGGCACATCATTTGAAAAAAGAGTAGAATAAAAACTAACAGCTTCTCTAGATATAGCTTACAAGGAGGATAGCTGAGTCCCATCCAAAGAAATAAGGGAGGAAATAAAATTCCTATTGCGTCACCCCTGCATAGACTTATGGAGAAAGTAGTATTTCTATCCCCTTCCTGAAGCCAATCTACTCGAGCCTTCTGTTTCCAATAAATTTCTTCTCAAAGTTCCCATTTAGCTAGATCAGTAGAAGCTTGAGATTCAGCAGTGCGGAGGGCCTCTGACAACCCAAGATCCCGAATCTGCCTGGTTACCGCATCTAAATGATCTTGAGCCTCCTTCTTCATAGAATGAAGATTCCCAAAACAATTTTTGTTCTATTATTGCAGTTTCCTTTTAATAAACTGAAGTTTTTAAGCAAAGGAAAACATAGCAGTACCATAGGCTGGGCCTCCCTTTCCCCACCAATGCGCCATTAGGTCCTGGAGAGAGGAGTCACGCAGCCACATCAGCTGAAACTTAAAAGGAGGCCTCTTCAGACCAGCAATATATTTAGTGAATATCTTGATAGGCCAGTGGTAAGAACCTCTCCAGTCCAGAATTTCTGATGCTAGAGAGAAAGAGCTAGAACACTAGAAGCAAGAAACTAAGAACTTGTCTAGGCATTCAAAGATGGCCGCATTAACAGTCCTTTTGTTGTTCCAAGTAAAGAGTCCATTGAGCGGTTTCACATCAGAGAGGTGTAAAAGATCAATGTTTTGCCAAAGAAGCTCTGAAGTTAGACCCAACTGAGCCAATCCACCCCTCTTCTCCTCCAGGCCAAGAATAGAGTTGAATTCCCCAGTCATGATCCAAGGCAAGAAGGGATGGCAACTTCTGACATACTTGATATGTTCCCAGAGCTTGAGCTAACTTGAGAGGTCCACCATAGCATACACTGTAGTAACAAGAATCAATTCGCCAGTCTCGATAGAAGAAGCTATCATTGAGAGCGTTGAGAGGGAGGCCACCTAGTGAAGTGGCATAACTTTCCTCATATCCCAACACACAGCCAGACCTCTAGAGCTCCCCAAGGCACCAACGCCCTGACATTGGCCTAAAATCCACATATTAGGGACACACGTGAATAAGGACTCCATAGAAAGTTTGGTCTCCTGAATACAAAGAATATCTGGAGAATGTTCTATCATCAATTTGTGAATAGCTTTTTGTCTGGGGATGCTATTCAACCCCCTCACATTCCATGATAGAATAATCATTGGGAGGGGTGAGGAAAATGTTCATCCAAAGTCTTGATCGCCCCCGATTCAATTAATAAATCCCCTATGAGTTTAATTTTGTCCTGATCCTTATTTCACCCAAGTCTGGAGGGAGTAGTGAAAGAGACTTTCTTAAAAGGTCTTTGTATCAGGCCCAAAGCAGGAGCAGACCCTTTTTCTTTACCAGAAGTAGCCCCATCTTTAACCAAATCTGCCCAAAGGATGTCTTTATCTTGTGAAGCAAGAGAGATCACTAGTGCCCCAAATTTAGGGCCAGGAGAGGTTTTTGGGGTCTGTTGGGTGAGAATATCCCATGGCCCAATAATAAAAGACTTGTCCTCTTCCAAACTAGGAGCTTCACCCTGATCCATTACAAGAATGCCGTCTTCAATGACCATACTATCCAGGGGCTCAAAGCGGTTGAATGTTGATTCCACTTGCCTGTCTAAGTGCATGCGCTTCTGACCTTAGCCCTTAGCACGACGTCAGACTGGAGTAAAGTCATCTATATCCAACCTAGTTGCACCCATTGGGTCCTGTTTAGAACTTAAAGTATTCAAATGAGCTTTCCCTTTGACCGCTCTATCACCCTAGATATTTGTAGTTCTAATTTGCCTAGACTGATTACTCTCTTTGCCCTCATTGGCTGCTTGTGGACCAAATGGGTCACTTGGTGTGCCACTACCTCTGGACACATGAGGGCACTGGTAGTGTAGATGCCCATATTCATGATAGATTTGATAGTGGAAGGGAATGGATTCGTAGTCTATCTGTTGAATCCAGGACGAAGAGCCCAAACAAATTTCTACAAAATCTGGCAGGGGGTTATTTAAATCTATATCAACACAGATACGGGCATAAGAAATAACTTTTTTGTCCAGTGTTTGATGTGCTATTGCCATTGGTGTCCCTAGCAACGCTGCAATCTGGCACAGAATATCCTCACGCCATAATTCCAAAGAAAGTCTTGGTAGGCACACCCAAATGTATAATAACCCTTCTTTATTAATACATGCTATTGTAGTTTCTACTTTCATTATGATTTCTTGATTCAATGGAGTTGTGCATTTGCTCTATAATTATTAGTCTTGGATGTTTGATTTAGGATGATTCTCACAATATTATTTTTAATTTATATCTAACATAATCATTATTTTTCATATACATATACATATAAAATAATCATTGTAACATTTATCATTGTTGCATGCAAGTTCAAATTAGAGCAATCATTAAAAAGGACACACCACACAAGTTTTGAATTTGCATGCTACTATTCTCTAATTTTACTACATACCTAAAGCACATATTAGTTTTCTTACTTAATGTTAGATATTACTACTTATTTAAGTAAAGGAAAATAAATATGTTTTAAATGTGATTAGAATTTGAGTATGAAAAATGAAGTGATCTTATTGAAGATCAAGACTAAACAAATGTTATTGTGAAATCATTTATGAGATGTGTGTCTTTCACCATGACTATCATCACTTTGGATATTGTAAGACATAAAAATCATGTTCATGCAAGATTTCTCTATTCATCATCAAATTTGACAAAAATCTCCACTCTTAAATCTTGACAATTATTACTAAATCTAATAATATTAATATACCTCTAAAGATTGAATGTCCATCTTTTTAATTTAAAAATTAAACAATATATTTTATTTTTTAATCCAAATGATAAGTAAGTGAATATAATAGATTGTAATTTAATGTAAATTCATCCATCCATATTAAAAAACTAACACCACATTGTCAAACACCGCAGGAAATAACCACTTTGAATATTCTTTGAATATAGTTTTATATATGTAGGAGAATGTCTTATACAAAGATATCATAAGATTCATATATAAATTGAAACTAACGATGACATTCTCATTTAAAAGAAAAAATAAAATATTATGAAATGTGAAAACTTTTGAAGATATAAAATAAAAGCTATGTTATAAGAATATTCTATGGAGTAAATTATTAAAGTTATTTGCATAATATAATTAAGGAATGGAAGTTGGCATTTTAAAAGTTAATGGGCTTTAACCTATTTAATGTTCAATAGTTGACTTTTTTCTTTGTAATAATTATAGTATGATATATTAACTATTTAACTTAACTTTACAATAATTAATAATATAATGATATGTTATCATTTTAATAATTAATATAACAATACACAACATAATATATTATATTTAAGTATTGGAGAACATCTTTTATAATAAATTTAAAATTTATTATTTAAAATTATTTAAATTGTGACTTATCTTCTATTTAAACATATTAAACAAAAAATTATTAAATTTTCAAATGAATTAATTTTTGAACTCCTACATAATATCTAAGTGACAATGTAAATCCCAAACATAAAAATTGCCACCACTGATACTTCTCTCCTAACATCATAATTGTATAGAATACAACTTAAATAAAACTTCACTTTAAAATATTTAATCAAAAAAATATGAAATGAAAAGAAAAAATGACAAAACCATTTAACATGATTAGATCTTAAAATTTTCATGTAAAATGGAAGCAACTACGCAACTTAAAAAATCTTTTATGAAGGATATTCTCAACTAAAATGGTTACATCATAAACTGGACTAGATTTAATAATACCAAATGAAAACTAATGCCTTTCAATAATAATATAAAATAAAATAAATTAACATTAAAATCTCATTAGAATGTAAAATGAAAAGGGCATAATGGATATTAAATAGATGTTTGTTAGTCTTTGTCAAAGCAACTTTCATTTAACATTATTAATTTTTGAGTATTAATCAATTAAATTATTTTATTTTAATTATTATTTTAATAGTTATAAATTTTAGTATATATATTTGTTGAAATATTCTTTAAAATATTATAAATATTTATTCGTAATTGAATTAAATTTTATTTATTAATTAAAATTTAATATATTTTATTAAAATTTATTAAGTTTATATTATAATTATTATATTCGAATCCATTAAAATTAATTTGGTTCATTTTTATTGAATATTCTAAATCTGTCTTTACTTCCTTGTCATATTCTAATGTTATCTGCTCTCATCCACATCAACATTCTCATCTTGTTCTAACACATTTTTTCTATTATTCCATGTACAATACGAGTGACAAAATGGTTTTTCCATTTTAGATCTGTTTTCCAAAAAAGAAATCATCAACTATTGATTCCAGACTCCTCCTGTGAGGATTATAAAGATATTCATCCACATTGAAAAAGATTGTCTAGTTGGCTATGAATTTGTATATGTTTAGACAATCATTCACAATTACTAACTGATTATGATAATATCCATCAAAGTATTACTTCCCTATAGCATCTTGCAATGTCACCAGACCAGCCTGTATTCGTGGCTCCAACACCTTTTTAACCTCAGAGGGAGTGTCTATAGCATTATGAAAAATAAAGTGGGATCGCAGTCTGAAGAATTTAGCGTGATAATCCATCCATTCCCTCGTTCTATTGGGCCTAGGTTTCCACACAAAGAAGAACCCCGATAGAGATAATCATAAGGCACTATAAGCGGTGTAATTTTTGGTGAGAGAGACGATTCCCTCCAGTTGTTGAGCATCGTCATCATAGTGCATGTGATCAAGTTGCCATCCACCGCCATCATTTCCCATGCCCTATATAAAAGATTACTTGATAACCACAACTGTATAAACCTGTCGTAGCCCGAGTCAGTAGCATCTTGTATGATTCACCTTTCATAGGTCCCGGGTCCAATTCTTAGGGATCCACTCACATTTGAATCGAAGCTTCCCATAAACATGGGTTAAGCTTAAATAACATGCACAAATTTAATGCATGTTGGTATCAACTATTTTTGTCATCGTATTTGTTGAATCCCCTTGACAGAACAAACATTAATGTCGTCTCCTTTCACGGAGCATCCTTTACATCATTATTTTTTCCAACATCTGTTTTCTGCCGTCTCCAAACAAGCCATGCCACCCATAACAAGCGCCATCTATGTTGGTAACCAACTTGCCATCAACATTTGAATATAATAGGATAGAAATCACGCGATTATCCCCTATAGTTCTTTGTTTTGTGCTGGTTAGAGTCAGATGAAGCATTCACACAATGAGCTCAATAGATTTACATTCTCGTTCGTCCGTAGTAAATTGGAGATTAATCAATCTCAAAAAGATTGGAAGAAAATACAAACAAGAACACTCGCCCTCATATGAAGGAGACACTCCTTTGTGCTAGTTAAGCTTGCCCACTTCAAGATCATTAATTATTTTGCTTGTATGTTGTGGGTTAATGATTATAGTCATCTATTACATGTCATGCAATCATTGTATTCTATGAGATATAATGCTAAGGAATTCACATGTTTGTTTTATGCTTCTTCATATTTTATACATGTTTATTAGAGTATTTAAAACCAATTTTAAATCAAACGATTTCATTAAAAAGGTGACCCTTTTTTCCAAATTATAAAGTGCTTAATATATTTATAATATCCATTCTCATTTGTGACTTTATTTTTACATTTAATTTATCTGATATAATTATAATATACCTTAATAACTAGAATAACCTAATATAGGTCGTGCCCTTGTCTTATATGCTATCATCAACTATATATTTCTAATATGTCTTTACAACCATTTTTCAATTTACATTTTTATAGCCATCATTCATTAGAATGGCATGGTTACATGAAAACAAAACATAAACTAACAATGATATGGATTGGTTCTAAAGTGCTTCATTAGTTTAATAATTTTAGAAACATCTTTTCTATTAGTGTGCATTACATATCATAACATTATTGCATTCTATGAGATTACGCTTAGGTAAAAGATATTGTCAAACAATTTGCATGTCTATTGCATGCATCCTCATTTTACATACATGTCTATTAGGCCATTTAAAACCAATTCCAAATCAAATGATTCCATAAAAAAATTATTCTTTTCTTCAAATTATAGAGTCTAATGTATCTACAATATTCATTCCCACTCGTGACTTCATGTTGACACATAGTTTATCTAATATATTTATAAAATACCATAATAGATGGAATAATCTAATATAAGTGGTGCCCTTACCTTATTTATAGGCGATCAAGTTATTTTTTGATTTTCTAAGCTTGAATTTATATGATATCTATTTTTTTCTTATTTTTTGGGAAGGATTATGTCCCTTAACATTGGCCCCATAAAATTATTAATATGCAAAGGTTCATTATTAATGCTACTGAAAACTATCAAGATAATAAAATTACCAATTAGCCAAGATATGAAACAATACTCAGAATTTATTCGTATTGATTGTCTTACATTAATTAGAACTCAAACCATGCTTGAATAAGCATCAAATCAAAATTAGAGCTGACAAAAAATTTTGAAAAAAATAGAATCTAAAAAAGGTTCATTTTTAGTAGCAACTATATATAGTAAGTTTTACATGCAAACGCATGTAACTCAAAAGAATTCTTAAAATAGCCTAATTGATAAAATTATCCTATTAGATGAATTTCAATTGAAGTTCACATTCGGTCCTAAAAATAGACAATTTTTAAAAATACAAAAATATCAAAAAAATTACTAAATTATAATTTCAAATCCTTAGATGGTCTCATTTGGCATCCAAAAATATCAAAAATGCCTTTAGGTGGATAGAGTGGCTTATGATATAATCTACCTTTCTAAGGCCGTCATTTTGGCACATGAAAGAGCTCAAATGGAGCTATAGGTCAAAAGTTGGTCTCCAAAAGTTTGGCCAATTTTTTTGCATCATTCTCCTTTTGTTAAAAATAATTTAGCTCCTACAAGTTGCCTTGATTGTATTGCTACCATTTGTCTTTGTCAATATTCTTTAGCTCCCATTCTGTAATCCAAATGTTTTCTTTTTGTAATCTTTTCCACTGTACCAAATCCCTATTATAATATCCTTGCCTTGTGCTCATTGTCTTTATATCTATAAGCTCCACTATCTTTTTCTTTTTTTTCTTTAAAATGTGTTGTTCCCAATTTAATTATTCATCTTCATCACCTTCACCATATTCTCCATGGAACTCATATAAATCTGAAACATTAAATGCTATAGATATATCAAAATTCTATGCTAAACTCACCTTATAAGCATTGTCATTGATTTTATTGACAATTCTACATGGACCATTTTTTTTGTACTTCAACTTATTTTACGTGTATTTTAGAAATATTTTCTTCCTAAAGTAATTCTATACCAACTTTACTTGTTCAAATACCTTGGGTCTTCTTCTAAAATATGTTGATGCTTTACATTTCTCATTAATTTCATGCAACTTTAATCTTACTCCTTTCAAATGTTGGTAATTATACCTACACATATGATTTACCCTATAAATAATTTGAAATGATGATTTTAATATTGATCTATTCAATGAACTATTATATGCAAACTTAGCTTGTGGTAAAGCCAAGTCCCATTGCTTAGGCTTTTCTTCCACTATGCATCTCAACAAATTTTCCAAGGTCCTATTCATAACTTCTATTTGTCTTTTTATTTATAGGTGATATGCACTACTGAAATATAGCTTAATTCATATCTTCTTCCATAATGTTCTCCAAAAATTACATATAAATTTTGTGTCCCTATTTGAAGTAATAGTCTTTAGAACACCATGCAATCTCACAATATCTTTTAAAAATAATTCTGCAACTCTAGTGGCATAATTGGTTTTCTTACATGCAATGAAATGAACCAATTTAGAAATTCTATCTACAATAATAAAAATTGAATCATTAACTCTATGTGTGTTTGATAATTCTAACACAAAATCCATATTCAAATCTATCTATGGTCCTCTTGGAACTGGTAATGGCATGTATAGTCTAGTATTTTGTGCATGTCCTTTAACCACCTAAAAAATTCAAAGCTTTATGTGGTTGCTCTAGTCTATGTAAATTCTTTCCCTCTCATGCAATCTATTATTGGCACCCCAATACTACTATAAGTTTTAATATTTGTTTTCGTAAAAAGTTTCTAAACTATGGAAACTTCTTACCTCTATAATGATTTTTGAAATAGCCCAATCAATAATTGCCTTTATCTTTTCTTCATCCATTCTCACTCCATCTTTTAAAACTATAAATCATAAAATACCAAACTATTTTGCATAAACCTATACTACTTCAAATTTTCATACAATTTTTCCTTTCTTAACAAATCTAGTACCATTCTCAAATGTTGTAAGTGTTCTTCTTTAGTCTTACTAAATATCAAAATAAACAAAGATAAAATTACCAATATATTCTCATAAAATTGTATTTATCATCCTCATAAATATGTTAGGTGTATTGGATAATATGAATGGCATCATTATTCACTCATATAAGCCATCCTTAGACTTAAATGTAGTCTTCCACTCATCTCCTTCATTTATTTGAATTTGATAATAACCACTCCTTAGATCAATCTTGGTAAAATATTTTACTTATACAAGCACATCCATCATATCATCTAAATGAGGAATAAATAATCTATACTTGATTGTAATTTTATTAATTTCTCTATTATCTCCACACATTCTCCATCCTCCACCTTTATTTGAAGTTAGTAACGCTAGGGTTACACATGGACTGATACTCTCCCTTATCAATTTCTTTCTTAACAATTTAGTAAAATATTTATTTAATTTTACATGTTCTATTGGACTCATCCTATAAGTTTATTGATTAGGTAGAGCTGATACTAGAATCAATTCAATGTGATGCTAAATATCTCTCTTGGGTGGTAAACCATCTAGTAACTCATTTGGCATAGCATCTGCATATTCTTTTAACACTCTTGATACTTCTATTGGTATTTATACCATTTTCATGTATTCATTATTTTCTACTAATACATAACACCCTACCACCTTCATATCTTGGATAAATTTTTTAATAGATAACACACTTTCAACCTTCTCTTCCTTTTTAAGAGTAAAAAACAACTACCTTTGTACCACATTTCCAAAAAGTGTATGTTTTTTTTTTACTTCATCATGAATTAATTTCCTATCAAATTGCCATGGCCTCCCCAATAAAACGTGGCATGCATCCATAAAAATAACATCACACCATATTTCATCATTATAATTTTTTCCTATAAAAAACTTGATTAAGAACCTTTTATCCACTTTAACCTCATTTTGATTTTTAAACCATGAAATTTGATAAGGATTAGGACACTTTTTAAATTGCAAATTTAGTTTCTCTATCATTTCTTTAGAAACTGTATTTTCACAACTACTACCATATATGATTATTTTGCATACCTTTCCACTTGAAGTACATCTTATTTGTAAAATGTTTGATTATAGCCATGCATCATCACCTTATTTAGTTTGTACTTGTTCTTTCCTTGGATTGATCATTGTTGTTTTCATGATGAGATTATCTCCAACATCTGCTAGTGTAACTTTAACATTCTGCTCTTCTATCTTAGCCTCAATTATATTCACCCTTGGGTGATTTTATTTCCTCCTTTCTTGATCTTGATAATGTGGACACTCAAATGCCCTATGCCCCTTTTATCCACATATATAATAAATATAAGATATGCATTGATTTTAAAACTAGCCTCTAGCACCACCATAACCTCATCCTCTATGAAACCCTCTTTTTCTTTATTGGTATTAAAATGCTTGCCTATTGTCATCTTACCTTTCTACACCACATGATGATTAAACTATTGGTGTAGAAGCCACCTCTGATTGTATTGAAACCACCTCATCCCTTTATTAGAGGGGATTTGCCTATTCTTGGACCAAGAGATGTTCTGAAATTTTATCTATTTTATTTTTTTTGCCTCCTCTATGCTAAGTATTTTATGCATGCTTAATTCATCTTGAATAGTAAATTTCAAAACATTTACATACCTTATAGCCATCTGCTATTATATTTCATCATGCTCCACTCATATGGAAAACTTATAAAACTCATATTTATATTCTTGTATACTATGATCCTTTTACCTCAAATTCTAGAATCTTCTATATAGGGTTTTTGCATAATCTATAGGAAGAAATTTCTCCCTCAGCTTCTTTTCCATCTTTTTTAATGAATTAATCTTCTCTTTACCTTTTCTATGTATCTCTTTCTATAAGTGATCCCATAAAATCACTACATGACCTTTCAATTTTCTGCATGCAAACTTTAACTTCTTGTCCTCTCTCATAGTCTTCCACTCGAAGAACATCTCATGGTTGTACATTCTATCTATCAACTCTTCTGATTTTAAACTACGTCCATATTTTGGAGCATCAACCTTGATTCTTTCATTCCTTATAAAACTTTAACCATCCTCTCTTCCATCGATGGTGGCTGATTATGCTGTTCTTTTTACTAAATTTGTTCATCACAATTTGTGTCTTCCTCAACTTCAACACTACCTTGTCTTCTTATCTAATTGGTGATAACCTATGTTAAGTTTTTTACTTACCTCTATAGTTATTGTATAGTCTAGTTCATTTTCATAATACCTTCTCATCCTCTCACCATTTCATGCTCCTCTAGGATTCAACCTTGCTTTGATATTAGATAATGATATCAAAAACTATGAAGACAATAAAATTACTAATAGACCAAGATCTAAAATAATACTCAGAATTGATTTATATTGATTGCCTTCTATTAATAATAACACAAACCAAACTTAAATAAGACTCAACTTAGAATTATACTTGACATGAAAATTTCAAAAAAAGAAACTAAAATCTAAAAAAAAAATCTATTTTTGGTAGTTGATATTTATCATAAGTTTCACATGCAAGTGTATGCAGCTCTAAAAATTTCCTAAAATATCATAAATTCTAAAATTATCCTATCAGATTAACTTCAATTAAAGTTCACGATTGGTCTTAAAAATATACAATTTTTAAAGATATAAAAATCTTTAAAAAATTACTAAATTATAATTTTGGACCCTTGGATGGTCTCATGTGGCCTCCAAAAAATATTGAAAATGCCTCTAAATAGAAAGAGTGGCTTATTTCAGCATATAACTTTCTAAGATATTCATTTTTTCATGTGGAAGAGCTCAAATAGAGCTATGGGTCAAACATTATGGCATCTAGAAGTTTGGTCAATTTTTCTGCATCAATTACCAAGGACCAAATTAAATGAACAATATTACCTAGTTAGAGAATGCTAGTTTTTTTTCTACTCAGAGATAACCTTAAATGAGATTATACCTTGGAAAAACTTCTATACTAGGTTGTAGGCTAGAGTATTTAAAATTTCATGGAGTTTTTGCTACCATCCTTATGTATTGCACACATCCATCAACTAGGTGATAAGGAGTATCTACACATGCAATTATAAGATATCATGAATTTGGATGAAATGCACATCCTATCTAAATGGAGTCAAGGATTTAAAAAGGGAACTAAAATAAATTACACATAAAGCACATCAAGGGAAAAATTCTATGCAAATTTATGCATGTGTTGTTGAATGAATCAATATATGTGAAACATCTATGTAAGATTCATTTTCTTTGGATGGGATCTTTTATTATTCATAATTTTCTAGAAAATTGTGCATGTAAAATTCACACTTAGATGGGGAAATGCTACCTAAGTGATTCAATGATAGTAGGTTCAAAACTTCCCATGTGAAATATTTAGTGATCTACTCAACTAAGGTGTATGCCAAGATTTCACATCCATAAATATTTTGTGCTTTTTATTTGTTTTCTATAGTTGTTTTTAATTTCTGTAAGTGAAAACTATTTTTTTATGTTGGTAGATTAGAAATAAAATAGGAATCTCTATAATTATAACTAGGTGAATTGATCAAAATATTTTTATGGGATTTTTATCACATACTATGAAGTTTAGGTAAGAGGGCATTGTCCTAACATTTGAAAATAAAATAAAATAATACGTTGAATAAATAAAAGTGATTTATTCAAATCACTTAGAGTTAGGATAGGATTAGTTTTATCTCTTATTTTTTAGGATATTGATATTCTATATATTGTAATGTTTTACATTCGAATAAATGTGTTATTGAGATTGATCGACAATTATTATGATCTACACATTTCAGAGCCTTTGGCTCTTCTCTATTAATGGAATAAAACCCATTAGTGGTATCAGAGTAGGTGCCTAGCCTCTCTGATCAATTCCTCCTCCATTCATTTTTTTGTCACACAAACACTATGGCTCTGCTATGCAAATCATGAACAAATGCCATCACTATGTTTGTTCAATCTTCTTGCATATCACCACTAGTTTAGTATTGCATACCACATGTAATCCATTGACCTTATCATCTGATTTCATCTCCCTTAGTTTTCCATTTTGTCCACTCTCTACATTGTTTATTCATCTAATATATCCATCATATGCATATACAAAATTGAAAAATAAAAAATATATATACATATCTTTTTGAGTGTCTATTGCAGTTTTATGGATTTGATCATATGAAATTCTATGGATTGGATTGATAAAAAATTATATATATAAATGATTTGTGAATTGATGGGAGCATAACAAGTTTGAGATTCTTAAGATCCTTTAAATCAACTTGACAACTACAACGAGTTGATATTTTGGCTCCATGCTCTTTTGAATGTTATGAACTTGGTGTGGTTGCTAAATTTTATTTGACTCTTCTATAACAAAAATATTTGAAACACATGTATTGGTACTAATTTGGTGAGATCAAAATACTAGCTAAAACACTTATATGTACCTACAACTGATGAGGATATCTAACTCAACTCCCATGGTCGATGCAACTTGATGAATGATGATCTCTACTTTGCTTTTGACTTCTTTACAATAGTGAACCTCTTCTACATATTAGATCACTTGATGAGACCTACTATTCACCTTGTTGTACACATCATCATACTAATTTGAATCTTTTGTAGCAACAAAATTTGCAACACATGCATTGGTACTTATTTGATGAGATTGAAACACCAACTACAATACTTATATGTACTTGAAACTCATGAGGATATCCAACACAACTCCCATGGTTGATGCAAATTGGTGAATGATGATATCTACTTCGATCTCAACCTATTTACACTAGTGAACCTCCTCTATAGATCAGATCACTCAATGAAACCTACTATTCACCTTGGCATTATATCTATAACTTGGCACTAGACCTCTGTATCATCCATTGGCTATATCCTTAGCTTGATTTTATGGCTTCTTTCCCATAGATCAATGACCTAATTAGGCTCAACTTTCCTTCAAATAGCTCCAACACAATCCAAGCATCATCGTCAATATCTATAGGTAGATAAAGATAAAGATAGAAGTATCTTATTCTTAGGGATTTATTTATCTATTTCAGATTTATAAGATAATATATTATTTTTAGTATATGTTTAATTTATAATAATAACTTTAGCTATACTAGAAAATTTTCATGTCCATTAGTTTTAATGGTTTGTTTCAATATTTAGATTAAAATATATTTGTTTATTTAATTTATTATGTATTTGGACATATTTTTGGGCGAACCCAACATCTACATTCATGGGGGAATTTTAGGTGTATGTTAGAACTAAAGGGGGGATTTTTGAAGGAAAATAAACACTGAATGCATTGATATTTTATTAATTAACAACAAGATATATATACAAGGATCGATCAGTTATAAAAATTGTAAATGTCAATCAATCCCCTAATTGCTATGTGGTTACAATGACACCTAACCATCAGCTATAACATATCATCCAGATTTTTTCAATTATGAAACCTAAACAAGAGCTAACTTTAATAATTTAATATCTCAAATTATACCAACATTCCCCCCTTTATTATATTATTTCTACAAACATCATATTTCTTAATAGTGGTCCCCCCTTTATTACAAACATTATAAAAAGAGTTACTCTCTCCATGTAACCTGCTCACTTTCTAAAGTGGCATTCCATCTTTATGGCTTCAAGGTCTTGGTGTCACCTTGATTTTTACTTACAGGATTACCAAAAACTTGGAAGTGATAGGGACATGTTTCTCTACTAACACCTTCGATGGTTTCTCAGATTATGAGGATTACTATAAACCCATATGGTTTTCAACTATAGGTTGACCACAAACCTAGAGGGTTGAAAGAGGTTTCTACTATACTTTAGTGGTTTCTTAGATTACCACAAACCATTTTCCAAGAACCAAGTGCTACCTTAGTGCTTTTGCTCCCCATAACATTCTTTTTTAGGAGGTACCAAAATAGAACATAGTGTTCAGTAGCTTATTGAAAAACACATTGCAAAACATAAAATAAACACACCAAAAATTTTCACCATAGAAATGGTTTGACCCCATCCTAGGTGACTCATGAGAGGATACCAAATGTCCTCCAGCCTCATTGTATCCTCCATCCTCTAGTTAATGAAGCTTCTTCACTCAACTCATGAAGATCTGAAGCTCAATTTTATGAGGAGAAATTCCCCCCATAGTTTGGAACCATTTGAAATATGATGACATTTGACTCAGGATGTCATGTACAAGTGATAATGCATCTTTGTACAAAAAATTAATTTTGATTTTGATAATTTGGATAATGGATTTTGACAATTTGGACATAAAATTGACACTTTAGCTCATTTTTAATTTTTGACCTTCTTATTTATTTGTTTATTTATTTTTGTTGGAATTATTTTATAAAACATTAAACAAAATTAAAAGATTTCAACCATAATATTAATAGACTAAATGACTCTAAATCTATTTAACTAAATGTTTATACAACTTAAACTAAATTACTAGGACCATAAAACTATTTGGACATATACAATCTAAAGTAGAGAAAACAAAAACTCAATGATCATCCTTAAACGAATTTATACCTAAAATAAATGACTTACAAATTACCAAAAACTAAGTATGACCCAATAACTTTGCCAATAGAGCATGCACAACAGATTTGGAGGCACAAAATGCTGAATAAAATGTATGCTTAGGATGAAAAACATGGAGATTATTGAGTTTACTGGTAGCAATAATGTAAAAATCAATGCATAATACCAATCCTTCTA
>JARHVA010002257.1:455000-462500 GCA_037957365.1 Torreya grandis | reverse complement strand
AATATGATGAATCAGATATTTGCTAGCTATAGTAAGTTTATAATTATGTATATAGATGATATTTTGGTCTTCAGTAAGAATCCAAAAGAGCATATAGAACATTTGCAGCAATTTTATAGAATTGTATATGATAATGGTTAGTATTATATGCTAAGAAAATGGTTACTTGCACGGATCAGATTGAATTTCTTGGTGTGATTATTAAATCAGGAGAAGTTTCTATCCAAGATCATGTCTTAAAAAATATCCAAAATTTTCTTGATAAATTGATAGATAAAACAATGCTGCAAAGATTTCTTGGACGTGTTAATTATATTGTAGGTCATTATTATAATATTGCCCAGGATAGAATTTTGTTAAATAAAAGATTATCTAAACATCCTCCTAAATGGAAGCAGGATATGATAGAAGCAGTGCAAAGGATTAAGTAAAATTGTGCAAGTCTTCCTCCTCTTCAGCTTCCAGGTAATGGATTAAAAATCATTGAAACTGATGCTTCAAAGTTATTATGGGGAACTGTGTTAAAAGAAATATTATCAGATGGAACTGAGAAACCCTGGAAGTTTGCCTCAGGAAATTTAAAAAATGCTCAGGTCAATTATCATTCAAATCATAAAGAGATTTTAGCAGTAATCAAAGCCATTCAAGCCTTCATGTTCTTTGTCAGATCTAAAAAATTTATTGTAAGATCTGATTTGAAAAAAATTATGAGTATTTTAAACTCTGCAGATAATTTGAAAAAAGGATCAATAAGTCACCTGATTCATTAGGCTATTTATTTATCAGATTTTGATTTTTCTATTGAACATATTCAAGGGAAAAAGAATTGTCTTGCAGATTTTACGACCAGAGAATATCATTCAAATCAGAAGACAATCATGGTGATTATTACTGAGGTCAGGGATGAGTTTCATGAGCATCTGTGGAGATCAAGGCCATCTATTGCAACGCAGCTCAAAAATGAAATAATTTTTTTAAAAACTCAATCTTATGAAGCTACAGATGAACTTAATTGTCAAAACTTGGCATGGACTACACATTTTGCATGTATAAGAGAAAGAAATGTTTGACATACTATCATTTTGTATAGAGAAGGAGATAGGCTGGAATTAACTGGTAAAAATAATCTGCTCAAAAGATTTCCATATAGACCAAGAACTGTATTCCATTTTCAGTGGTCTACTTTTTGGCCTTCTTTCAATCCAACAGCTAAATTTTTTTGGCAATCAGGAGAAATTCTTGATTATTTGTTTGAATTCCTTGATTATATTATGCCAACTATTCCTTCTCATAGCACTGATGTCAGGATTCATCCTACATAGTTAAAGAATATTTTTATTGCTCTAAGGATCCCATTTGATGTAAAGTTTAAACTTCATATTGTTTAAAATCTTCATGCAGAGTCAGTGGAAAGAGTGCCTTGTGAGTGATCATCATCCTTCACCATAATGATGCAATTAGAACAACTGGCCATAATGATGCATGAAGATTTTGTTGATGATTTTGAACAATATGAAGTTCAAACTTTACATCAAATGGGATCTTTAGAGCAATAAAAATATTCTTTAACTATGTAGGATGAATCCTGACATCAGTGCTATGAGAAGGAATAGTTGGCATAATATAATCAAGGAATTCAAAAAAATAATCAAGAATTTGTCCTAATTCCTAGAAATTTTCAGCTAATGGATTGAAAGAAGGCCAAAAAGTAGACCACTAAAAATGGAATACAGTTCTTGGTCTATATGGCAATCTTTTGAGCAGATTATTTTTACCAGTTAATTCTAGCCTATCTCCTTCTCTATACAAAATGATAGTATGACAAACATTTCTTTCTCCTATTCCTGCAAAATGTGTAGTCCATGCCAAGTTTTGACAATTAAGTTCATCTGTAGCTTGATAAGATTGAGTTTTTAAAAAAATTATTTCATTTTTGAGCTGAGTTGCAACAGATGGCCTTGATCTCCACCGATGCTCATGAAACTCATCCCTGACCTTAGTAGTAATCACCATGATTGTCTTTTGATTTGAATGATATTCTCTGGTCATAAAATCTGTAAGACAATTCTTTTTCCCTTGAATATGTTCAATAGAAAAATCAAAATTTGATAAATAAGTAGCCCAACGAATCAAGCGAATTACTGATCCTTTTTTCAAATTATCTGCAGAGTTTAAAATACTCATAAGGTTTTTCAAATCAGATCTTACAATAAACATTTCAGATCTGACAAATAACATGAAGGCTTGAATGGCTTTGATTATTGCTAAAATCTCTTTATGAGTTGAATGATAATTGACCTGAGCATTTTAAAAATTTCTTGAGGCAAACCTGCAAGGTTTCTTAGTTCCATCTGATAATATTTCTTTTAACACAGCTCTCGAAAATAAATCTGAAGCATCAGTTTCAATGATTTTTAATCCATTACCTTGAAGTTGAAGAGGAGGAAGACTTGCACATTTCTGCTTAATCCTTTGCACTGCTTCTATCATATCCTGATTCCATTCAGGAGGACGTTTAGATAATATTTTATTTAACAAAATTCTATCCTAGGCAATATTATAATAATGACCTGCAATATAATTAAGACATCTAAGAAATCTTTGCAGCATTGTTTTATCTGTCAATTTATCAGGGAAATTTTGGATATTTTTTAAGACATGATCTTGGATAGAAACTTCTCTTGATTTAATAATCAAACCAATAAATTCAATCTGATCCTTGCATGTAACAATTTTCTTAGTAGATAATACTAAACCATTATCATATACAATTCTGTAAATTGCTGCAAATGTTCTATATGCTCTTTTGGATTCTTACTGAAGACCAAAATATCATCTATATACACAATTATAAACTTACTATAACTAGCAAATATCTGATTCATCATATTCTAAAAAATACTGGGAGTAGTCTTCAAACCAAATGGAAGAACATTCCATTCATACTTTCCGAAAGGAGTTATAAAAGTTGTTTTATACCTATCAGCTTCTGCTACCTATATTTGCCTAAATCTAGATTTTAAATCAAACTTACTCTAGATTTTATTGCCAGTGATTCTCTAAAGAATTTCATCCTTGAAAGGAATAGGATGTTGGATAGGAACCACATACTTATTCAAAGGAATATAATTAATGACTAATCTTTTTTTACCCCTGACTTGTTCACTTCTCTTATTAACATAGAATGCTTCACAGCCCCAAGGACTATTTGATTCTTGAATCAATCCTTGTTCTTTTAATTGCTGAATTTCTTGAAAGCATTCTTCTCTGAGTGATGGAGACATACCTGAGTGGTGTGCCTTGAAGTGTGGTTCAACATGTTTGCCATTTTTGTTAGTGACTAATTTTAATTCAATATGACAAACATGTGTTTTCCTATTCTAGAAGGCCAAAGGATTTTTTGAACAACAATCTTGCAAAATCTTTGCAAGCACGAGCTCCATTTTAGATTGACATAGATTTATCTTCTGAGATAACCATTGAGTATTGACTGGCTTTTTGTTTTTCTCTTTCAGAGGAACTTTGCACTCATACTTACTTTTCTTATACAAAGAATATTTCTGTGCCAAAATAATTTCATGAGGCTGGATAGTAATAGGATAAAAATTGGAGAGATTATCTGATCCAAGCATCATATCAAACATAGGTATCTCATGCTGAACTACTTTAAATTCATAAACTGTATCTCCTAAGAAAATAGGAACTTTAGCAGAAAGTTCAGAGATAACTATCTTAGTATTAAAAGTGAGTTTATGAAAATCTGATTGCCACATGTCTTCTAGAATTGAGTGATATCTAGCAAGAGAAATTTTTGCACCTGTGTCTAACAACACATCAAAATTGTATGCCTTAAACCCATTCCATTTAAGACTTAATTCACATACTAGATTATTAGTAATATGTATAGATACCTAATGGATATTTTTATCTGAACTATTATCCATATATACAGATGTAGAAACATCTTTGGGATAACTATCAACAAGATGAGCTAATTCTTCTTCAAAGAGTTGTTTCTTTTCATCATCTTGGGCTTCTTCTTTTAGCAATTGTTGTAGTTCATCCTGAGCTCTAGCCAAAAAAGTCTATAACAAAGCAATATGTTTTGTATGCCATTTCTTTCTTTCAAAGGTATTAGGTTGATAAGCAGCCTGAATATTTGGAGGTTTTGAGGCTATAGGTTCTGAGGTTTTTACAGAGAATTATTTTGTTAGTGATTCTTTCTACTGTTGTTGCTAAGATAAATAATAAAAATATCTTCTTTCAATGTCAGTAATTTGTTGTTGCAAAACCTTTTTCTCGAGATCGACAGATATCAAAAAGCGGTGGCATCGACGGCTTACAACAAAGATGTAATTACAAAGTGGGATATGGGCCCACTATGCACTGACTAAACATAAAACTAGACATAAAGTTTGTCGATACGGCTGAAAAAATAATGCCTTTAGATAGTGGGTAGGTCCACTTTAATTAAAATAGGGATAACATGCCCATAGTCACGATCACGGACAGACCCCGTGATTAGTCATCATCACAAAATTCATAAGATCCAGCTGGTGAATAGGGAGAGCTGGGACCCTCACTGTCATCAACTTGTTCTTCATCCATATGATCCATCCATAGTGTTGAAGGAATCCTAAAAATTTGTCCATGTGGAGTCGATGGAAAGAGTACCTTGTGAGTGATCGTCACCCTTCGCCATAATGATGTAACTAGAATAGCTGGCCGTAATGATGCATGAAGATTTTGTTGATGATTTTGAACAATATGAAGTTAAAACTTTACATCAAATGGGATCCTTAGAGCAAAAAATGTTCTTTAACTGTGTAGGATGAATCCTAACATTAGTGCTGTGAGAAGGAATAGTTGGCATAATATAATCAAGGAATTCAAATAAATAATCAGGAATTTGCCCTGATTCCCAAAAATTTTTAGTTGCTGGATAGAAAGAAGGCAAAAAAGTAGACCACTGAAAATGGAATATAGTTCCTGGTCTATACGGCAATCTTTTGAGCAGATTATTTTTACCAGTTAATTCTGGCCTATCTCCTTCTCTATACATAATGATATTATGACAAACGTTTCTTTCTCTTATACCTGCAAAATGTGTAGTCCATGCCAGGTTTTGACAATTAAGTTCATCTGTAGCTTCACAAGATTGAGTTTTTAAAAAAATTATTTCATTTTTGAGCTGAGTTGCAACAGATGGCCTTGATCTCCATAAATACTCATGAAACTCATCCTTGAGCTCAGTAGTAATCACCATGATTGTCTTCTGATTTGAATGATATTATCTGGTCATAAAATTTGTAAGACAATTCTTTTTCCCTTGAATATGTTCAACAAAAAAATCAAAATCTGATAAATAAGTAGCCCAACGAATCAGGTGACTTACTAATCCTTTTTTCAAATTATCTATAGAGTTTAAAATACTCATAAAGTTTTTCAAATCAGATCTTACAATAATTTTTTCAGATCTGACAAAGAACATGAAGGCTTGAATGGCATTGATTATCACTAAAATCTCTTTATGAGTTGAATGATAATTGACCTGAGCATTTTTAAAATTTCATGAGGCAAACTTGTAGGGTTTCTCAGTTCCATTTGATAATCTTTATTTTAACATAGATCCCCAAAATAACTATGAAGCATCAGTTTTAATGATTTTTAATCCATTACCTGGAAGCTGAAGAGAAGGAAGGCTTGCACATTTTTGCTTAATCCTTTGCACTGCTTCTGTCATATCCTGATTCCATTCAGGAGGATGTTTAGATAATCTTTTATTTAACAAAATTCTATCCTGGGCAATATTATTAAGACATCCAAGAAATCTTTGCAGCATTGTTTTATCTGTCAATTTATTAGGAAAATTTTGGATATTTTTTAAGACATGATCTTGGATAGCAACTTCTCCTGATTTAATAATCACACCAAGAAATTCAATCTGATCCTTGCATGTAACCACTTTCTTAGCAGATAATACTAAACCATTATCATATACGATTCTATAAAATTGCTACAAATGTTCTATATGCTCTTTTGGATTCTTACTGAAGACCAAAATATCATCTATATACACAATTATAAACTTACTATAACTAGCAAATATCTGATTCATCATATTCTAAAAAATATTGGGAGCAGTCTTCAAACCAAATGGAAGAACATTCCATTCATAATGTCTGAAAGGAGTTATAAAAGCTATTTTATACCTATCAGCTTCTACTACCTCTATTTTCCAAAATCCAGATTTTAAATCAAACTTACTATAGATTTTACTGCCAGTGATTCTCTAAAGAATTTCATCCTTAGAAGGAATATGATGTTGGATAGGAACCACATACTTATTCAGAGGAATATAATTAATGACTAATCTCTTTTTACCCCTAACTTGTTCACTTCTCTTATTAACATAGAATGCTTCATAGTCCCAAGGACTATTTGATTCTCGAATCAATCCTTGTTCTTTTAATTGTTGAATTTATTGAAAGCATTCTTCTTTGAGAGATGGAGACATACCTGAGTGGTGTGCCTTGAAGTGTGGTTCAACCTGTTTGCCATTTTTGTCATTGACTAATTTTAATTCAATATGACAAACATGTGTTTTCCTATTCTGGTAGGCCAAAGGATTTCCTGAACAACAATCTTTCAAAATATTTGCAAGCACGGGTTCTATTTCAGATTGATAGAGATTTATCTTTTGAGATAACCACTGAGTATTGACTGGCTTTTTGTTTTTCTCTTTCAGAGGAACTTTGCACTCATACTTACTTTTCTTATACAAAGAATATTTCTGTGCCAAAATAATTTCATGAGGCTGGATAGTAATAAGATAAAAATTGGAGAGATTATCTGATCCAAGTATCATATCAAACATAGGTATCTCATGTTGAACTACTTTAAATTCATAAACTGTACCTCCTAAGACAATAGGAACTTTAGCAAAAAGTTCAGAGATATGTGTCTTAGTATTAAAAGTGAGTTTATGAAAATTTGATTGCCACATGTCTTCTAGAATTGAGTGATATCTGGCAAGAGAAATTTCTACACCTGTGTCTAACAACACATCTAAACTGTATGCCTTAAACCCATTCCATTTTAGACTTAATTCACATACTAGATTATTAGTAATATGTACAAATACCTGATGGATATTATTATCTGAATTATTATCCATATATACAAAGGTAGAAGCATCTTTGGCATAAATATCATCAAGATGAGCTAATTCTTCTTCAAAGAGTTGTTCCTTTTCATCATCTTGGGCTTCTTCTTTTAGTAATTGTTGTAGTTCATCCTGAGCTCTAGCCAAAAAAGACTGTAACAAAGCAATACATTTTGTACACCATTGCTTTCTTTCAAAGGTATCAGGTTGATAAGCAGCCTGAATATTTGGAGGTTTTGAGGCTATAGGTTCTGAGATTTTTATAGATAATTGTTTTGCTAGTGATTCTTTCTGTTGTTGTTGCTGAGATAAATACTAAAAATATCTTCTTTCAG
>JARHVA010002257.1:430000-450000 GCA_037957365.1 Torreya grandis | reverse complement strand
TCAATTAAGAAGTAGAAAATGTGCTAAGAATAGAAATAAAGATGAAATATTATAAAAGGAACTTAATAACTAACTTTAAACATAAATCAAGTAACTAATTTAAGAATAGAAACGAACACTATCATAAAATAAGGAAATAGAAACTAACACTATCATAAAATAATAAAACTAAGAAGAGAAACTAATTATAACATTAATTCACAATCTACTATGATCTTAAACAAAAAAGAAATAAATAAATAACTAATTAATTTAAATTACTATCTCATAACAAAATTAAGTGATAAATGATAAACAAACATCAACAAAAATGCAGATAACTAAATGGCTAAAGAACTAATGAAAAGAAGAAAAAGAATAAACAAATGCATAATAAATAAGGAACTGAAAAATATAACTAAAATAGAGCAGAAAAAAGATTTAGTCTAAAACATGAAGCAAATAAAAAAATATAAAATAACTCATACGATGAAATAATTATTCAATTAAGAAGTAGAAAACTTCCTAAGAATAGAAATAAAGATGAAATATTATAAAAAGAACTTAATAACTAACTTTAAACATAAATGAAGTAACTAATTTAAGAATAGAAATCTGATTAAAGAACAAAAATAAATTATAAGTAAAAGCAATATAAACTCAAATAACTCTAACAACCTATTTAGGAAACAAAATTTAACTAAAAACAAAAATTAATAAAATAATCTAACTAAATAAAGAAAATATTTATGATATTTGGAACAAGAATCGACTTTGATTAAATAATGTAAATTTGGAAACTAAGAATGATTATGACTACAAAATAGTCTTCAAGCAAAAATCAAAGTATAATCAATATATCAATAATATGTCATGAAATGCGAGGTATTTATCATTATTCGAATCAAGTATATAAATTTTTACATATATGATGGCATATCTACAATCATCAAATGATATTAATGCATGATAATATTTAGACAATCAATTATGAATAAATTAATAAATCTAGATATACCTATGTTACTTAAGCATATCACATCATCATCAGAGAATGCATTGTTTGGTGTATCTGTAATTGATAATTTGATCCCATGGAAACTTGCTTAAAAGAAGAAATAAATATACAAAATATTCAAATTTAGAAGAACTCTTGACAATTGTATGTTTCTAATTTTGTTATGTGTCTTCAATCTCTTTATATAATAATTATTACTTGAGATATTTATGAATAAGGTTATAACTAATTTTTAGTTAGTTGTAGTTAAAGTTAATTGTCTTTTAAAATTCAATTAGTTACTTTATAAGTTATAAACTTTATAACTTAACTTTATAATTTGGAACTTTTAAGAAAATCCCAAAGATTAAATATTAAATATAGAAAAACATACAAATTCTAGTGGGTGGGTGTTCTTGACTTGTTTAAACATCCACTAAAACAATTATTAACTATGTATAATATAAATACACAATAAATAATCCATATATATAATACTCTTGACAATTGTATGTTTCTGATTTTGTTATGTGTCTTCAATCTCTTTATATAATAATTATTACTTGAGATATTTATGAATAAGTTTATAACTAATTTTTAGTTAGTTGTAGTTAAAGTTAATTTTCTTTTAATATTCAATTAGTTACTTTATAAGTTATAAGCTTTATAACTTAACTTTATAATTTGGAACTTTTAAGAAAATCCCAAAGATTAAATATTAAATATAGAAAAACTTATAAATTCTAATGGGTGGGTGTTCTTGACTTGTTTAAACATCCACTAAAATAATTATTAACTATGTATAATATAAATACTCAATAAATAATCCATATATATAATAGTTTTAACCCTTTAAGACTTAGATGACTATAAATCCTATGTTGTCGAATAACTTAGTAAAGTAAATTAGGATAGAAATATGTAATAAATACAACCACTAATCTGTTACAGAATTGAATAAATTTATTTTTTCTAAAAATAACAATAAATAATGCAAGTAATAACTTCATGAAAAAATGACTGAAATAAGTGATCTAGAGGCTTAAAATTGAGGCAGAGACTCATCTAAATGTCTTAAATAGATCCACATGTCAAAAACCCTCATGTCAAGTATCACACTAATTTTATAATAGCATCATGTGGAACTAATATCCTTATTTTAGTAGTAGCATCCTCTTTGCAGGAATATCTTGAGGTTTTGGGTGCACTTATGTCTAGATCTATAAGGCCTATTTCTACATGTATGAGTTTTGATACCCTGTATATGGCCTATATGTAATTGATTTTGTGAGAAAACCACAATCCTTCATGTTGATAGGGCATTTAGATGATATGAGCTAAAAAATGTGTTTGTTAGTGGGGTAGGCTAGACATCCTCAACACCCCATTGTGATGAGAGTTGCTTAAATACCAATATTCCAAAGAGGGATCAAGCTTGATATAATTATCCCCACCTAAGTGTTGGTAAAGGTGAAAGTGAAGACAATATGATAGTTGACTTGAGTTCTTTGAATTTACTTGAGATTGGAAATCTGGGCAATCTGAGCTTATGAATGTTGTAGATAGTAGTATGTAGAAGTAAGACATAATAGGGATTGAGAACCTTAATTGTGCACAAATTGTTTTGAGTTTTCATAGGTAATTTGGATCTGATTTCCATCTATTATTTAGAGGGATAAATTTCATGCATTTATATTTTTTTGATGCTTATGGTGCTAAAAAAGGTCTAGTCCAACCCTAAGAGGTTTTAGATTTAAAAAAAACCCATCTATAAAAATAGAAGGGAAAGGATAGTAACACCATTATTAGGACATTATTAGCATGTGGTGATACTATACATATCATGGTGCTAGTGTCCAAGTGGAATAACACTAGGCATGAAGGGCCAAGATGAAAAAATGAAGATTTAAGACTACCATATGGATGACTAAGGACCCTTGTGGCCTGCACAAAGGTTGGATAAGTCTAAAAATAAGCTTTAGAGTAGGTCTAAGTTTAACCTAGGGAGAAGTGGTATTAAGTATCACTCTTAGCACATAAGTGTCACTTTTAGGTGATTACATCCCTGCCCCCTTCCACCCCTCTTATTCTAAAAATACAGTATTTTAAAATGATAAGATAAAAGAAAAATAAGAGTACCTAAACTTACATAAGAGGTGAAGCCTATGAATTAGCATCTAAATATGTGAAGCATACTCTAATGTGTGTCTTACAAGTGAAACATTCATAAATTAGTCTTTACTTAAGAGATATAAAAAAACAAAAACAAAAGTGAGTAAAGAAGTAAAACTGAGTAAAAGGATAGGAGAGAAAAATGGAACTAATACACCTTTTAAGGTACATAAGCCAATATATAAACCTAGTGATAACCAATGTATGCACATGTATATAGTGATCAATCCTCATGTGTATGTGGCTCAATAACTCAATCATGTTTTGACTCCATTATTTCCCACACCTACTTCATGGATCATGACATGTGAATAACTTGGATTGGACTGATGGTGTGTCTAATGCTCTCATATATATTTCTCAATAACTCAATTAGATCATGAATCCATCATTTCCAACCCATGTGTAGTATATTAATCTAAAACTATAATTACTTGATGTAACTATAAATGTTAGTGCTACAACCACTTAGGTATATTAGGCATCTCTAGGCCACTCAAGAATGCTGGTCACTATATATGGCGTAAGGTATGAAACTAGTGTGTAACCTAGAATATGATGTTAAATGTATACAATGTAGAAAATGAAATAGAATTTGTCATTCTATCTAATAAAGTAGCATGTAAGTGAGCAAATGGAAATAATGTATCGTGTACATGCCCCCAAATATCATATTCGAGAATATGAATTATAGACTAAGTTGTAATAATTTGTATCTAAGTATCTAAACTATAAATGGTAATGGTTATATCACATATGATGCCCCTAATTTGAGAAAACTAGTATGCATCTAAGCTAAATTGATATGAATATTGAGTTAAACTATTATGAATCTCAGCTAAATTGGTATGAAATCGACTAAAAGTAGTAAATATGTAACTAAACATGTGTAAATTTTGACTATATCTGCTATAATTTTCTATCTAATCTAGATTTTTTGAAACTACGACTAGTAAACTGTAGTTCCATATCTTGGATAGTAGTGCCATGTGGTGCTAGTGTCCTAATTTGGGAACAAATGTCCATTTGCTATAATTTTTATACAAATATACTGATCTCTATGTCACTACTTTCCTACTGTGTTTACCTAAGTTTGATTTCTCTAATCTAAGCCTATGTGCTGAAATTTTTTCTCTGAGTGCATTATAAGATCCTAATCTCTGTGAAAAATCCCTATGAATTTTCCCTCTTTTGAGGGGAGTTTTTAAACCTATGTAAGAATTTTTCCCAAACAAAAAGTACTATAATATGTGTTTGTTGAAGAATAAATGATATCTTTGTAATAATCCAATCTAATGTGAATACATAACATCAAAATGTAAGATACAATCAAGTCTAAACCAAGAAATCTAGAAATAAAACTATGCATGAATGTTTAATACAAATCTATGTAAGAGCTAAGGTGTACATATATTGAGTCTAAAGTAGTAGTATCCTACAAAAAAATTAAGTAATACCAGCATGATCAATATCATGATAAATGATAAAGACATGAAGTAGAGTATAAAAATATGTAGTCTAATATTTGAAACTATGTACAGGGTGCCTCCAAATGGGTGAATGTGTCAAATAAAGAATCTGTGTATCAATGTAAATGCCTCCAGTGGGTAGATAATAGAAAATATGGATTAATGTAATGGACTTAAGTCCTATATAAAATATTCAATCACTCAATAAGATCAAGTGAAGCATGTATGTATGAAAAAACTAACGATCCTAGAATAGATAGAATATGTCGTGTCTAGAAAATATATAAAATATAAACATGAAAATGTATACAATCAATGATTTTATGTTTTTTGAGTAAAATATTTGAATGTTTTTGTGTTTTTGAAATATTTTACTATATGTATATTTTTTAGATATATGTTATGTGCAAGCAACATGAAAATGAAACTATGTACTAGGAGCAAGGTAGAACAAAAATTTGTAAAAGAATAGAGGAACAATACTAACTGGGTAGTCTCATGGGAGACTCACTGTCAATGTGGACTATGTCAAATAAAGGAAAAAAGATCATGCATGATGTATGTAAAGGTAATTGTGGTCCTAAAACTTGATAACTGAGTGATTTATATCTGATCCTACCTATAAAGTGGTGTTAGGAGTATGTGAAACTGATTGTGGTGTATTTTGAATAATAGGGTTCTTACAGACCCATCTGGTAGAGGATGTTGTAGTTGGCATATGTAATCTATGATAAGAATCCTAAGATATATATGATACTAATCTAAAAATAAATTTTTGAGAGGGAGGCCCTCTAGAATCTACCACATATCTTTGACACAAGGGTATCTCTAATAATGATCTTCATGGGAGAGTTTGTGTACGTGAAAACACTATGGGAGTAGACTTCATCTGCACTAGTGGATCCACTAAACATTATGGTGTACTAATAGGAATAATGATTGGAGCTTTAACTAGTAACTATGTTGTAATTGATAGCTATGATGTAAGTAACAATGTTGTAATTGGTAACTACAATGTAATTTCTTGTGGGATAGGGAGAGGATACTCATATAAAATACCCTCAACTATGAACACCTAATTTGCATGTATATATTCTAGACACCTATGCACAATGGATGAGATGGATCTTAGATATTATATCCATGGATTACATAATAACATGTCAAATATGCCTACATTAGGTACTACTACAAATCTAGTGGCCAATTATGTTGGTCCAACCTATAGTGGAAGTAACATCTCCCCAATGGAGCTATGAACATGTCCACTAAAACCATTGATAATTATGTCTGTAATATATATATCCTTCTATGAATGCCCTAAATGTTGTAGAAGTGTGATAGTGTACATGTTAATACTTGGCCCTTTATCAACCATAATACTCTAAATAAGAAGATGATCTATGTAGGATCATAAAAAAAGTGCATATAAATTTTAATCATAAAAAATAATCTCCTACTTGGAGAAGGTGATTAGTGGTCTAGCTAGAACTGTAGTATGTTACGCACCAATGATATTATATAGTGGGTGTGCCTCCTCTGTAGTAGTATGATATCATACTAGTGGCGGATGTGCTTAATACGTGTAGTATACATCTGAAGTACCCCCTACCTTATTTTTTGTATGCTTTGGAAAAATATCTAAGAATATTTTCAATCCTTAGCTTCTATTTTTTGAACTGTAGGTCCCTCTGTGAGTGTGCCCCATCATTAATGTTAGCCTCTATCAAATCTTGTATCTTATGTTGCAAGCTTATGCAAATTTTTGTTATATGGCATGGTGCCCTGTAATATTTGTAGAATACATTGGAATTATAGTTATTTGGAAGAGGTCATGTCATATCAACCTCTTTGATGGGAGGGATATATATGATATTGTATTCTAAGAACTAATATAAAACACGTGCTAGCAATTTTGGAAGGTTGGTGAAAACACTATGTGGAGGAGATGATAAAACAAGGCAAGGAGATGGATATAATGCTATGTTAGCAGTGGCCATTGGATCACTCTTATTTTCAATATCCATTACATTGTATTGAGGCTTACTATAAATCTTAGTATTTGATTCCAATTCATATATATATTTTAGTTTCCCTTACAGAGAATCTTGACTTCTCTTTCTTTCATTATGTGACATAAATCTATGAAGGTTGGAAACTTATTAACTAAGATAGCTTCATGTAATGATAGTAATAGGATTTGTTTCAATATGTCTTAGCTCTTTTTATCTACCATGAGACTAGTCAACTTAGGTAATATAGTTTTATACATTAAAAGATATTCGACAATATGATCATTTGATTTTGTTTCAATTGTGAAACTTGTGCGTATGAGATCTTATCACTAATGTTTATTGAGAAGTGTGATAAAAACATATCTTCCAATGGATTTAATGTGGTTATATATTGATTCATTGGATCATAAAACCACTATAAGGTATAATCTTTTAGACTATGAGGAAATAACTTTGTGAGAAGCCAGTTGTTAGACATGCAGTCCAAACATGCTACATAGAAATCTTAGAGATGGTGCTTTGGGTCACTGTTACCATCATATAATGCATATTTAGGTTCCATGAATCCAAGTTGAAAATTAGTTACCATTATGTGATGTACCAAAGGTATATGTAAAATAATATGAGAATCCAAGGCATGTGATGGCCTAGTGGCTCCCTTCTCAAGATGTAACACCTTAACTTGTAGAGTATGAACCTCTTTCATAAGGGATTGTACATCTAGAGTGGAGGAACTATCCATAAGAGGTATATTTGTCATTAAATATTTTTAATTTATTATTAGTTTTTACATTAGTTGAGTTGGCCCCAATGTAGGTGTAACAATGTTATTATCCATGGGAGTAGAAGATTGACCATTGTTTCATTTATTTTTTATTTCCATTATGGATTGTAAAATATGTGCATGATCATGGGGTTATTCCTAAATTCTATCTTTGAAGCTATATATAATGTCAACCTTATTGACAATTAGGTTTTCATTGTTAAGTGGGGGGAGAGTGCCCCAATTCCCATCTTGTGGATCATCTTGATCATGAATATATTGTTCATATTTGGATGCATTATCATTGAAATCCACATAATAAGGGTGTGAAGGATCAATGATGGGAGTTACAACTAGTCTCATGTCTATGGTATAAACTTGAGTAGACGAATCTAAGTATTCTCAATAGGATTGCCATTGAGCCTAACACTTATTCTTAATGGAATATATATAGGTTTCCTAAATGTAATATAGTAAACAAAGAGAAATATGGATGATAAAATATAATGTATGAAATATTAAAATATTAACATGGCCAATGAAAATAGGAAAGACAAGGATACAAACTCTAGTAGCATCTAGGGTTAGGGTTTGAATAATATTCAAATTAAATTAGTTTCACCAAATATTTTAACCTTATAGGACTTATATGAATGTATGTCCTATGTTGTTGAAGATTTGAGTAAAGTAAATCAAGGTATATATATGCAATAAATACAACCACTGATTTGTTATAAAATTGATTAAATTTGACCTTTCTAAAAATACCAATAAATAAGTCAAGTATGAACTTAGTTGGAAATTGACTGAAATGGATGATCTAAATTTTGAAACCTAAGGTAGAGACTAGTTTGGATATCACAAATAAGATCCAGGTGTCAAAATCCTTCCTCCATACTAGTACCCAAATTGGATAGTAGCATCATATGGTGCCAATGTCCCTATTTTAGAGGCAGTGTCCTTTGTGTAAGACTATCTCGAGCTTTTGAGTACACCTATGATTGATATGTAAGGTTTGTTCCTATGTGCATGAGTTCTAAGACCTTTTAGATATTTTATTTTTTATTAATTTTATGAGAAAATAGTAATCCTCCATGTTGCTAGGGCATCTATTTAATACAAGTTAGAAAGTGTGTTTGTTAGTGGGGTAGGTTGGATATCCTCAACACCCCATTGTGATGAGAGTTTTTTACATACCAATACTCTGAAGAGGGATCAATCCTGATGTAGCTGTCCCCACCTAAGTGTTGGTGCAAGTGAAATTGATGCTAGTATGATAGTTGACTTGCCTGATTTGAATGTTCTTGAGACTATAAATATGGGTAATTTAAGCTTAAGAATGTTTTACATGGTAGTATACAAAGGTAGGGTATAATATGATTGATAACCTTAATCGTGCACAACTTTTTTAGAGTTTTCATATGTAATTTACAACTTATTTCCATATAGTGGTTACAGGGCTAAAAGTCATGTATATATATTATTTTGGTGCTTTTGTGGGTGTAAAAAGAGGTCTAATCTGACCCTATGAGGATTTAAATATGAACATATATTTTTTTGTTAAAATATGATGGAAAGGACGATATAACCATTATTTTGGCACTATCACCATGTGGCACTATTGTCCTTATTATGTCACTAGTGTCCATGTGGTAAAACACTAGGCATAAAGGTCCAAGATACAATAATGAAGGTCTATGACTACTTTATGGATGATTAGGTATGTTTGTGGTCAACATAAATGTTAGATAAGTGTGAAAATAGGGTTTAGGATAGGTCTAGGCTAAGCTAGGGATAGGTCATCTCAAATAAAAATCTTAGCACTCAAGTGTCACTTTTAGATGATTATAATCATTTATCCATAAAGATCAAAATTATTCATACTAAACTACATCATACTTATGTATTATCTATTATAAATAAAATAGAGTTTCACAATTGTTATACACAATAAACATTTCATCACAAAAAAATCCATATACAAAAATAAAAATAAATAAATTAGCCGTAATTGTAATGCACTAGTACACTAGAACATGAAAAATAAAGTTAAACATCATAAACATGTCAATAAGAATCATTGAACTAAAAATTAAGTCAATGAGTGTAGTCTTCTTATCCGTTTGGTACTCTATATACTCCATCAAGGAAGCCATCAAATTAATCAAGCTAGTGCTTCTAAAATCATCATCAAATTATAATTTTAATTTATTCATCACATGATTTAGCATGGGTTGGCTCATAAGGCTGCTAGCATGCTTATTATAAGAGATTGGTTTATTAAATTAAATTTAATTAGGTTTATTAATCAATACCAAAGAAATATTTAGATCAAATTGGTTAATATTTAATTCAAGAATGAAATCAATGTGATAAACATGAGTATCATTTGTAATTAATTTTATAGTAGTGTCCATTTGTTGAGAAGACTCACTTAGAGTAACATGTCCATAAGGACAAGATCTCCAAGGGAATTTTCTCTAACCTATATGATTAGTACTATGTAAAGTTATATAATACTATGGAATATTATTAATTAGACTTTAAAATATGGTGTGATACATTAAAATTATTTGAAACATGAGTATAATAGTAAAAGGGTTGGAAAAAGTGTTAGGAACCCTACAGCCAGGAAACTACCTACCTTGATAAATACCCCATAAAGTAATACCCTCACCTTATTGATTGTTGTCTCTTCCTCACACATTCCTCTATGAAGCATGGGAGTCTATGGTTCACCCTAACATGCTATATTGAAATCATTCAACATAACAAGTCAATATCAATTAAATATGACATTTTAAAAACTCAAATATTTAAAATTTATTTCATCATTTCATAATAATTCTGAAAACTATCAAATATTTGAATATTGCCAAGACATTGAGAAATATTTTTTCTTGCATAATAAATAACCTTATGAAATTAATTTGAGTGTAATATACATGTGTTTTAGTTGTAATCAACATTCTATATCAAATACAAATATTCTAGTCATATAAATTATATGATTTGCAATATTAAACCAATGCTCATGTATTTTTCAATAAGCAATTTGAAGACATTCATCATATTATAAAAAAACCCTATCCAATGAAAATGTCAATAAAAATCATACTAGAAGATTATGTATGTAACTTTAACAATTGAAATCCATCAATCATTACCTGAATTCAAACCAAAATTCTTATGTAGATCATATTAATCATAATGATGAAGTCCTTATATCAAAATTTGAATTCGTGAGAATAATTTGTAGCCAAAAATCATGGAATAGACTATACACCTAGAAATTTATTTCCATTAAAACTTGAAAGCTTGTCAAACTTTATCAATATGATTACCATTACATAAAAAATAATTAATTTAAAAAATAAATCCTCCTTTCAAGTCATGACTATATTTTAAACCCTAATGGTATGAAAGTTAATTCAATTATCTTTCAAATAATTATCCCTCAATTATATAACTTATGCACAAAATCTTAAGAATTTTCATTGAATCTTGAATGTATGTAAGTGACATGTTCTAAAAAATGCATGAAGAATACTATATACCAAAGATTTCCAATAGTCTCAACACATATATTTGCACCTTTCCAACTATGACATTCCTTATAACTAGCTTCTAAATCCACATTTATGTATATGCTAATGTCTATCTTATGAATTACAAAAAGTTTCAAATAAAATCTTTAAGTTCATACAAATAACATTTATGAAAGCCAAACATTAATCCACATATCCCAAATGAAAAGAAATGCCTGCAACTGTGCCATATTTATGATAAAACTAACTGAAAATAATTTCATCTTGAATCCTTTTATGCATATATTTGAATGCCAAAACCTTAGATATGTAAATTATAATAATCAATTATACTTAAAAAACCACTATATCAAAAGTCATTGATTGAAATTTTTCTTTGTATCAATAAAAAATCCCAATATTAATTATTTTGAACAACTTTAGAATAAATTTGAATAAATCAAAATTATACAGTACATGTTTAAAATCTATGCATTCAAAGCCTTTGAGATCATAAGCACATATCTTATTTTATCAAAGAAAAATTACGAACTAAAACTCTTCCAAAAATCTCTTTAAAATTAGATGGAAAGGGAGCCAATTCAATGCATGCAAAGTAACTCATATTCTAAAATAAAATCAAGTATATGTTTGTGAACTCAAAATATGAGTAAATAGACATTTGAAACACTAAATTTGTAATTTATTACACAGCTCTGCCAAATTTTATAACCATTATGCCATCAAAGATTCAAAAAATACATGCAAAGTATAATGACACCTTCAACATATACTTTAAAATACATGTCACGCATAACAAACAAACTATAAACACTTTATAAAGAAAATAATATCCAATCATAGTGTTGATAAGAGCATACTTAGTTTTCAATTTTTCTAAAAATAAAAGCCAACACCATAATATACATGTAATATCCTAGTCAATTCTTCCATCTAATTATATTCATGTAGGCAAGGACATGTTGAATCTAAATATTCCAACATAGAAGAAATAATATTATATCAAACTTTAATGACTAAAAATGACAACTAAAACCATGAATAAAATTCATACAATATCCTATCACCTTTCCCAACTTTTATCACTCTTTCTTCAAAATTCATGACTAATTCATAAATTTATCCAAAATAGAATTCACTTTTTCCATAGAATCTAAAGAAAATAACCAACTCATTTATTAATAATAAATAACTAGTGTATACCTTGACACAACTTTGAGTGGAAGAAATGTCAAAAACTTGATGTAATCTAGCATTCTAGCTCAACCAATAATATTACAAATCTTGGCTTCCACATAGAATCTTGAGAAATGGTGAGATTATTGAAAATAAAAGGCCCTTTATGTTCAAGTATTTACCATAAGTATCCATTCAATGACACTAGGTGATGTGTCTGCTAGTTTAATGGATATATAGTATTTCAAAAAACCAAAACTCTACCAAAATAATCTTTTTAGGATTACGAAACACTTAGTGGTATGTTTAGGAGTTTATTATTTTTGTGTGTATGTTATCTAAGCTTAAGGAGAGGACGAGTATCTTAAATTCTATGTCAAATCATATTTACCAACAAATATCCATGTTATGCTTTGAAATCAATGCCAATACAACTTATCTCTTTATTTATTAGAGCCAAAGATAATATAAAATATACGTATTTACTCAATCATGACTAGACCAAATGCTAATGTTGGAATAAATTTGTACCTTTGAAGTAATTTTAAAAAAAACTATGGACAATGTTACAAATGCATAATGTTAGGGTTTTATACTTAAGAAAATGTGATCATGATCAAGACATAAACTTGTGTCCTTACAAATTCATTTCAAAAACATTCTACCTTAGCCATGTGTAGGAATTATTCTAATAGTGCAAATAACATTGCCACACAATTACAAAATAAGACATGAAATCACATAACTATGCATTACAGATAGATAAACACCAAAATTCAAATAACCATTTGTATTTTCTCTTCAATTTTACTTATCATTTCCAAGGCATTCAATTAGTAAATATATAACCCTGTGATTAATAATTTGAATAAGATTGTTGTAGAGTTTAGAAATCAAATATGCTATGAAACAACATGTCACCTTGTAACATCTTAAAATAATGTCATAACATACCAAAATATGTCATAATTGTAATCCCATTATAATAAAAAGATTGATTAAATGAATTATTACAAACAAGAGTGCATACTATAGACATTATTTTATGAATGATATAGCACCTCAATCTTGTACACTTATAAAACTCAGTACTTGGTTATTCCTCTTAGTTTTAGACCTTTCCCATTTTCATAAGTCTCGCATCTGCTCCATATTTTTCCCCTTGGCCTATCTCTTAGTCTAATTAGTTTTATGTTTATGTCCCAAACCTAATATCTTGCCTAGAATGCTCAACACTACTTATCTTCCACTTCTATAAATTTTGAGTCTATACCTACTTTCCTATTCCCTTGATACTAGCATCTTAAACAAACACTTACACCGACACATGGGTCATGATCTGATTTGTCTTATGCCCTAAAGGCATCTAATTTTCAAATGAAATATATCCTGATAGTTGTCCTAAGTGATTTAATGTAAATTTTTATTCAAAAAGATTGATATAAATACAAGATTAACACTCATTCATTCTTCACCTAGAAAATACCTAAAAATACCAAGGTAACTTGTCAAAAGCATTCAATTGAACAAAGATTCCTTATTTTCTCCTATTTGCATATTAGTCATAGGGACAACATATCTACAAGTCTTAAATATTGAATAAGAAGACCAAGAGCTAGATTTTCCAAGTTACAAGCTAGGTTATTGTTATACTTATTTTCCACATATTGCATTATCACACATAATCCAACATGTATGGGAGAATTACATAAGTTCTAGGCTCTCTTCATAAAATTATCTATGTAGGTAATGTTCATTAACAAAGGGCTCTTTGGGGTAGTTTGATACCATGTGTTGAATAACCCATTTTTCTTGATCTCAATATGAATATGGAGAATTAGGGTTTTTTTTCTATTTCATGGTGGGAGACAATCCATGACTTAGATCTGAATGCATCAAAGTAAATACAAATAAAAACCCAAAAGCATTGATCTAGTTGCATTTTATTCCAACATGTATTTATTACAAGACACCTGCATCCAGTTTAGATAGTAGCATCGATGTAACCATCCTACGTTGATGCTAGTGTCTGTAGCTCTAGAAGCACTCAATCCAAAATTTGGCGATTGTTCCAAAATAATATTCCCTTATAATTTCTAAATGTTTTAGATCCATAACCATGTTAGCATCAAATCCATATAATAACATTATTTCTTTGTCATTTTCATATCTATCATAGTTTTACATCCTAATGTTAGCCTATCTCAGTTTATTAAACTCAACATATGTTATATTTGAGTTAAAAATTTGATTAGCTTATTATAGACCTTATTATCACCCTTGTGCATTATAATTTCTACATTCTTAATGCTATCTACCCAATTAGGATCCTTATCCAAGTTTAGGGTTAAAGATTTGGTTAACCTAACCCTTGAAATCTAAATCCTATGTCAATTAGGGTTTTTTAATTTTTTTGGTATTGATAGTAGTTTGATGTAAAATATGTGCAATGTGGATGTAACTATTACCCATATTGGGTTCCAATTTTTTTTTATAGTTTATGTTGTTTTATTATCACCTCCTTGTCAAATATTTTAAGAAAATTTATAAACATCATGAGAGGGTAATCAAATGGAGACAACACTTAATTTCCCTTCATAATTCCTTTCTAAATACTATAAATCTAGTATCTATATGCCAACGTGCATGATCTCAACCATTTTTTTTACCTATGTCTTATTTGAATGATGTTTACCATCCCACACCCATTATCCGCCCAAGGATTATATTGGATTTGGTGGTCCATGTTGTTACTACACAAAGAAGTAATGTTTTCAACCTAATTGACCACATATTAATATACATAAAGTTCCTCCTCAACCTAATATTGTTCTAAAATCTAAAGGATATGACATTATTGACCAATATACATGCTAAGATCTAAATCCTTGAGATCCTAAAGTAATATCATGTTTACAAGGATATCATATATGAGGTATTGTGTGAGACCCAATTTCCAAGTGATATTGAGTCTGCTTATTTTACAGATATCATGAAATATTTTAAGAAAAATGTGAAGATTATTACCTTTTATCTAATATATTTACCATCCAAAGATATTATTGATAAAAAATTTTCCTTTGTTCATACAATTTACCATGTAAAATAAAGGCATCAAATGGGTCCTCATTGATAATGGATTGGGCCTAATCATTTGTAGCATAATATTCCAAACCACCATGATTATTAGCAATACTATTTTTCAAAAAATGGTTATGCACATAAAAGGGTTTGAAAATTCACATAGCCCTCTACTTGGTCAAATCACATTAGATGTGACAATGGGACCAAAAAAATTTTCTACTACTTTTTAGGTAATATCTCAATCATTACATTTTAATTTAATTTTGGGTAGACTTTGAATGCATTCAGTAGAAATAGTCCCATCTACACCTCATTGATGTGTAAAATTTATACATGATGGAGCATTATTATCCATGAATGTTGATGATGAACCTTTAAATTTTGTCAAAATGATACATTTCAAAATTGAAGGTATTCCTATAGTAGTGCCACCTAAATAATACATTCTTATTGAGAATATATACATATATGAAATATGTGAGTAAATTACAATGGCTCCTTTATCTCCATATGTAATTAAGGAACTCAATATTAAGATACACATAGATGTACATCAAGATAAACAACCATTACCAAAGGAGATAATACTGCCACAATAGCCCCCATCATTTGATCTTCCCTTATTGGTTAATATTGAGTAGAAAGATGGCCATGTTTCAAATTACTAAGATAATGATGATGATATTGTTTATGTAATAATACTTAGTAAAATTTAAAAACTAAAATTTTATCCACTTGATCACCTTTCATATAACATATTCAAACATATAGATCCTAGTAGATATAAGCTAATCCAATTGTATAAATTCTAAACTAAATCCAAATAAGGGAGAAAATAATAGTATATAAGGATGTAAATATTTATTCCTCCATATATTCCTCTTGGTTAAAAACATTGAGTCAACCTTATAAGGGAAAAATTCATGTACATCATGTGAACAATGTGGAGTCTTCTGAAAAGGCTTCACAATAGGATTTATAAATCACAACATAATATGATATTGTAAACACCATATTATCTATGTTACTTGAACATATAATGATTTACTTACCTTATAATAGACACATATCAAGTAGTAGATTTATACTTATAGAGGAAGTACCATAGTTTAATTATTAATAAATCCCTAGTCATAATACAAATAAATGTGAGGAATTAAAGAACTTAATTTATAAATATAAGAATGAAGAATGCATAAAAATTATGTCTGAAACACATAAAAGGAATAATATTTCCTATTTTCTAGAAGAGAACCATATTTAAAAGAGGCCAACACATCAATACATAACCATTAGTACAAGTATCAATGGAATTCATTACCCACACCTTAAGGTCAATGTACACACTTGGGATACAATTTACAGTTTTATTGTATTTAAGCAACTAGAATGTAATATATATGAATTACCATATTCCATAGCATTTCTAAAGTCTCTTGGATATACTAAATTACCTATTGCATGTGGTCCCAAGTTAGTGGACCTTACTAAATGGGTCATGGACCAAGAACCATACTTGACTTTACACCTTGGGAAATAATGATTGACAAATATGAAATCAATTGTTATTATTATGAAATAATTTATTATTTTTTAACATGATAAAAAAGAGGTTCATATCCCATATGATGGATATGATGGGATACTAACTGTAAGAGCTATTTGAATAAATGGTTTCACATATTCCAAAAATACCATAAAAATCAAATAAAACTTCAAAATTACAAAAATATTTTCATCATAAATGTGTTCTATTGGATCCTTATCATCGATGTGTTAGTTATATGTTAATGGATAACATATCAGTTACTTCTATATATACATCTGTGTCATGCTTGTATTTTAGTGTCATATGGGCATACACATATACATGATTTATATAATTATGGATGTTGGGATTTACATCTACTCACGTCACTAGGATACATGGACATCCACCTTATATGGTCATGATACACACTAGTTATATAGTTATATGATCACTTTTCATTATTATGCTTGTGGTTATATGTACTTACACGTCTTTATCCATGACTATATCTTTCATAGGGTACATGATATGTTATGCACTTGACATTTTTTGTTAACACATTAGATCCATAGGCTACTATGATATGTTTATATTGGTTGGTTATGATTTATATTGTGTATTTCTTTGAGTGTCTTTCCTTTCTATTATATTGCTTGTTTGAGCATTTGAATATGCCCCTTTATTTATGGTCCCTATGACTTTTCTTGCTTTCTTTAAAATTTTCATATGTCATTTTTTGTTGTATGGAAATTTTAATATGTTATTATTAATTTTGTGTAAATTTAACTAAATCAAGTCCTTTCAATTGTACAACATTTAAACATGCTCTTTGTTTATAGTCTCCTAAGACCATTGTATGTTGACTTGCTTTTAAGTGCTCTTGTGTTTGTGTTTATTTTCTTTTTAATCTTGTCTTATTGCTATCTAGATGTTGTCATGATCATTATCATACATATTAGGTCTTCATATGATCACATTGTTCTATGCACTCCAATGCTATATTTAACTAAACATGTTTTTCTATATGCCCCATGGATCTATTCACATATTATTTAGTTATACTCTCCTTTTGAGGTGAGGTACCTCTCAGTTGATATATTTTCCTCACCTCAAAAGGGGGAATATTAGTGGGGGCATGTTATATAGGAATATTATCCACATTTTTCATAGTTTTTAGATTCATTGGGGGCATGATTTAGAAGCATGTTATCCACACTTAGTATTCAACATCTCTAAATTATAGTTTGGAAATGTTATAGAAACTTGTCATCCATATTGGTACTTATATAAGTTTTCATATTTATCCATACATAGTGGGGGAATGATTTGAAATCATGTTCTTCATACTTAGTTTTTGAACTGACAAAAACACATAGCTACATGATTCATATTCATATTTATGGCATAATTATATACATTGGTACTATTTTTATACAAAATTTTACCATGCGACATATATAAGGTACATATGCTATGAAATGTGTGCCTAATATTTTAAAATATAAATCAATTTCAAAATTTCAAAACACTTTAATGACTATCACCACCCACTATGTTGGAATTTTATGAACTATATTGAGCCAATCTACTATAGTAGTTAGTTCACCTTTTGGTATGGTTGAGATGATTAAATCATTCAACCTTGCCAAGTCTCTAAGTTAGAATTGATTGTATCACCTAGTCTCACCAGTTTTATACTATGATTTGATTGGGTTCATTCAAAATCACTAGGTTATAATTATGATTGGGTTACACAATTGAGCTAGTATCAATTGTCAAGTGGCAATTCATCTTTGTTCCAAGCTTTAGGGTGTCCCTCCTATCTCTATCTCTATCTATCTATATAATTATATATATGAAATTTATATATTTATTATTTATCATAATCTTAGCTTTAGATCTTTATAATGCTACATATTTTCAAATGAAGTTACCAATAGGTAAGGTGGTTGAATTGATACATAGGGGTACTCCTAAACCTTGGTCCTTCAAATTTAAACTTTTTAATGATTTAAATTTCAAATTATATGCATTGATTATATAATATAACATGATCTTGGTTATAGGTCAGTCACTAATAAAGCATAAAATACAGATTTAAGCAAAGGAAAGGTGTGTTATACACACTTAGGTACATATTTCTTATTCTTTAAACTAGAAATTTCATTACTAGATTAAGGTAGAATGTATGAATTATTTTATTGATTATATAACAACTCAATATTTTACACTTAGAAACTCAAACCTTGGTTGTTCCTCTTAGTTCTATACCTTTCCAACTTTTGGAGGTCTTGCATCTACTCTGTCTTGTGCCCCTTAGCCTATTTCTTAATCTCACCAATCTTATGTTGATGACTCAAACCTAATATCTTTCATAGAATGATTAAAAATTGTTTATCTTCCACCTCTACAATTTATGATCATATTCTTACTTTCTTATTCCCTAGACACTAGCATCCTGGATAGACATCTTCATCAATGTAGGTGTATTGATCTGACACAAGTGTCTATTGCCCTAAATTCATCTAATTTTCAAATGAAATGTATCATAATGGTCAACCTAAGTGATTTAATGTGAGTTATTTCTCTAAAGGGATTGATATAAATAAAAGATAAACTCTCATTCATTCCTCACCTATGTAATACCTAAAGAGACCAAGGAAACTTATCAAAAGCATTAATTGAGAAAATATTCCCTATTTTCTAGACTATTTTCATATCAATTATAGGGGAAACATATCTACAAGTCTGAAATACTAAATAACCATCCCAATAACTATATTTTCTAGGTTAAAATATAGGTCATGATTGTACATGTTTTTCACGTATTGAATGTTTCACACACAAGCCAACACATATAAGAGAAATACATAAGTATGAGGCCCTATTCAAAGTATTAGTTATGTAGGTAGTGCTTATTGATAGAGGGGTCTTTGGGGAAGCTCAACACTATGTTCCCACTAACCCATTTTCCTAAGGTCACTAGGAAGATGAAGAACTAGGGTTTTGGCATTTCATGAGGGGTGACAGTCTATGACCTAGATCTCAATATACTAAAATAAAGTTGAAGACAAACCCAGAGGCATACAAGTAGTCAAATCCTCTTCTTATATGTATTTTGTACATGACACCGATGTTTAGTTTAGACAGCAGTGTTAATGCAACCATCCCAAGCTTACACTAGTATTTGTATCTCTAGAGGCACTTAATCTATAATTTGGTGATTACTCTAGAATCTTCTTGCAGTCTTATTCCTTCATATTCTA
>JARHVA010002257.1:310000-425000 GCA_037957365.1 Torreya grandis | reverse complement strand
GAGATGTAGAAGATTATCAGGGGCCATCAGTCAAAGATATAACATAATACAAAGATCTCATGAATTACTATTTTAGTTCACTATATGATGAGTACACGTTAGATAATTAGATAAGTCTGCATGAAAATGAACTTAAACTAGAGAATTTGAATAGTACTAACCAAGTGGGTGATGATGAAAGAAGAGATGAGGAAGAAGGTATAGAATAAGAATGGAAAATGTATGAATTAGATAGAGAATAAATAGATAAGTGTGAAGATGATATATAAATGAATAACGTTGAGTAATCTAAACATGAGGAAATAGATGTAGTACATGAAATAACTTAACCACATGAATTTAGATATATTTATTCAACATCGTAATCCATGCACAAGTACTCACAAATTGGATAAGAGAGTGTTAATGAAGAAGATAACACCATAAAAAATTGGTTCTAAAAGACCATAACAATTAGTTTTTTTGTTCCTATTGAACCTATTGTGTGAGGATTTTGCTTGAAAATAAACTTGGGAGCAACTATTATTAATTTTTTGTACTCATCTAGATGATTTATCATTTGAAGCATTAGTTACTTATTTGTAGTTAAAATATCCATACACCATTGATGGAGATAGATATAGTATGCATATGGACATGAGAAAAATGATTGAAGTTCAATCAAATTTTATGTTGGTGAGAATGTCTTAAGAAGTGTCACAAAAAAATGTCATAATTATCAAAACTAGAAGGAATATAAATAAACATCTTGAAGAGGCCAAACAAAAGTGCACATTGATAGTGCATAATTTTGTTTTAAGATTTGAAACAAATAAAATAAGGCACAAATATCACCCATGAGGAACTCAATTTGATGGATTGAGTTTGCCTAAAAGGAATCAGAGAGATAAATTAGATTGGATTGATAGTAGAAAGATTATTTTTAATGGTAAAAGCCATCATATTTTAATGAAAAGAAAATGAAGAAAAGGTGAATGCACAATGATAATTTTATTAGAAATTTTAGAATTTTGAGGAAAGTGATAATTAAGCTCCAAGATATGGTGAACCTTGCAGATTTTATATTTTAAAATGTTCAGGAGCCAAACGGATATAATTAATGTGTGCCTCCTCAAAGAGAAATTAAATATATATATATATATATATATATATATATATATATATATATATATATATATATATATATATATATATATATATATATATATATATATATATCATTGAAGTAAAAGTTTTTTCTACCATGGATATGGTTGAGAGGAGTAAAATTAGTAATCACTCCAATGAGACATACAATAAAATAAAATACAAGTATGAACAAATGGAGAAAAAAATTAAAGTCCTACAACACAAAAATATAGATGATGAAACAATAGTGCATGAGGGCATATGAATGGGTTAACTCAATGATTCAATCAGTGAAAAAAAGGTAGAAGAGAACATGACTAGTTTTTTATGATAGAGAATCCATCTATGAAAATACAAAACAATGTACAAGAAATTTAAGCTATACTAGCAAGGTGGGGGTCTATTTGAGGATGAAATTTAGAAAATTAGACCAAATGTTTTTGCAAAACATGTAAATGAGGGGTTGTGTTTAGATGGACAATAAGCTTAGTGTGGGGTGCATTTGGCCCATAATTTTAAATAAGTATCAAGTACATGTTGTTATTAATCAAAGTGTGTAAAAGGTGCACATATTTTGGATAAATAGCACAAAAATATAAGAGAAGCAATAAATAGACATATTAAGTGATAAATAAATTTTATAAATCACCATTATAAATCCATTAGGCTCAATTCACTTGAGGAAGTGATTCTAAAAAATTACTAAGAAACTTGGGAGTTATTGGATGGGAAGTACCAACCATTAGATTCTTGGCATGCACCAATGTTGATAATATGGTCATCACAAGAAATAAAGTGTATCAAACATGAAGGATATTATGTGAATCATAGAGTAAAAAATTAAGAAGCATTATTTTAAGGAGTTTTCATAAGGAATGAGTCTTTAATAAAAATTACTTTAATTAAGGAAGGTCATTACTTATAATGGTTTTAATTGAATATAACACAGTCTAACATGAATATAGGGTTTATTTAGTCAATTCACTTTATTTTAAAACTATTATTATTTATAAATAATAATTAAATGTACCCTCCTTAACTTAATTGGAGTTAAATTTAACTCATCTAGGGCTAATTTCAACTCATTCCATGTTTAAAACCTAGCGTAACTCAAGTTGACTAAGAGTTAACTTTCGAGGTTATAAATACAAGGCCATACCTATTGATCAACAAGATATTTTGGTGTAAAATTATTATGCTCAAATATATGTAAGAACCTTTTCATATTATTGTTACCATACAAAATTCATAAGCTAAGCTAAGACAATCAGTGAAACCAAGGTACCAAGGAGAGGTGAAGAAAATGGGAGCTTCATTAACAAAGATTTATTGATGCACAAAGCTAAGCAAGCCACTTTAAAAAACTATTTTAGATCAACAAGGAAGGCAAAAGGATGATTTCCTTTGTTTTCTAGTGGTGTTTTCATTATATGATTTTTACCTATGCTCTCCCCTAGTGTGTAGGCTATAAGTGTTAGTGTTTCATGTGTTTATTTTAAATTTATTTTCTTGACTAGGACTATACTAATCTCCACTCTATGGATTTCTTATTCACATGATGGTATTCCTAGTGGTATCAATATCCCAAAAAGTTCTTCCTGTGACATTTTAGGACCTCTTTCTAATAATTTTCATATCAAAAATGCTAACTACTTGAAAAAAAAAGTAGAAAGTGAAAAATCATAGTTATTCTAAATTAAATTGCATTTTCACTCTATATAGTCATAATTTTGCTCTATGAAGTCAGATATTGCATTACAAATTCATGATTTTGCATTTACATTTTTGCCTTGATAAGTAGTCATTTTGCTTTGATAAGTAGTGATTTTACATGATAAGTTGTGGCTATGTCTTTAAATATTTGATATCGCCTTAACAATTGCATTATTCCCTTAACAGTTGTAGTTTTTACTTAAAATAAGCATTATTGAATTAACCAAGTGTGTTTTTATAGGTGACTTACAATATTAATCCCTTAAAATGCATTATTGTAACCCCTAGTTACATTTTTACATGCCAATATTATAACCCCTAGTTTCACTTTTGCATTTAAAATTACATTTTTTACATGCACATGTGTGTTTTGCATGCCCAAGTGTATTTTGAATTGTAGTTTAATTTTTGCATGCCTAATTGCAATTTTACATGCTCAGTTATGGGTTTGCATTACCTAGTTGCAATTTTGCATGCTCAATTGTAGTTTTGCATTCTTAGTTGTAGTTTTGCATTAACAGTTATGGTTTTGCACTAAAATTTTTATTTGTACATTGCTCAGTTATGATTTTGCCTTCCTAGTTACATTATTATCTTATAAGTTGTGATTTTTCATTGTGTAGTTGTGTTTTTGCACTAACATTATGCTCTATAAGAAGTTACGATTTTGTTCTAAATAGGTGTAATTTTGTAGGAAAAGTCATGGTATTACTTTATGTATCTATGATTTTTCACTATGTGTAAAATATTTGAACCCTGAGAGCTAAATTCTAAAAGTCATTCACTCACTTGCTCTTAGCTTCTACGCACAAGGACCCCCTAACATCTTTTGCAGGACTTAAAGACCAAAAAAAGATGTTTTTCCTACTTTCTCAATAATTTTTTGCATGTGATTCAAGAGATAAGGCATGTTCATGGTCATCAACTAGATTAATATTTCTAGACCTTTTCTTATATATCTTCTTCAATCATATCAATAATGGTTACAAGTTATTATATATCTTCTTTAGTAACTACAAATGACATCAAATGTAAATTACTAGTCCTATTTTTATAATTAAATGTAAAATTATGTCATATGGGTTAATCATCAAAGTTAGATACAAAATTTTTAAACAATTTTCACGTACCATGTTTAGAGCCTTCCTCATTTACGTAGATAGTTTGATCAGATTTTACCTTCAGCACTCATACTTGCATCTTCCATTTTTTTCTTCTTATACAGTTCAAATCTTCATCTAATTTTTTTTAGATTCATCTTTCACCATAAAGTTGTTTTCTCTCTTGATCTGTATTTTCCTTCAGTGCTCATACTTGCATCTTCCATTTGTTTTCTTCTTATTCAGTTCAAATCTTCATCTAATTTTTTTTAGATTAATCTTTCACCATAAAGTTTATTTCCCTCTTGATTTGTATTTTCCGTTTATTTCCCATATTACAACTTAGTAATTTCTCATCTACATAAAATTATTCCAAAATGATTTAAATCATACTTATATACAACATATTTTAAAATATTATATATTACATTATGGTTCAAATCATATAGTGCATCCAACTTTTTGGCATAAAGAGACCATATAGACTTTGAATTTCACCCTAAAATATATTTAGTTTTGGTCATTCTTATTAATAAAAAAAATGTGTTTTATATTCTATATACAAAGATTTAGTACATAAACAATTTTCCAATGTTTTTAAAAATTGTTAAGTATTTTTTTGGATTTGTTTTTGAAATATTTTTTGAAATTTTTTATGTCTTCCTAATGTGATGCATTATTATACTTTAAACCTTATATTTTTAACATTAGATGAACACATTTGTTCTCTTATACTTTTTTTTATATATTGAATTTTATATTTTTAAAATTCACCAAAAAAAATAAAAATAAGTTATATATAACTACCCATAAAATGAAAAAATAATAATCTAATTGATATATTAGATTATTATTTTTTCATATGTATGTATGTATGTATGTATGTATGTATGTATATATATATATATGTATGTATGTATGTATGTATGTATGTATGTATGTATGTATGTATGTATGTATGTATGTATGTATGTATGTATGTATGTATGTAGACACACACACACACACACACATACATATATAGATATACATATACACATACACATATACATATACATATACATATATATATATATATATATATATACATATATATATATATATATATATATATACATATATATATATACATATATATATATATACATATATATATATACATATATATATATATACATATATATATATACATATATATATATATACATATATACATATATATATACATATATACATATATATATACACATATATATATATACATATATATATATATACATATATATATATATATACATATATATATATATATATATATACATATATATATATATATATATATATATATATATATATATATATATATATATATATATATATATATATATACTGTCAGGATCTTGCTCCACCAAAAGAGCACAATATGATTACCAAACCAAGCAACTTAATATGCGGAAATTAACCAGATTCACCAAGTAACTAGAATAGAATAACACAAGATATGAGAGACAATACACAAATTTTATTAACACTTTATACAGAAAAGAATACAATAAAGAAGATGCCACTTCTTCTCCACCACCTTACAGAGGTTTCCCACACCTCAAGTGAACAGTAAATCTTCTCCCCAAAGCTCTCCCTCTCAGGTCCCAACACCCAACTCAAATACAGAGTTGGTGTTCACCTCCTGTGCTCCACGCACACCACAAGTGCTCCACACACTCAAACAAGTACTCCACGTACTTCAAGTAGATCTCCCATGAACCTGTAACAACCTGCAATTCAACAGACCATACTTATGGAAGGAACTCCCTTGCCTTCCTCTCTGCTCTATCCGAGTACACACCTGTACTCCAAGTAGATCCTGCATGATATTGCTCCCTGTTGTGTTGCTGTCTATATGATCCTGCACACCTGCAAATCAAATACGGTTCTACTCCCCTGTGAACCTTGACCTTGCACACACGTACACCTGCAGATAAACGATCTTACTTACCATGTAGATCTCCTATATAGGCCATGAAACTGTGACCAAGATCCTACATACATGAAGAACCCTGTTGATTCTCCAATCCAGCACCTACACCTGGTACTGTGGAACTAGGAGGAACACCCTTGCTCACCTCACACACAGAAGGAGCAAACTTTGCTCAACTCAAACTAGAACAAATTTTCCAATACAACCATGAGTCTATTATATAGATCTCATCCAAACAATGATTAGACATCTAATTACAATAATTAGATCCGCAGCTCTCAGTCTAAAAATAGCTCTCTTCATGCAAACACTTGGTTTGTTAGCTAACTGCTCGTAATTAGCACAGTCCGAACCACACAGGCGACCGACGTCGGTCCTTGTCTGCCTGGGGGTCGCCGACGCTGGCCGATCCATGACCGATGTCGGTTGCCTTCTTGTCCAATACTGCCGACGTCGGTTGGCCAGACCAAACCCCAGTCTCCGTGACACTTCTGCAACTCTTTTGCAACCTCCTCCATGTCTGCATCAGTGAAGCTTTTAGCTCCACAACCTAACAATCTCCAACTTGGAGATAAACAGCTACACTATACCTATACCTGTACTCTATCTAATCTATTTCCTGGTTTGTATCCCTCTTCAAGATCAATCCTGAAGACAACCCACCACACAACCTGTGATGTACCACCTGTCATCCGAGTACCCTGCCACATCCGAACCTACAAACACATGTAGTGAAGTCCTGACCCTGCATAGCATGAATCCCTGCTGCCGGTCCCTCTCAAGTACCTGAGAACCCACTTCCCCGAATTGGCTCCTAACTCTCTGACGGCTCCCACTGCATGGGAATACTCAGGTCTATACCAGACCTCATGTGATTTCAGACACTGTACCTATCCAGCCCTTAGTGTGCTCCGGCTCTGCATCCTGAACCTCGCCAACACCTGATTCACATCAGCTCCCACTCGAGACAAAATCAACCTGTGATTTCCATGTCTCCCATGTCAAAGAATTTCGCTACTCCAAACTCCTCCTGACATGCCACTGAACTAATCTTACCCTTAGCTCAGCAAAACCCTGTATGTACAATCTTGCTAGCAAAACATACCATCCACATACAGCAATAGAATGATGTCATGACTCATCATCCCCCTAGTAAGGCAAACCACAGTAGTTACCCTGACATTGACTGAAGCCATGCTTCGTCCTCCACCTGTCAAAACTTGAACCACTGTCCTGCAGCTCCTCAAGACCATATACCTGATCTTTCATCTCACGTATCCGTTCTCTCTATTCTTCTACTAAGGTATCCATTCGTCTCTGTGCTTTCATACCTACTGGAAACCCTACCAAAACACACCTGTTTGGTTCTCCTCCAAGGAATCACATCCTCATCCATGCCAAGCTCACACCTGTTTCCTGGATCCTTCCTGCTCTACAATCAGCAACATGTATAAAGAAGAGGAACAATGAATTTGAGGGCCTACTTACGTCTTCAGTCCTCCGTATGGGTGTTTGAGACTCCTTGACAGCTGCTGTCCACCCAAAAATCCGTTACAGTGACCGACCTCGGTCACCCCACAGTCTGCATCTGACCGATGTCGGTTCCATGCGTCTGTCCCTGACTACCGACCCTGTGGTGTCCCTTCTGCCGACGTCAGTCCTCTGACCGACATCGGTCTTACCCAATGCCGACGTCGGTCCCATGACTGATGTCGGTCTTAATCTGCCCGACATTGTCGGCTTCGGTCTACACATGACCGACATCGGCACCTATCTGTTCGATGCCGGTTCCTCCTGACCGACATCGGTACCTGTGTTCGCTTGTGAGTGATGACTTTTTACCCGTGAGCTTCTTTGAATCAAAACCCATGTCCAAACTGCCCTGCTCAGAAGTATCCAGCACCATCCACTGGGTTCTGTCTGCCATCTCCTCCATAAACACCAAGGCTTTCCAGTTTTTAAGCCTGTCAAATATATCTGTCTTCTGCTTAAGAACATGCATCTCCTTCTTGCTCATGTGACCAAGCCTATGAAGCCACGTCTCCGCAACAAAAGAAGAATCAGTAATATAAACAAGTAGATAAAGGCTACCTGTTTTCTTACCACCAACTAATTCAAGTGCATCCGCTGTGAGAGTTCTTGTGCATCTCTCATCACCCAATCTTTCTAAATAAATTAGCCATATCTCCAAACCTGGGACCTGCATGACCTTCATCAACACCTGTGTGTTGGCTGCCTGTAATTTCAGCTTCACTTCCCCTTTGCCAATTCTTTGGCAAGGCTTACCAGCTCCTCTACCTGGAACTGCATGGAAAGAGGCAACCGAATCTTTTATCCAAGATTCAAATTTATCCAAGATTCAACTTTATCCAAGAAACCTCCAAGAACATCCTGTGCAATAACACCTGCTACATCTACTTTTTCAGTTTCTTCATGCTGATCTGCTACCAACCAACAATATTCTTTTACCTTCTCTTTCTTTCCATAGGACCGTGAGTGACCATCTGTGCTTTTCAACTCCTCCATTCTTAGCTTACTTTGATCTACTGTTGCTCTACTCCCACTCAATCAGAAACCCCTGAGAGTGCCCTGTAACCAAACATAAAACCTGCTTCCTGCAACCTTAGCTCTGATACCACTTGTCAGGATCTTGCTCCACCAAAAGAGCACAATATGATTACCAAACCAAGCAACTTAATATGCAAAAATTAACCAGATTTACCAAGTAACTAGAATAGAATAACACAAGAAATGAGAGACAATACACAAATTGTATTAACACTTTATACAGAAAAGAATACAATAAAGAAGATGCCACTTCTTCTCCACCACCTTACAGAGGTTTCCCACACCTCAAGTGAATAGTAAATCTTCTCCCCAAAGCTCTCCCTCTCAGGTCCCAACACCCAACTCAAATATAGAGTTGGTGTTCACCTCCTGTGCTCCACGCACACCACAAGTGCTCCACACACTCAAACAAGTACTCCACGTACTTCAAGTAGATCTCCCATGAACCTGCAACAACCTGCAATTCAACAGACCATACTTATGGAAGGAACTCTCTTGCCTTCCCCTCTGCTCTATCCGAGTACACACCTGTACTCCAAGTAGATCCTGCCTGATACTTCTTTTTGTTGTGTTGCTGTCTATATGATCCTGCACACCTACAAATCAAACACGGTTCTGCTCCCCTATGAACCTTGACCTTGCACACACATACACCTGCAGATCAACGATCTTACTTACCATGTAGATCTCCTATATAGGCCATGCAACTGTGACCAAGATCCTACATACATGAAGAACCCTGCTGATTCTCCAATCCAGCACCTACACCTGGTAATGTGGAACTAGGAGGAACACCCTTGCTCACCTCACACACAGAAGGAGAAAACTTTGCTCAACTCAAACTAGAACAACTTTTTCAATACAACCATGAGTCTATTATATAGATCTCATCCAAACAATGATTAGACATCTAATTACAATAATTAGATCCGCAGCTCTCAGTCTAAAAATAGCTCTCTTCATGCAAACACTTGGTTCGTTAGCTAACTGCCCGTAATTAGCGCAGTTCGAACCACACAGGCGACCGACGTCGGTCCCTGTCTGCCTGGGGGTCGCCGACGCCGGCCGATCCATGACCGATGTCGGTTGCCTTCTTGTCCAATACTGCCGACGTCGGTTGGCCAGACCAAACCCCAGTCTCTGTGACACTTCTGCAACTCTCCTGTAACCTCCTCCATGTCTGCATCAGTGAAGCTTTTAGCTCCACAACCTAACATATACATATATACATATATATATATATACATATACATATACATATACATATACATATACATATACATATACATATACATATACATATACATATACATATATATATATATACACACACACACACACACACACACACATATATACATACATACATACACATATATATGAAATAAAATAAAAGTAAGTGTAATTACAAACCTGATGAAATCACTTGCAGTCTAGATGGAAATGGGAATACAAAATCTAAATAAAAACCTAAAAATTGACTTAGCCTTAAAATTTAACTATGAATAATTGAAATTGGACTCTTCTATTTATAAGACATATATCCTTAAAAAAATTAAAATTAAAATAAGAAGTATTGAAAAAAATTAATACATTAGTGGAAAGAATTTAATACTAAAACATTAGTGGGAAAAAATTAATACTATAATAAATGCAAAATATTAAATTTAATATTATATCAAATGCAAAATATTAAATTATAGAAAGTGCAAAAAATTAAAACATGGAAAGTGGTGGATTGTAAGCGGTGATGTGGTGAAGGAATTTGGGATGGCACAATTTTTTAGAAGGGTTGGAACAAAGGGGGTTAGAATAAATGGGGTTAGAAAAAATTGGGTTTAAACAAATCCTATTTTTTCCAACCCCCTTAACACACATATACTTAAAAAAAATTAAAATTAAAATAAGAAGTATTGAAAAAAATTAATACATTAGTGGAAAGAATTTAATACTAAAACATTAGTGGGAAAAAATTAATACTATAATACATGAAAATTATTAAATTTAATATTATATCAAATGCAAAATATTAAATCATAGAAAGTGCAAAACATTAAAACATGGAAAGTGGTGGATTGTAAGCGGCGAAGTGGTGGAGGAATTTGGGATGGCACATTTTTTACAAGGGTTCGAACAAAGGGGGTTAGAATAAATGTGGTTAGAACAAATGGGGTTATAACAAATACCATTTTTTCCAACCCCCCTTTATTCTAAACCCCTTCGTTCTAACCCATTGTGGCATCAAAATTTCTTCTTTTCAAGTAGAAGACTCCTATTGGCTTAAAAATGCCACTTCAGATGCCATGAATTAAAATGAAAAAAATATGTGCCTCTACATGTAAATATGTATATTTATGAAGTTTCTAATGATATATATATATATATATATATATATATATATATATATATATATATATATATAATATTTAGTTTGATTTATTGAATAAGATGTTTTTATAAAGTTAAGTATTATCTTTTCAAAGAATTATGAAAAATAATAAATTGTGTGTTGAAATTTTGAAAAAATAACAATGCCCTTTATTTTCATGTCCTTGTTGTAATGGATAAAAAATTAGTCTATTTTGACATATATATAATTAATATCGTGAGGATAACTCATAAGCGTTGATATTCCCTAACTTGATCATTAAAAATTTATTTAAAATTTTCCTTTTTTATCAAAAAAATGTAAAAAAAATAATCTTGCACTACATCCATGTTTGTAAGACCTCTTTGCAATAAATATTGAAAAAATATTACGTTTTAAAAATATTATGAGGAGAAATCAAGCACTAAATAAAAAATATATACATGAAACACACACACACTATGTATTTAGTCATTCAAAAAGCTATTTTTTATATTTTTTTATATTTAAGATTAAAATTTAACACTTTATTAGATTACACTATTTTCACATTTTGTACGATTTAGTCATTATTGTCTATACAAATTGAAAAATATGAATATTTTCTTTTTTTATCATCCCCTTTATACTAAAAGTGGGACACACTATTATGCTGCAACCCAACTACTAATCTTAAGCATTTTAGCTATGTAGGTTTTAAATCAAAGATTATCTACACTTAACTAGATTATTTGCACTTCAAAGAGCTCCCATTCACTTACTATGTTTCCTTTGTTATCAATTTCACTTCTATGAACAATCTCTTGAATACACTCAACCCTAAGTAAATGCATCAATGAATACAAATTGAATAAATGAATGCCTTCTATGAACTCTAGATGTTCATATATGCATATAAAAATACCCTTTAGGAGCACAAATGAAGCCCAAAGATATTCATTTTTTTAAACGCCCTATGTAGAAATCTCTACAATAGTTTAAAAACCACCACCTAGGGTTGAAAAATCTTTGCAAAGGTTAAAAAACTCTTTTGTCAATTGTGAAATTGTTAATTGCTGAAATTGGATGTTTTACGGCCATGAAAAATCCTCTAACTTCTGAAGTCCATAGAGTTTGCACATGAACTTGAAATCACATTCCATTTTTTTAAATTACATTAATTTTTAAGAGGAATCCAAACATGTAATCTAAATATACTTTTGATGCCAAACATGAATTTACAAGCCATTACATCAGAGATAAGTTGTTTTCTTTAATTTGATATATCGTAAATACCACTATGTTTTAGTAGATTATGTTATTGAACAAACACCCCAAACTTATGAACATACACCCCAAATTATAAGAATTTTTTATTCCAAAAAGATTATATAAAAATAAGATGATGCTTTACCTTCTAAATTCTCATGTGGAATAAAAATTTTATCATCCTTTTGGATTGTAGCATATTCCTCTCTCTTAGAGATCCATTTCTAATTGTGTAACCTAAAAAATCAAGTGGATAAAGCATCCATTACTCTATCCTATTTCTTCCAACTGACCTTCTTTCATCATTGGTTGTTTTAGTCTTCCTTTTGGCTATTCTTTTTAGTCTCTTTGTTATGATACACATGCTTGTATATTAAGTTGAAGCTCTCCATTGAGATATTCTTAGAAAACAACCTCCTTGCTACTCATGATAATTTAAATAAGTGAATGAAAAATATTTGATAATGTAGGTGGTGTTATAGTAAATCACCACATTTAACAACTTCCAGCATCTTGGGTTTTACAATTTAAGAATGTAATATATATGGATTGAAGCATACAATTCCATTTGCAAAATTTATCATATCTTGAAACTAAAAGTTTGAATAAAAAATTGGAATACATATGGATTGAAGCATAATCAATTAAGGAATGTGGATGTAAAAACATGCATCCCTCATAACTATTAGTCTTCTTGTGGATTTCTATTCACTATCAACACATTTCTTGTCAGGTACATCTAAACAAAACTCATCTAACTTTTTTCAAAACTAGCATAGTTGAATAATAAATCTCTCACCATTTAACTTTATAGTACATAAAGACAACATATCTTACATGTGCAAATGTTGAATACCAATGAATATGTTTATCTTTTGATTGGATTAGGTGTATCAAGCCTAAAAATCCAACATCCCAATTCAAGGCAAAACTAGTACATTTTTATATAATTATATCTTATATCAATTATCAAAAAATTCTTATTAAAAACACAGTTTCATTACCAATTTTATCGAAATAAAAAATAAAATATAATGTTATTAATACTTTTATAAATTTCACTTCAATTAATACGATATTACATTATCTTTTTATCAATTTAAACATACTAATGATAAATAACATTACAAAAATAACATTTACAAAGATACAAAAATCCATGATTCCTTAACCATTATAACTCAATTTAGTTGAACCGATAAACATGGTTATAAAACAAACCATATTTATTTCCTTAAAACTAATGATAGTTTACTCTTGATATCATCTCCATAATAATGACCAAAGTATAATTTCAATTGTCTAAATAAAAAATTTGCTCTTAGACTTCTCAAGACGGATAATCACCGTAAAATTATATCTTTAATTTTTATAAATGTACTTATCAATAGTTAAGTGTAGAATAATTAAAAATTCTATTAAATGACAAGGTAAACGCTGTCATAACTCAAGTGCCTTTTAAGAACTTTAAAGATGAGAATTTTTAAACCTAATTATTATTTCATTATACCTTAACATGAAGTTCTTTCCAAGCACCAAACAACCACTTAACATGAAAACTATCAAATTCCACAACAATTGTGTACGATGATCAAACTAATTAGGATAATGAAATTTGGGTGTTATAACCATTGAAACCAAATCCGCTACTCATTCTAAGATTAATTCAACGGAGATCAATGCCCTATCAAGACCACAAATTTGTAGCATAGCATACGAGGCTTTGTCAATCCCTCGAGTTCAAAAATCACCCAGGCTTAAACAATACTATTTATTATCAAGATCCGAGACTAGCGAATGCCGTCACATAGAGAAAGATCGAGGTTACATATCTTTTTGAAAGAATGAGCCTCCATGAACATAATTAGGAAGCTATAATTTTGGAGGCATCCGTCAAAGCTAAAATTTTGGGTGAGCTAAATCTATTGACTTATTAGAACTAAGTTTAGGCTCAATCAAATTTAAATTTTTATGGAGACCGGATTGGCATAAGAGACAGCCATGGATGATTTCTCAGCTATTGAAAGAAGTGAAAGCATAATAGTTTGGTCATAGTGAGGCCTTCATCTAGTGAGTTGATGTTGCAGGTCTTAAATTATTTTCATACACGCTCGATTCTGTTGCAGAAATTCTTACTTGAGCAGATTCTGCGCTTTTCCTAGCGGGAATGTGAATTGTGTGTTGGGGTTGATCATGGTCTGCCCGGTGCCCGTGTGGTCGAAAAGGAACATGGATTTGGGTAGGGGAAGCAACTTTTCTCCCATTTCTCCCACCTATAATGTCATGCTATAAGTGGCCCTGTCCAAGTATGGGAGCAAAACTGATATGGTCTTCGGAGTTTTATGTGTTGTAATCACATGCTACCTCTCTGAGACTACAGGTTTTAATTCTTCCGATGGTTATTGTTTGAAACACATTATATAGGTAGTATTGAAAAAATTAACTGTTCTTTTTTAGTAAAATTAAATTATTGTTTTTTTTTTATATTTTTTTATATCAACTATTAAAGTGAATATATTCACACTATTAAAATCTTTTAAAATTTTATAAAAATATTTTTCAAATTAATTTATAAAAAAATTGTATAATTTTTTTTATTTTTTATTTTTATTTCTATAAAATTAAATATTTTTAAAAAATAAATAATTAAATTTTATATATAATATAAAATAAAAAAAATTTAATAATAAATATTTCCTCCACACTTTCATTATTTTTTTAATAAATGACAACAAACAATTTAATAATCTTTTATCCTAGATTATCATGTAAAAAATAATCGTATATACAGTTCAGTATAAAGAATTAATCACAAATCAAATTGAAATTTGGACAACCTCAGTTTTGTAGCCATTAACTAATTATTTATTTCAAAAATAAAATATTTTCGAATTATTACATAAATGTACTTAATATTAACAAGATTTGCATATAAAATTACAGCTCGTAAATTGAGTTGGCCTTAACCAATTTCAAACACAACGATTGTCTTATATTTTAAATTTCATCATCTAAATAATTATTAGTTTATAAAACATTATATATTACTTTTATTTTTTAAATAAAATTTATGTATTTAATAAATATAATTTATATTTAATTTTAAATATAATTTTAAATTTAATTGTGAAATATAATTATAAATTCAATAATTAAAAATATTTTATGATAATTATAAAATACAAATAAACATTTTATAACAATTACAAAACACATATAATCATAAATAAATGTGCTCAACAAATTGCAATTTTAACATAAATAAATAATATAGAGGTGTAAAGAACTGTAACAAATTTATGTAATAAAAATTTAAAAAAAAAAAGAAAAAAGAAAAAGAAAAAAGAAGAAGAAAGTTTAACTTAATATGCACAAAATAAATTAGAAAAAAAATGGTTTAAAAAAAAAAAAAGATTTCAAACTAAATAGATCGTTTATCGAACTTTGAATGCTAAGGGTGAGGATTCAATTTTGATATTTCTTTTATTCAGTTTAGATTATGTTTTGGCTCTCCCTCTCAACTATTCAGATTTCCTTTATTTTATAAATTTGGGTAAAAACAAGCTGTCAACCAAACCCGATAAACGGTATGTTTGTTTGCTCTCTTTTCTTTCTTTTAAAAAAAAAAGATATGTCGAACACTATATCGATGCCATTTTAAAACATCTCACCCAACACTTTCAGGCTACGCTTCGATAAAGCAATTTTCATGTGTCTTATCCCTAGGAAGATTAACCGCATGTTATCATTTGTTTCGCGTGTTGCACTTCATGGAATAAATATTGCTGTCACTTTTTTATGGGGTGTATATTCGGTTGCATATCAATGTGTTCAGCGTTGATGAAGTTACATAAAATTTTCACTCAATAAATTCTATTATTTACGATCATTTTATCAAACTTCACACGAACTTTAAAATGCCTCAGCAATCCTGGCTATGGAATGCTATCAGATTTGGGCACAAGAAGCCTTAATCATTATTTAACAGATGAAATTACAAATATTATTATAGCGTGAAACATATAAAACCATTATTATTATTTATTAAATAATCATGTTATACATACAATATCATTCAACCAGAATTTTAGTAGGCTATATATATAGAAAATCATTGTCAGTATTTTTTAATCACTAATCAGAAAAAACATTGTAAGACATTGGTGAGTTTGATAAACAAATTTAAAAAATAATAATTACGAAGAATCGCAATTAGGACGGTGTTGAAATTCAAATAGAACATAAAATATATTTAAGAGTGCCTTCTTAAAGCTCACTCAATCACTTTCACTCCAGAGTCTAAAGGTATGCAGATAAAAGTAAGGGAATAGCAGTCTACGTAAATCTTAAAACTAGATTTATTAATTCGTTATAAAGTCACTTGGTAAGGCCTCAAACTCCATTATATTAAACTGGCAGTTGTCCGGAAGGTGCAAAGAATGTTGTAAAAATTGTATATTTTATTTTTGTAATTTTATTTGTATAATGTTTTTTTATATTTGTAAAGTAATTTTACGGTTTAAATATATGAATTGAGCACCTCCTAATATATGAAAAGAACTTACCAATTCTCCTTACTACCTGAAAACATGACCAATCAACTGCCTTTTATCTCAATTGTTGACTCCTTTACTGTGGCATTTACGTTGTGTCACAAGTGGTGCAGACTTCTTGGACCACTCTTGATCTTTTCCGATCCCTTTTATCATGTACATGGGCTTCTCATTGTTTTCTTGAACTTCCACATGAAGTCTGAAGCTTGCAGACCCTTTCCCATGCCTTACGGAGTTCTGATGATGGTCCCCACACTGTCAAATTTAACCCATTAGTTAACAGTTGGAGAAATCTCATTGCGCTTGAGTTGATTGTAGTTTTCAGTTCGTAAGTCAGAAAATAGGCTAGTAAGAGGTGTTCATGTAAGGTGGGATAGAGATGGAAGAGCAAATGGTCTCAGACCTATCATAGTTGATAGAGTTAGACCCAATAGTATAGTTCCACATGGGGACGGTGACAACCAAACAGCATAAGAGAGTGATTCTAAAGACCAATAAGGTGTCAACATGTGTACACTTGGCAGACCTAGGGATAGTCATGTACTATTAGGCCGGGTTTGTCTAATAAATTAAATCCTAACATCTCAGTCAGAAAGATACAGTTGCAGTCTTGGCCTGTCAGCTTTGACAGATCTAGGACCATATAAGCAGGTGCTACACATACCCACAGACAATTGGGGACTGTTAGCCCAAGTCTACCCACAGAATAGGAGTGTTCCATGTTATCCCATTGGCAATCAGGGACCATTAGGCTGGGAGCCCAAGAATAGATAACAAAATGCCACGTCTTCTATGGGCACAGAGACCCTGGAGACAATGTGTGCAGAGTAAATAGTGAATAACAAAGTATATATGTACAACACATATTTACTTATAAATAATAAATTATATATGTAACCAATAGAAAAAAACATAGGTATATGTGATATTTCCAATACAAATTTGTTGTGTGTGTAAAATCCATAACTTTAATATATTTTTCCACATTTGTATCGATGAAGTTAATGGGCGGTGAGGGTGGGGCTTGTTCAAGATCATAGGGTTTAGAAAGAGCATGAAAACTCATAGATTGCTCAAAAACCGAAACTCGTGGATTGCTTGGGTAGAATATGTAGAGGATGGGTTAAACAATTATGCAACCCCCTTTATGAAACCCCTCACTTTTGTAGATGTCCTAAATTATGTCAAAGGGTAAACATAGCTCTAAATACCTGGATAAATATACAGTGGAATCCACAAAGCATAAAAGAGACCCTGGGCTTAGTTGGTGTCAATAGAGAAAGGGCCACATCGACTAGGTGATTGGATGAAGCATGAGCTCAAAGTTAACAGTTAAAGACCAAGTGATGGTCCAATGACATACTTGTGAACATCTCATTGTTTTGCAAAGTGGAATTAGAAATATTCACACAAGGATGGAAGAGGAACACAAAAGTGCACAAAGAGAGCATCATCTAGATGATGGTTTGTTTATAGGAAAGTAAAAATGGATTAGTTCAAAAATAGATGAGAACCTATAAGCGAATGGCCAACTCTTAAATTATAGTGATGAAGCTTGTATTTAGGCAAGATTAAATTGGAGAAGTGACTGCATGACAAATAGAATGAACTATTAATGCATTATAAGCAAACAAGGGGTTAACTAAGTGTGTAGGCAAGTAGTCGATCAATCCCAAGTCTCCAACCGTCGATTTGGAAGATTGATGGTCAAGATTATTTGAAGGGAGATTTAAAAAATATATTTTGATTTAAAGTGTACGTTTAACTTTCCAAATATCCATGCCACCTAGAAACGATCACCAATTGACAACCTTTTCTATCAACCCATGACTTTACTACCCTAACATTCACATTATATTATGATGGATACCCCTTTTACATTCATGTGACATACATTTTTAAAAATCTTTGGTTTTCACTTCAACCATAATAAAAGCAACACGATGGACTCCATAACCATAATGCATTTCCCCAAATTTGCATCATTGCATTGTTTTCGTAATCAAATATAAAATAGTCAATAAAAGATACCACCACCTTTCAACTCGTCATGCCACCTATGGATGATCAACTATCAACAATCTTTTCTTTCAGTGGGTGGCTTATGTACCATGATGTTCACATTTTATGAATAGTGATTTCTCCTTCACTTGAAAAATGAAATTCCAATTTACAAAGGAGATAGAATAAATTAATAGCTGCATGGTTACAATTGAGCATTATGTGTTCATGGTTAACATTCTTGACTATGCTAACCTAATTTTATCATCTAAATTTCAATTTAACCTATCTTGGTTATGCAGACAAGTTTTTTTATGGTGTATGTAGAATGCGTAAGAACATAGAATTAAGGTAAAATTTGAACTATGGTAGAAAAATTAATTAATATATAATATATTATATTTTAATATTTTTTAATATTATCTTATTTTATATAACATATATTTCATTATATAATTTATATTTATAATAGTTGAGTACCCCATGTTAATGCAAAATCGAGGTTCATGTTCAATTATGCATGTTACACGAGCCTTGAAAGTAAGATCTCTAAGGTTCACATGTTTCCTAGGGGTTAAAACATTCACTAATAGAATTCTCGAGCCTTTGAAGTTGCTTCCTAGGCTTTGTGAATGATTTTATGTTCTTCTTCTGCAATTTGGTTTATTGGTTTCTTTAGTGAAGACCGAACCCCATAAATGCTTCCCAAAGCTACACTCGCTCTTCCTAACATATTTCAAAATTTTCTTGGTCTATTCAAAGCTTCCCAAACTTCACTATAAAGTTCTCGACCTCTAATCTCGAGTTAAAGGACCCTAGAGTCAAGTATACTACTCAAACACAATTTCCCCAATGTTTTCCATAGTTCACCAGAGGTTTCCCACATTTCCCCAGAATTTTTTGGGCTTTTCCTATGGTTTTCTCAAACATGGAAGCCTTTCCAAAGCTTATCAGCTCCACATATATGTGCATAAGCTCCAACTCGTCGGCCCTGGCCATATCTAGATCTACTCCAAGTCATCAAGTCCATTTATGATTTATGTGACTTTATAGCTCATTGAGGATCTGAGCCATTCATGGGGTCCAACAAAATCAAGTCACATGTCCATCTTAAGTGTCCATTAGTGCCAACTAAGTTAAAAATGACATGGGGTTCATACTGGACAAAATGTGAGAGCTCTTAGTGATTTTTCATAGACCATCTAATTTTAGTAAGCAGTGAATAGATGGACCAATCCCATTTCCCTAGAGTTGGTAGTAATCGCCAGTTCTGAAGTCAAAAAAATGGATGAATGTCGTGCCCTAACATAGACCCATAGACAATCGAACATTATCATTCCAAGTTCCCTCCATCTAATATCAAGATGACACAGACTAGAAGGTCAAACACGTAGTCCTAACCCTCTCTAATTGATAGAGTCAGGACCCAATAGAGAAGAGACACGTGGACCTGCTGACAATTAAAGATTTTTGGTCTGGGCTACCCAACAAATAATGGATTTTGATGTTTTCCCACTATCTGCCAACTAACAAATAAAATCCCAATGACCAATAACTAATTGCCACATGGCCTCCACTGACACATCCAATGGTGTAGGAGGTGGAAATAAGGGTTACATGTAACCCGTGCCCAATGAGTAGGTGCCAAGTGGAGGAGCATAGTCCAGGACTCCACGGGTGTCAGACTCCAGGTCCTTGAACCAAATGAAAATCAAACAAGTATCTTTTTCCAAACCTCAACCCTCCCAAACTAGAGATAGAGCATAGGATGAATATGTGGAGTAGGTGGAAGAGACACAGAGCCTAGGGTGCATGATGGCTCACCATGTGACAATGTAGAACGAGGTCGGTATTGCGAAAGGCATAAAGGACAAAGTTAAAGAACGATGAGTGTGAGGATGAATTTGAGGCCACATGGCATCCTAGATGTAATTTGGACTCGGAGTGTAAACACTTACATTAGAGAATGTGGAGGCCAAAAAATCGGGTATATATTCTACTCAAAGTTGAAAGGAAACTTGAATGCACAGAGAGGTGGAACGTTAAGAAGTCTTCATACAGAATGAAGACCAAGGCTAAGGAAGAATGAGGTGAGACAGAAAATGCAGGTGGAGGCTAGCAGGGTAATATTTGGAATCCATAGCAAGAATTGAGGTAGGTGGAAAGCAACTCGTGGGGTTTGTTAAAGAACAGAGTTTAGAAAGAATTTAAAAAAAATAAAAATCGTGGATTGTTTGAATAGGCAAACTTGCGGATCACTCAGGTGGAATATGCAGAGGATGGGTTAACCTGAGTGCTTTCAAATGTTCATGTGAAATATGTCATCCAAATTTTGTGATAGATTGTATTTGTGTCTCTTTAGATTTGATAAATAGTTTTATTGTAGTCATGTTAAAATTATAGTGTTATTTTCATCACCATATGAATAATAATAGTTAAATATTTGTTAAAGTGTTTTTTAATAATATCGTCATCCCTAAATCTTCATGTGATAATATTAGGAGTGATGACCTTTCTACACCTCCATCAAAAAATAAACTACAAACTACACCAAAAAAGATCCAACATTTAAATTTTGTTTTCACATCTTTAAAGAAACTTATCAACTTATCCTAATTTTTCATTACATACTGAAAATCGTGACTTTGTATTATGTTCAGAAATGGACCGAATTTCTTAGAGGTATGGTGAATAGTATTTGCTAGTACTAATCCTAACTTTGTATTATGTGCAGAAATGGACCGGTTTTATTTATAGATATGTTCGAAGCTTAGGCACTGTCGGGTGAATATCTTAGAGGCGTGGTGAGCCTAAGCCCTGTAATGTGAATACTGTTAATAGAAATCCATATTATAATTACTGGAGCCAAACATGGTCAACGTCAACCACCGTTGTGTAAAGGGATGTTATAACCAAGCTATTTAATCTCAAGCTATAGCTTTATTAATTAAGGATGAGTTTAGGTTGCCGATGGCACAAACGATTAATACTTTCAAGTACCATTATATTCTAATAATAATTATATAATTTAATATTTTTTAAAATTTAAAAATATAATAATATAAAAATTATTTTAATTATTAGATATTTAATATATTTATATTATTTTTCATTCATAAAAATATTTATTTAGATTAAATAATTGTTCTTTTAAAATAGATCATTTTCAAAAGAAGGAATAACAATTACATTATATTCTATTGATATCCAAGATATTATGGTCTTCTTCTTTTCAATAAATTTGATTCTTCTATCCATTACTTTTCAGGATTCTATTTTATATGATTTTCACTTTTACATATAATTTTATTATGTATATTTTAAAACTAGTTATATTAATTTTGAACTTTACTAATCAAAATTTTTGATTTAGAGAAGTAATTGTAACATGAGAATTAAGATTAAACATATAATAGATTTACAATACTGAGTAAACATATATCTAAATCAATGAACTCTTTTCGTTAAGTAGTCATGAGTACCATTAAAATCATCCAAAATACGATATTACCTTAAATGTATGATTCTTTGTATCAATATATTCATAAATTTGTAGCTTTATATATATATATATATATATATAATCATCCTCATCAATTAGACTAAAACCTTTTTAATATTATTTATTATTTAATTTTAATATTTTTTTTTTCCAAATAATATTAGATCCTCAAAAAAATTATAAGATTATATAATAAATTAATAGAGATGTAACTATAATCTCATTCATTGTGTAATCTCAACATAAAATATACTAAATATAATTCATATAATTTTATGAAAAGATACATATTTATAATAAAATTTACATTTTTAAAATTCAAAGTTCAAATTTTATAATATAATTAAATAATAATTTTATCTTATATTTTATATAATTTATAATATTTTCTTATTATATTTGAGAAGAATAAAATATTCATAATAAATTATGTATTATTTTTACAAATATAAATAAATTCTCAGAAGTTTAATCTATAGATATCATATTTCAAAACATTGAATACATAGTTTAGTTGAAACATATATTATATTATAAATGACTAAAGTGACCAGCTCTTTATATTGTAAATACTGAAAAAATAAAATTCAAGATATATATTACATACGTCGTATTTAATTAACGATATATAAAAGATATCATCAGTATATTGCTTTGATTGATTTAGAGTACTTGCCAATTCAAAATTTGTTAATGTTTTATCCAAAAAAAAATATTAAACTTATTATATTAATAATTATTATTCAAACAACTAACATTAATATATAAAATCAAGAAAAGTTATTAAAAATATTGTAGTATTTATTTTAAACATATAACTAATGACCTTGTAAAATTAATGATGGTAATATACACTTTTAAATGTAAGGAACTAGTATAAATTGAAGCCAACCATCTCTTCCCATATTAAAGTAGTTTTACATCAGTGCATACAATATATATACCTATAAATAATTATTTACATTTTAAAATAAATTAAAAAATATTATTATAAAAAATATTTTCTTCATTCTTAAAAATATATGTCTCATTTCTTAACACTTTAAATTAAATAATTAATTTCTTCATATTATTTCTCATATCTATTGAATTAAATTTCATCTCTATTCAATATTTAATTTTGATTAAAATCTATGACATTATTGTTATCAAGATATTATACCCATAAGTGAAGATGGTGAGGGACATTTAATGTCCATAAGATGTAAACAGCTAATAATTAATCTTGACATCCATTAAATTATTCTAAAATATTTTAAATATATTGTTTAAAAGTTAAAAATTAAATATAAAAATCAATAATTATTATATCCTATATATTATATATTTTCAAATATTAAATTATTAACCAAAAAAATTATATCCTAATCAACTATTTCTTCTCTGTGGAAAGATTGAATATGTTATGGTTGTGGCCCATATATATTTTCACTAGTTTTCTCTTTCCTCTTTTTTTAGGTATTAGTTGCTCTGATTTTTATTTTTATTTTTCCTAATTAGTTTCCTTCGATATGTATATTGGTATTATATTTTTTATAAAATAATTTATTTCAAGAAATATGTTTTTATATGATCATAATGTTCATAATGTCTTTGAGTTTAATAGAGGTTAAACTTCATCGATTATTAAAATTACCACCTATAAATTCCTCGTCTATAAAACATCTTTTGTGTGTATATACTAACTCTTCTATCCTGTGTACGTTTTCCTTCCATAAAAAATATCTCCCCTCATTTTAATAGTTACGTACAAAGAAAAATTCAAATCAAATTACATAATATCAATTAATATATGTTAAATATTACAATTAAAAAAATAAAAATTATAAGATTAATATAAAAAAATATTAACAATATTTATGATTTAAGAAAAATGTTTTAAAATTGAAAAAAAATTGTGTAAAAAATTAATTTATAATGTTCGAAAGAAAAACTAAAATTGAATTTAACAACAACAACAACGAAGTAGGGAAATAAAAAGAAAAATTGGTATAATTGAAAAGTAATCTTTTTTTTATAAGAAAAAAAAATGAAGAGCATACTATATTAGTTTGAATATATATTGTAATAAGATTAAGAATTTTGTGTTGATAAAAAATTGTAAATATCTTTCATCGTTGATGATGTTTTTGTTGTACTGATCAAACAGATTTAAACAAGTAAAATGATATTTATTAGGAAAGGAAAAAACATTAAAAAATTTGATAACGAAGGAAAAGAAATTTGTGAGAAAAAAAACATTTTTCATTTATTAATTGAAATAAAAATATTAAAAACAATATATATATATATATATATATAGCTATGATAAAATTATTTTATAATTTAGGTGAATGATTATTTCAATAATAATAATGAACACCATTTAAATTTGATTATTAATATTTAAATTTAATCATTTTTTCAGTTTTTGGAGAACCCTTCGTTTTTAATTTATTTCCTAGTTTTTTTTTTTTTGGTTCATGTTATTGTTTTATTGTCTAGCAAGAGTATTAAAGGATGTCTAATGAATTGTATGTATATATGTGTGTGTATGCATGTAGGTAGGAACCATTTCATGGGGAAAAAATGTCCTATTAAATATTAAGGCAAGAGTAAAATTGACATACAATGAAAAAGTAATTCCAATTCATTCCAATTTATATAAATATTGTAAGTAAAATTATGCTCCTTCATAATTATTACAACCTACTATGTTACCATGGCAATTTTACATTTAGAGTTTTAATTTATTTAGAACGTATCATCCGTAAATTGCCCATTATTTATCTCATGAGAGAAGTTGAGAAAAGAGTACCACGAACCAGAACCTGCTTGGCTTTAAAGGCTAGGAGATATCATAAACATTTTGTAGAAAGAGTATATAATGTTGGATCTAGAAGGCATCCCTATCTAATGGAACATTTTAAGTCAATTTTATTAGACTTGATTCCATTAATGGTGAGGTAGGATGAAGAATCTAAAAGCAAAGTTCAAACTACCAAAATAAATAATTGGCCAAACCTAAAGCCTTTAGCATGGCTAGAATAAAATGCCACTCAATCTTGTCATAGTAGGTTTCATAGTTGAGGTTGTGAAAAATGGTTTTTTAGAAACTTTATCCCATTCCACGACTTCCTAGATGGTAATAAGATTGTCTCAAATATATCTCCCTCTATTAAAACTAATTTTATCAAGTCTAAAAATGGAAGGAAGAATAAAATGGAATCGAGTGGCAAGATCATTGGCAAAGAATTTGTATGAAACATTCAATAAGGAAATGGGCTGCTAATTGGTAAGAAGCTTTGGATCACCCGCTTTGGATAAGAATCTAATATTATCTTCAATAATTTATTCTAGTAAAGAATGTTTTTACAAGGCTTCTTTGTAAACCTAAATCAAGTTAGTTCCAACAAAGTCCCATATAGATTTATAAAATTCATAGGGAAAACCATCGAGGCTCAGGGCTTTGTCATTACTCATGCATTGGAGATCCTTTGTAAGTTCTTACAGGTTCAAGGGAGAGTCACATATTAATTGGTTGGTCACTTTAACCTTGTAAGGAACAACATTGAGGCATTCAACTAAATCTTGAGCTATTTTCGTCATAGTCTCTTGGTCTTAGAATACTAGTTTGTATTGATCCTTGAAAGCTGAAGAGATGTTGGGAAGGGAAGCGAGCCTACCTTCGGCTGATTTGGTGTCCTTGATCTGATCATAATCCTATTTTAATATGAGGAATTTTAAGATGTCCTTAGAATATTTCTCTCGAACCGTGAGCCTATGTAGCTTAGCATGTAATTATGCCCTTTTGGCAGTATGGCCTTTTGCCACCTTAATTTGGTGTTTGAGTCAGGTAGGAATATTTTACAAAATAGTGTCAAAAAGATTGAGTTCAAGGAGGGATGAAACCCTTAAATATTCCTGAAGCATAGCATCATCATTGCATTTTATGACACACACAACTTATTTCCCATAGTGGTGTCGTAACATGGTGGTGTGTAGAATGGCCTCATTCCACTACTCAATTTAATTGGTAGCATAAGGAGGATGAGGGGCCAAGTTTCATACTTAGATAGTTAGATTAATGGTGTCAGTTTTGCCTATAGGATACGTATTGAGGATGAACTAATTACATGACATCTTGTATTTCCCCATGCAATTCTAATGTGTAGGAGATAAGAGTATGATTGTAGAGAACCAAGTCTAAATAGATAGTGGTAGGTTGGCCATTAATGTTGGAGAAATAGAAAATATTTTACTCTAATAGCATATAATCATTGATCCTTTTTAATGCAGGGTGATCCACAACATGAAAGTTACACCAAAAAAACCAATGGATGATATTAATTAAATGTAATCAGAGGAAAGGGTGAACAAGGCCCCATTTATTTTTAAAATATTACAACACTTCACATTATCTGATGCACCACCGCATAGGCAAGGCAACAAATTTATCCTTGGAAATCTCAACCATATGGAAATAACCACAAGTAAACCACGTGGAAGGAGTAAATTGATAGCCAATGAGTGATAAATCATAGATCTCTCAAGACCATAATTAGGGATATAATTGTTGATAATTCTAAATGAATGGCCATAGATGTCTAAAAGTAACCATAAAGCCTAGTGTGACAGGTCCTCCCTCATGTCAACAATGAAGAGGAAAAACTTAGGTGAACATGTTGGTGCCACCATGTCCATATTCATGTAGAGTGGAAAAATGGGTGGCATCATGCAAAATACAATACATATAAGTATGTAGAAGAAAACTTGAAACTTCAACATCTTATAGACAAACAAAATATAAAGAACCTATCTGTTGATTGGTGATGGGCACATATTATTTTTATGAGGTCTTTATAATAACTAGAAAAATCCATGATAAATAATTAATTAGGAAACATCATCCATGTGGAATTCCCCTTTTTTATCCTCAAAATCCCCTAACACAAAAAAACTATTATGCTATTTTAGGTTAGAAAAAACTTTTGGCATAATGGAGCAGTGTATAGCCCCATGGTCATCTTGGGGAGAGTCGCCACCATTGCGGGGTGGGATATGTGACCACCTATAAAATGAGCTATAGATTGAGGATATCTTAGTGATGGGGACCAAACAATGTTGGGAACTACTTGAAACTATGCTATATTGGGTATGGGGACCAAAATAACAATAGGAGGTAGATTACGTATTTCAAGAGAAGGATTGTTGACTAGAGAGAAGGTGGAAGTGGAGGAGGGTTTCATCCTTAACTGAGGATTCTTAGAATGGACCGTGGTTCAAACATAGTAATAGTTGGACACCTCAAGCTTATAAGGTTACAAATGGGACAATGAAGGATTTGAACATCCCATAGGGGTGTCATATTTGATACAATGGTCAGGTGTCTGCTAGTGAAAACAATTATTGAGCAAGTTTAAGTACACAACTTTCTTTGACCAATAGACATTACCTACCTAGATATGAATAAATTCCTTCATGTCTTTATAAAGTTCCACTTGAATTCAAACCCATTTGTTAGGGTTGGAAGAGAACCACTTTGGTTACTCATGGAAAATAATGTGTTTGAGTGACATGAGAATTTTCTCCATAAAGGCCGATAGGTGCATTGACAAGCTGAGAAGATTAACCCATATGGGGAATCAAATGGAGGTTTAGTATGTGAGCTTGAAATAATGGGTCCAATTGGATAAAATCATGAGCATGCTTCAAAAAAACCATCAAATTGATTTGGTAAAGAGGGCTTGGGCCTTAGATGATTTTTTAAAAGTAAGCAAGAAAAACCCTTTGATCAGGTTTCTAACCTCAACCACATGGATGCTCATTAGCTCATAGTGGTGGAAAAACAATGTTTAAAGAGACTCTACTAAGGGGATCAATCAAATAAGTAAGAAATAAGGGGGAAAATCATATCATTTGCATGTCTGTTCAATAACATCACTAGCAAGATGTGACTATGGTTAAGAATGAAAGGTAGAGGGAGTACCTTGTTGAAGAACTTCATAACAAACATAAGAGCTTTCATTGTCAACATTTCTCTTGTCTCATTTAAAAAACAATTGTAATTAATAAGAGAGATGTTATTATATAAAGCCAATCCACCCACATGACAAAATATTGAGCATAATAAATATTTTGGACCAATAAAATGTTCTGTAAAAGAAATAAACAAAGACTTAAAAATATATATATATACAAAAGAAAACAAATTGACTATGAAAAACCCTAACAAAGGTCTCTAAAAGGTATATCTAATAACATTTTATAATATACTTTTATAGACACTAACCCATGGTCTAATTAAAATGGGAGGAATTTCGAAACATAGTTTACTTTGAAAAGTCATGCAATATGCATAAATAGTATTAAAGATAACATTTTTTTATATTGTAAATGCAACATAACGAAGCCTCTTTTTCATTTTAAAGGAATTTTCTTGTGCCCATTATCGTTGAGTGCTTTGTAATTATTAAAATAATTAAATTATAAAAGAAGTATATTTATAAAATTATTTTATAATGTGATTGATTATACACTAACGAATGATGCAACTAAAAAGACGCGAATTTGGAAATAAAAATGCTCTCATAATCGTGGTGTTTTTGTTCGATTTTATCATGTTGTTTTCAATCTATATGTTAAATTGTTTCTCATATCCAATGCTTTAAATTTCATTTGTATTGAATATTTAATTTTGATTAAAATCTATGACATTATTGAGATGAAAATCAAATATCGGTAGGGGAGGATGCTGAAGGAGACTAATGTCCATAAGATGTAAACCACTAATAATTAATTTTATATGTAAGATTTTTAAAATTAAATATAAAAATTAATAATTATTAAATATTATATATATTATTTAAAAAATTATATTTTAATTAACTATTTTTTTGGTGTAGAAAAATAGAATATGTTATATGTTTATCTATATGTTTATTCATCTGTCTGTTTATTTGTTTTTTTGGTCTATCTCTCTGCTTATCTATTTATCCATCTATAATTTTTCCTAATTGACTTTTTATTATTATTTTTTAACATTAATTTCCTTTTTTTTTCAATTAATTTCATTCGATATGTGTGTGTGTGTGTATGTATATTAGCTTTTTTTAAAAATAAATATATTTTTATGTCATCATAATGTCTTCTAATTTAATAGAGATTAAATCTCATCAATTATTGAAAATATCACCTATAAATTTCTCATCTATAAAACTTCTTCTATGCATAAATGCTAACTACTCTAGGGTGTGTACATTTTCCTTTTATAAATAATATCTCTCTTCATTTTAATAGATACATACAAAAAAAATTCAAATAAAATTATATATGCCATATGCATTCATTTTCACCTCTAACAAACAAGAAGCCAAAAAATGTTAAAATTCTAAGTATGTATAAAGCAACAGATGTGATTATTTTGAAAACTAAACTTACCTCCTTTTCATCGACAGATAAAGAATTAACTATCATTTTTATATGGAGGGTAGTGGGAATTGTTGTATTTTATATATCATTTAAGGCCTCGTCATACAAGGCAAGAATATAATTGGAGGATGAAATGGTGGAAGTGTCTTTGGAAAATGCATGATTTAACTCAGTGCTAATCCTATTGGATATAACTATGCACCAGTCATATTTCACATTTGATAGAGAACAAAGAATCTAGTAAATAGCCCAGAAGTGAATGTCTACTAGTCTTTCCTACAAAATAGTTCTAGCATGGAAGAAATACACAATAGCTTCGAGAAATGGATTAGGTATTTTCAGCTTGGATTCCCCTTTTGAGCAAACTATATATAATGAATGTAGAAAACATGCAATCAAGACATCAAGCTAATAATAAGGTTTTAGGAATAGTAAAAAAAATGTTAATATCATTAGTAAAATTAGAACTTACTCAATGGGTCTATTGCCAATTTGTAGACTGACTCCAAATAATTTTTATCTTCATCAGAAAATAAAATCTTGCTCGTAATAGGGTTTGCATTACAATGTGGAAGTCCTATTGAATTATGGATATCTAATGGAGAGGTGCCAAAGGATATGGATTTTGTGTTAAACCACACATGAAATTAGGTAACAATAGAGTTATAGTAAAAAACAAGAGATCAAAATAGGTTATGGTTGATGGTGGTGTCATATTGAAGCATTTCTACCAAGCCTTTGAGTTTGTAGGCATCATTATTTTTCTTAGATATGTATTTGTGTATGTGTCAAGTAATCATTATAGTATTTATCATTGTTGCATACAAGTTCATATTAGAACAATCACTAAAAGGCACACACCACATGAATTTTGGGTTTGTATTCTATTATTCTCTAATTTACTTCATACCTGAAAACACATATTGGTTTCCTTAAGATGTTAGGTATTTAGGTAAAAGAGAATAAATATATTTTGCATATGGTTAGAATTTGAATACGAAAAACTAAGTAACCTTATTAGAGATCAAGATTAATAAAAAAATATTGTAAAATTATTTATGGGTCACTTGTGTTTCACCATGACTATCATTACACTTTAGACATGGTAAGAAATAAAGAGCATGCTCATAGGAGATTTTTACATTCATGGTCAAATTTAATACATTTCTAATCTTAGATCTTGATTATTATAACTAAATCTCATAATGAAATAATATATCTCTAAACCTTGAATGTCCATCTTTCTAATTTAAAAATTAAACAAATAATTTTATTTAATATTTTATTTTTTAATTTATTTTTTAAATCTTAATTAAAATTAATTAAGTGAATATATTAGGTTACAATTTAATGTAATTCATTCATCCATATAAAAATGAACAACATATTGTTTCGCACCACATTGTTTTAGGAAAAAACTACTTTGAATATTCTTTAAATATGTAGGAAAATGTCGAATACAAAGATATAATTAGATTAAAGTATGAATTGAAACTAATAATGACATTATTTTGAGCAGGCCTCAAACAATATATCAATTTAAAATATTTTTATTTTAAAGATAATATAAAATATTTGTGAAAACTTTTAAAAATATAAAATAAAAATGATATAAAATAGTTTTATAGAATAAATTATTAAAATTACTTGTACAATGGAATTAAGGGATAGTAGTTGAAATGGGTTTCAAATTATTAATATTTAATAGTTGAATTTATCTTTGTGATAATTGTCATTATATTATATATTAATTATCCAACTCAACATCATTATTTCAATAATTAATACATTAATATATAGTATAAGTACATGATATTTAAATATTTTAAAAAAATAATAATATATTTTAAATTAAATTAAATTGTATTTTTCTCTGTATTTTAATATATTAAACAAAAAAATTAAATTGAAAAATGTTAAATTTTCAATTGAAATAATTTTTACACTCTTACATAACACGTAAATAACAGTGTGAACCCCAAACATAATAATTAATACCATTGACACTTCTCCCCTAACATCATAATTATGTAGTTTACAACTCAAACATTACCTAAATTTAAAATATTTTTTGAATGGTATGAAATGAAAAAAATATGACAAAAATAATCGATGTGAATAGACCTTGAAAGTTGCATGTAGAATGGAAGTAACGAGACAAGTTTAAAAAAATAGAAAAGAATATTCTCAACTAAATAGGGTACAACATCATCTATACAAGTTTCAATAATAAAATAATAATTGATACGTTTTAACAACAACAACATTTAAATTATACTATAATGTAACCTAAAGAGAGTGTAATAATAATAATAATAATAATAATAATAATAATAATAATAATAATAATAATAATAATAATAATAATAATAATAATAATAATAATTTGTTAGTCCTTACCAAAATATCTTTCATTATTAATTATTAATTATTAATTATTTTTTTAATAGTTATAAATTTTGATATGTATATTTCATGAAATATTTTTTAAGATATTATAGAATATTCTATTTTTTTTTTGGTAATTGTATCAAATTTAAGATGTTAATTAAAAAATAATATAAATTACTAATTTTTTTTTTGACTTCATTAAAATTAATATGTTTCATTGTTAATTGAATGTTTTAAATATTTATTTTTCTTTGTTACCATGTTATAAATGTTCTCTGCTTTCATTTGCATCAACGTTATTATCTTGTTTTACAATTTTTTCATATTATTCTGTGTATAATATGATGACAAAGTGATTTTTCCATGTCAAATCTATTTTACAAAAAATCACTAACTACTGATTTCAAACTCTAGCTATGAGGATTATAGAGATATTCATCCACATTGTAAAAGAATGTCTATTTCACTATGAATTTGTATGTGTAGATAATCATTCACAATTAAGAATTGATTGTGACCAGTTGCCTCAAGTGTGCAAGGAACACTAGAAAGAAATTATAAGTCATTTATTTTCATTTCTAGAGTATATTACCCATTTAAATATTCCCCTTTTATGTGTATAATGTGGACACCCTATAATGTTTGAGAATTTAACTCACCAACAATCCATACCCCATGGGACCAATCACCAATCGTTTACGTATTATCTAAACCAGTGACTCCTCTACCATGACATTCACATGATATCAACAACGATTCCATCTTATGCACCTATGTGGCATGCACATTGTAAAATCTTTGGAACTCACTTAAACCATACCCTTTTCTCACTCTTCCAGACCCTTTTATTTATAGCATCTTCATCTTCTCCCAACCCCACACTAAGTGACCATTTCTCAACTTAATTTCAATCTTCTCTTCTCTATCATTAAATTGAATATTTATGTTGTGTAAACTTATTACCTAGTTAATTGTCATATCCTTGAGTCTGATTAACATTAATTGTCAACTTGAGGTGCATATGATTTTCAAGGATATCATCACTATATATGCATTATTAATTCATAGATTAAATTTCTTTACTAGTTGCACTATAATGAAATTATGTTGGATTCACTTGATAGTTATACTATGAAACTATTATAATAGAAGTACTTCACACTTATGAATTACACATGCATGACACTTTATATAATCAAACTAATAATGAAATCAACTTACAACACACTTAAAATAAAGAGGATTAGGATCTTCACTACAACTCCTTCTAAGGGGGTATTTCCTCCTTCAGAACTGAGTTCCAATCCTTCTCTGAGAGACTTACAAATTTTTCTTACAAAATCAACCTTATAATTATTGAGATATGTAGTAATTAAATATTTTTATAGAAGATTACAATATTTAGAATGCAATGAATTCTACAATTCTACTAATCTGTTATCATCTATCTAATAACTTGTCTAATATAGGTTCTACCATTAAATACATAAGGTAGTTTATTAGCTTTAACCAAAAACTCTAAATTAGAGAAAGTAAAAATACTTTAGGAACTACCCTAGTCAACCTTTAGGTGGTTAGTAATTACTGTTACTTGTTTTAGGCCTGATCGGGTTAAGGACAATATATATTATTTTGTTGTTTTATTTTTTTAGTCTCCTTTCCATTGTCCATGTCTTTCTCATCTTTGGTAGCACATCCAAGATTATTTATGTGTGGGGATTCCATATAATAGCTATGGATGATCATCTTCAATCATGAACTTGGATCTTAAGATAGCTAGATGTGCCCTTCAGATATGATCATAATAATAGTTATGTTTTGCGTAGTGGCTGAGGGCTACCTATAGGTGAAAGCCTATAGTTTCTTTAGGAAACCTACAGTTTCTATGTGAAACCTATAAGTGGAAGCTAGAAGTTGTTGTGGATAATTTGTAGGTGAAAACTAGCAATGGCTACGGGTAACATATAGGTGGAAGCTAATAGCTGCTATGGGAAACCTATAGGTGGGAGTTAGTAGTTATTGTGGGTAACCTGTAGGTAGAAACCAATGGTGGATATAGGAAATCTATAGGTGGAATCCAATATTTGCTATGGGATTATCTATAAGTGTTATGCCCAAATAAGATTCTTGTAGCATTATGTTACCCTTCAAATATTTTTAAAATAAAGTCATTAATTTATAACATAACACATATATCAATGCACACACAAAATCATAAATTCATTTATTTGTATGATTCATAGATGGTTATGGGGATTTACATAGAAAAATATATATACTAGGTATGGATGAGGCTATAAAATAGAACAATTAGTGGCCTCATCAATTTATACAAGCTTGAAATGGATGGGCTTCATAGCATTTTGACTGCCTAGAAGATGAGAACAAATGAAGGAAGACCTCCCAAGAAGGAAGTAACTTTCAAAGCTGAGAATAAGTCAAAATCCAAAAAGTTCAATGATGAGGTATGTTCAAATGTTGATGATTATTAAATCATAACTATGTTTGTTAGTAAATTAAGATTTAGATATGATAAATACAAGGGTAAGTTACCCTTCAAATATTTCAACTAGGGTAAGATTAGTCACTTTGCATCCAAGTGTCCTAACAAGGATAAGACTAAGCATGATGAAGAACATGATGAGCATCATGGAGATGCTATGAAGGTTTATAATCTTGACAAAAACAAGAAATATTTCATGAAGTATGAAGGTAGGAAAGCACATTTCAAAAATAAGAAAAGTTTTGATAATTCATCTGATGTGAGTGATACAAACACATTTTATAGTGATGATGGAAGTAATGAAACCTTATTCATGGCCATAGAACTAGACAATGAGGGTTTCTCAAATGGGAAATGCCTTATTATTGATGTAGAATTAGATGAAGAAGAAGATGAAGTGAACCTTGAGGCAAAAGTGGTGAGTACACTAGAGGAGTTCAAATTTCAAAGAAGAAAGAATCATAAACTAATATAATTACTTAAGTTCTATGAGGAGCAAATTGGCTTGTTTGAGGAGAGACTAGTTAACACTTCCAAGGAGTATGATGAGATCATCAATCTAATTGAAACACAAATAGAGATAGTCAATGCAAGCCTAAATGATAAAGAGTAATAATGTATCATGTATGAAACTGAAGTAGAATCCTTAAATGCTGAGTTGGATCAATCATTTAGCAAAGTGAAGACCTTTTTAAAGCTGGAAAAGATCACTAGGACTCTAGATGATATATTGAGTATTGAAAAATATGCAAGTAGTAATATAGGTCTTGGTTTCAAAGAAGACCAAAAGGTGGGAGCTCAGGTCAAGGAGAAATCTAATAAAGACAAGTAGGTTAATATGAAAAGACATATCAAATAGTATAATGCTATTAGGTATGTTAGTTCTTTAAATGGTTACTATTTTTTATGTAGTTATTTTGGTCATAGACCAAGAGAGTGTCGAAGACCCTCCAAGAATAAGTACTCATGGGACTATGGAAGGAGTCACAATTCGCATCAGTCAAGAGGTATGTATGAGATTATTTTCTATAATTTCCATAATGTGAGACACATTTTAATATTATTCCATAATAGATTTATAAGGTCATCAAGTCAAAATAAGAGGTGTGAATTCCCTAAAGTGTAAGAGAGAAGGAAAATGAATGTATGGAAACCAAAGATAAAAAATATGAGTCATGATTAGTCTACAAGCTCAAATGGAATTTTTGTTGTGGTGAGGCATACTTCAAAATTTAAATCAATTTAAGAATGTTTGTTGTCAACTCATATCTATTATCAAAGGATTGATGAAGAGGTCAAGCCTATAATGACAATCAAACCTATAAAGATACTGAAAGATATTCAATCTTGTGAGAGCATAAAGATCTAGGTATCTCCTAAACCTATGTTATTGTAGTGATCTATGAAAAGAGATGACTCAATTAGGCTTCATGGAGACTCCATTTAGTTAGTAGAAACATGATGGATGCTTGGTTTGAGGGAGAGATATTCAGGGTGTTCATAAGCTCCAAGTGAAGTTGATGATAAGAATATGGTGGCCTAGTGTGTGATCAATGTTTTGTATCATATCAGTCATATCAAGGACAAGATATCTATTTTAGAATAAGTTTTTCATTAATGTAGACACTTAAAATTGTACATGATAGATTTAAATGTTCAAACACACCTAAATCAGACCATAACCTAGCCTTTGACCATGATCATGAGTCAAAGTAGCTAACTAGATAAACCAAATCACTAACCTACCTTTTTCACCCAACTTGACCTTCGGCACTCAATCGTCGATGGTCACCTTGACCATCGACAGTTAGGTCCCTACCACCTGAACACTCAAATTCGGTCCATGCGTGAACCCAGTCACATCATAATTTAATTCATACATCAATAATTAAATTTATGTAACGAATTTCACCCCTTCTACAACCTACACCTCTATCTCTTTTATTTGTAATAGAGAGGAGGAGGTGAAAAAATGATCTATCATCCATTCATCTAGAGAACTAGAATTTTAGTATTAATCAAGCTATCAACCAGTAGTCATCAGGAGCTTCCATCATCAAGAACCTATTTTTAGGTCTTCCCTTCAACATGTTAGTAGCTATGATAGAGACCCAAACCTCTACCAAAATTATTATTAAGCAAAGTACCATTACTCTAGAAAAAATATTTATTAGTCTACCATAATCTATCAAGCAACAAACTATGTAAATTTCAAATTTCAAGTTTCATTTATTTGGTTTCTGACATCTCTATCTAAATAAAACCCTTTTGTATAATATTTCTCAACAACCTACCCCTAAGAAGACCTTAAGCACCATATTTTATCCATTCCACAACACTTTTATAAACATACCCAAGACCCACAACAACTATCGATGGTCACACTGACTGTCAACATTTACCTTCAACCATTGATGGTCACCCAACCATTGATGATCATGTTAATCATCAGAGGTTACCATTATCTCTAACAGTCATTATGATAGGAAATAATAGCAAGTTATTTCCACATGCTTATCCTAAACCAAATTCCACTTTTTATCTTTCTACCTATTCATAGAGACCCGACCTATATTTTGAACTCGATCTGACCTATTTAGCATTAGTATTGATCCTCTTATTGATATAATTAATCTATTTATTTTATCAAGCATTTATTTCTTGTATTCCTTTTAAGTCTATTCTATCATTTGATGCAAGTATTTCATTGTTATTTATTTCAACTTAACTTTTCTAAAAAAATGGATTGACAGCTTCCTAGTAAGCTCATGGTTTTTGGATCTAGCTCATGATAGGCAATCTACCTTGTTATCCATCTAACAACCCCTTTGCTTTAGTTATTTTCTTATCTACATGTCCTTCTTCCCAAGACAAAAAGGAGCTCTTCACAATCATCTAGATCATGCGTGTAAATAAATAGTTTCTTCTACCATACCCATATTTAGTTTCTTACTTATTCTTTAACTATAAATAAACTAAAATTAAGAGAAAAAATTAATGTCAAAGGGAGATAAATTTCAATAAGGAAGATGAGAGTGATCATATTAAATAATGTTTTTCCATCAATAACAAAGGTGGAGTTTGTTGAGAAGTGTTGTCATTGATGTCAAAGTGCATGTCAGATGGAGAATTTAAAGGTAATATAATGATTCTTATATTATATTTTGTCAAGGTGGTTATAGTGGTGTAAGATTTATTTCTGATGTTTTTATTTTTTATTTTTGATAAGCATCATTGAGGTAAGCATGTTTGAGTACTAGTCTTTGAGTATAAGGTGTCTTGAGAAGCCTAGTCATAACAATCATAGTAATATCATAAGCATGTGTATGGTGAGCATAAAATGGTATGTAAATAGGTATGGAATTATTTTAAGAGAATATAAGGTATATGATCAAGATGTAAAAGCATCAAAGAGTGTTTGAAGATTAGTTGTCAATCTTCAAGTGTTTAAGAAGCCTAGTCATAGTTTGTAAAGACCCAATGAGAAGGTTTGAGCATGGTGGCCTAATCAAATGGATGAAAATGGGAATAATGGGTTGTATGATTTTTATTGAGCATGCATATGAAGTATTTGATCAATCAAGAGATTTTCAAAATAAGCCTACAGGGGTAAGACATTAAGTCCAAGTTTGCAACTTGACTAATTCTAGACCTTGCCTGAACTAATGAGTTAGCTTGAGTTATTGTCAAGGTATATTAATGATGTTAATTAGTGTTTTAGTATGATATGGATTGATTTATTTTGATAATGAGGTGGAGAGCACATGTAAAGAGGCACAAAGATTAGTTTCAATACCTAATGTGGTTTGCAGGTCAAGGTCTAAGCAAGCAAAGAGAGATGGTGACCAAATTAAGTATAAGGTTCTATTTACAAGAAAATTATGTAAAGGTGAGTGTTTTCATATATATGTTATATTGTTTCAATAATTTTTCAATAATAGTCTCATAACACCTATCAAATACAAGTTACATGGAAAAAATTGTGAATAATTCACTTGTGTGTTACACATAACTATTAATCTAGTGGAAGAAGCATTGACCAACCCAAATTACATATTTCACCTTATAAAGAATCAAGAAATGTTAATATCCATTTTAATAACAAGAATAAATCATTCGCTTGGGTTTAAAAAGGAACAACACACCTAAAGAAACCTATTATAATTTAACCCCAAAAGTTTTTTTTGAGAATCAATAAATATTTTTTACAAAATTTAGTGAGAAAAACATGGTTCAATTCCACTTATTCACAAGATATATCCAAGTTATAGACCATAATCCCTATAAAAGTGAAAATATTTTTGTTTGTACCATGTCATTAGAGGGAATTCAGCATCAATATGCGTCACCTTAAGGGGTGTGATTCAAGGATCAAGATAAGATCAAACATTCACATCATACATTTTTGGGAAAGGGTATCATTTAAAAATAATAATAATAACCTCCTAAAGAAATTTCAAAATCAAAAAATTCCAAGCCTTATGGCCAATACCAATGAGACTAATACTTTGAAAAAGATGAGTTAATGTACGATGAAACATATGTGAGGTATCCTTATAATCCTAGATCCATAGATAAGAACCACATGTAGTATGACATGAGCTACAATGCATATATTTTTTGAAATTTTATTGTTTTTATTATTACACTTTTACTAATGACATATTTTCTATTATTTTCGTATTCCAATTTTTGTCTTAATTTTCTCATAAATCATGTTTTTCTGTTTCATACACTTAGTCATTTATTTGAAATTATTACTATATATTTAATGTTCTACTACATATATTATATCTAATATATAACAATCACTTCCAAATTTATACCTCATTTTCAATGACAACTCTCTCATTTGATTATTTAAGATCTCTTCACTTATTACCAACCACTTTCAACATTTAACATCTCACATCTACTCATGACTATAACATTATAGTTAAAACATTATATATATATATATATATATATATATATATATATATAAATATTAAATTTAATGCCTCATTATGATACCATAGACCATAACATGGCATATCTCCTCGGATGCCTTCACTTCAAAACTACACAAACATCCCAAAAGAAACAGTCAAAATACAAAACAATCATAAAACGAAAAAATTCAAAAAATTATTTGCTTTTACCTAAGCCATATATGATATGGGTTATATATATATATATATATATATATATATATATATATATATATATATATATATATATATATATATATCAATCAAAATCTATTTTAAATTAAAAACAATACATTCCATAAATTAGGTCAATTATATAATGAAAATAAAATTAGATATATTATGCCAATAAATTGCAGATACATGCACCGATGATATCTTTGGCGCATAATTATATAAAAGGTATAAAATCTAAAATTCAATATAATAAAGATTCAGTAGTAGTGAACATATTTGGTGGTAGTAGCAAGACATATTTGGTGATCTATTGAATCTGCCTTAAGCATATTCGGTGGTCAAACAATAGGCACCAAATTTGTTTTCCTAGAATTAGAAGTTTAAATTTGACATTGAGTTCGAGAATTATATACATAACTCATTTATGAATTGGGATATAATTAAGGTATTTTTATTAAAAAAAATTATTTATCACTAATTACTTTATTTACTATTCCAATTTTTTAATCATTTCATTCGTGTTATTTTATTATTATTTAAAAAAATAAATTTTAAAAAAATATCTATATATTATAAAGTTATGTTGTTTCTTATCTTCTTTATACATTTAATTTCATCGTGTTATTAGTGTTAATTCATTTTTATGTAAAAAGACTTTAAAAAAATATAAATATAATTTTCTTTTATTATTAAAATAAAAATATTTTAATAATTTGTATCCATACGTTTTGACAATAATTAAATATCAATTATTTATGTTAAATACAATGTTTCAAATAAATAAAAATTAGAGAAGATTAAGGACATTATTTGGTGCATCTATAGTCCTTGCTACCAAATTAGAAGGAATACTGTGGTACTAATAGTTTTATAAGCAGTAAACATCCTTGCAGAGCTCCATCTACTCATTACTATCATTATTTATTTAATTTAAATAACCACATACAAATAAGACTGAGCAGAAAATGAATATCATCATTGTACAAGTCTCTCATCGCTTTCATCGTGTGACTCAAAGATGTGAATGGTTGAATGTAGTAGAGAAAAATTCACACATTGACATTGGCTATAGGATGGCCACTTTCAAGGCATGCTTAAATTTTTTTTGCAATGGAATTAGGTGCATTAAAGGGATTTTTTTTCAAATTTTCAAGTGCAATAAATAAATCTTATGAGTGACAAGATTATAAACAATATCCGACTTTCTGACTACATCAATCTTGAAGTTAACCATTAATATATGACTCGTTTGATAATCATTCGACAAACGTATTTCATGGAACAAGTGGTATGGCATGGATTCACTTTGATTGTGAACAAAACTAATAACTCAACTGACTTAATAATTTGATAGAGCTCCACACAGACTTTTAAATCTTGAATTAAAAAATAATGATTATTTGTTCACATATTTTTTGATTCAATGGATTATTCTCATAATAAAGAGATCCATTTAATATAAGTTGATTTCCACTATTCTACAAACAGAGAAATTAAGTATATATTGAAAGAGGAAAAGTTAGTAAATATGTAGTTGTTTGCAGGAACATGCCATTTTAGATGAAGCATATATGTTTTATATAATAAGAAAATTATATTTTCATAGTTTTAATTATTATTATAAAATATTTTTATAGATAAGATATAAATAGGAGATCCAAATCTCTCTTATAAATTATTAACATCATAAGTTTTGTCAACGTTATCAATATCATCAATAGTGACAATTAGTTTAATATGTTAAGTGAGATTTGAACACGAGTGAAATAAAAGACAACCAAACTATTTACCTAATACTCACATCTCATCAATTATACACTAACATTCTTATCTCTTAAAAATAAATAAAACATTAATATGAATTATTACATAGATTATTGAATAAACTAAAATACTATTTTTTGTATTGATACTAGTTTTTAATCGGAGCTATGACTAGTTCTAGGGCACAAACCCGAGGCTCAGTCCTCCTGAAGATTTAAAGAAAAAACAAAGGAAAACACAATGTTAAATTGAAATTCAAATTGAACACGAAACAATTGCAAAGACCTCGACATGAAAAGGATGAAACAAAGTTAAAAACATAGAAACTAACCATAAATTCAAAAATTGAAAACACTGAAAGGCCAAGATCAGAGATAAATCTGCAAAAAACATGGAAGTGCACCTTTCATTGCCAATAAATGTTTGCCCCTACTGGAAAGTAAAGATTGCTTCATCCATTCTATGTAACTATTAATGGGTTTCATAACATCAAGTCGAAGCCTTTTTGCTTTTGTTTTCATGCCTCTTTTCTCTTTCTTGTCGCAATCATGAGTCTTCAAATCACTAGGCTATTGTGTAACGCGTTATAGATAGAACTGCTCTACTAGCCAGCGCTTCTTCGTCCAAATCTTCACCAATCTCTATTGGGGCTTCCTTCTATAGAGAATGATATGCTAAAGGAGTAGAGCTATTAGCAACCTCAAGCCCAAGATTTTCCATGACAACTTCCTTTTCCAGAAAGGAAGAAGAGGGCTTCCCTAATTCCTTGTTGATGTGAGCTACTGTTCTTTGAACCTTTTGGCATTTAAAAAAAAAAAAAGATGCTCAACAGAAGAATTAATTTCCAGAATTTGAAATCTTTGGATCAAATTATGGTTTTGACAGCTCACCTTCCTTACCCATATATGCATAATCATACCCTGAGATCGTCTAAAATCATTCTCAAGACAAGAGCCTATCTTATGGTTACTTTGATTGCATTTAAAGCATATAAATGGAATCCCTTCAAAATTGACAAATTGAGACCACAATCTATGGAATGAATAGAGTGATGGATAGGTTTGGAAAGATCCATAAAAAACACATACCCTGACAAAACTCAGATTAGCCTCCAAAGAATCATCAATTTTCACAAAAAATCTTATCTTACTAACTAGCTACTGGAAAGGACCAGTATCTCGTAGAGCTAGAGGAAGATTATAATATCTAACCCAAATTGCATATTGAGAGATAACTACGGAAACAAAATTATATATATATATATATATATATATATATATATATATATATATATATATATATATATATAAAGCCATAAAAACACCCCCTGTTTGCCTAAACACCAAGGGCCATTTCCCAACACAAAATCTTTGTCTTCTGTTGACACAAACTGAATAAGAAAAAGCCCATTGCACAATATTGTTAGAGAAGGAGCTTGTAGAGATGGCCAAGTTACAAAAGACCATTATAATGGCATTTCTCAAGATAGTCGTTTCCCTACACATCTGCCTATCAAAGATCTGCGTCCCCTCTTCAGAGTAATCTTTGAAATTTTTGCATCTGAAATTTCCAAAATAAGAGGATAGTTAGAATAAACTAGGGGGACATCACCTAAAAAGGCAGTTTCCAAAATTTTATTTTGAGAAGAATCTCCCGCTGGAAAATCCTTCAAACCCCCCACCAACACCAGAACCTCTTCAGGAATATTTTCCGGCTGAAATTGATTTCTAGGAATAAGAGTAGGTTCAGAATCACGTTTAGCTTTAAGCAGCAGCACTTTGCAAAAATATTTGCAAGTATGAAAGGGATTCAAAACACTAACGCATAGGGGATAAACCACAGCGTCGGAAACACTAGTCACCTTATTTGAAATCTCCGAGACTTGATTCTTTGTGGAGGAGCCGTTATTAGACCAGCCTCTGACTTTTTCCTGATGCTCCAACCTTAGCACATCATCATAAAGCTTGAAATCTAGGGCATGCTGTCAGAAATTTTAAAACCCTGATCCAAGTTGACTTCATCATCTTTTTTTTACCTTCTCCTGCTAGGCCTGCGGTTATGAACAGACCTGCGCTCCTCCTCTCCTGCCGTAATATCAGATCCTCCATTCTTCACTTCTCCCTCCTGACCACACCACCCATCCAGCCCCTGATTCCCTAAACGTTGGCGCCCATGCGAACTACCGACAATCGTTGCCAAAAAAAATGACGACCACTTCCCACCAGCCGCCGCCTCACTGTAGCTTCTCACCGTCTTTGTTGCTGCCCCACTGCTGTTCGCTGCTGTCCCACTGCTAAACGCTGCCGTTGGGCTCCTCCTATCAATATATATATTTTCCTCGTATGCCTCTCTCCATGTCCTCTACTTTTCCATCCTAAAGTAGAGAAGTAAATAAAGAAGTTAGGTCCTATGCTAGTTAGATATTTCTAACTATTAACAATTCTCTTGCTAATATTTTGGAAAACAATATTATTATGATAATCAACATACATTTTTATGTTGTTATAATAAATGTTGCATAAAAATAATTTATATATATTTATTTTTGTAATATTAACACATTGATGTTATAAAAATTAATTTTGATTTTTAAAAAAATTAAAGGTTTGAAATTTTAATGTAAGATTATTCACTACGACTATGTGTTACATTATTTAATAAAAAATAATAGTTTTTTAACACCTTTTAAAGTTATAATTTATTGTATATATTATATTTGATATATTAATTAAATTAAAATTATTATTTTTAAAATAAAATAAATATATAAAAATATAATTTATTACGTCGGAGACGTTCTATTGGAAAAACGAATAGGGATATTCATGTCATGGTTTTTTAAGATGCCCAATAGTTTTTTTAATACTCAAACTGTTTTGTGGAGCTGCACTACTTTGGGATATTTATTAAATAGAATATTTATTTACAATATAGTTATTATAATATATTACATTTTAAATGTTTGTATACTAACATGATATATTAGAACGAATGAGTGAAGATCGTAGTGTGATTAAGGTTTTATTTAAAAATATATTATATATATTATGATAATTAATATTATTGAAAATCATAAACAAAAAATTGATTGTAAACTTAAAAAATTGATAATATTTATATTAATATAAGTATTACTTGTTGAAATGTTTTAAAATTTATTAAAAAGTTAAAAGATAAAATTGATAATATACTTAAAATTAAAAAATGAAATGAAAACATTTTAAAATATTTTGTATAATCTTAGAATAAAAATCATTTTCAATAAAATTTAGTAAATAATATTGTGTCGAATTTATAAAAACTTAATGTAAAAAAGTTTATATGTAAAAATATTTACAATTTAATTTAAATATTAAAAAAACTAAAATTTAAAAAAAAAAAACGCATTTCATAAACAATGGTTAAAATGTTTGAAAATTTATTACATGCAAAAAAAATCTTTGTTTACCAAATTACACTAATAAACGTGTCACTCATAAAATAAAAAATTATATATATATACTAAAACAAACCTCAAATATTGAAACACATAAAACAAAAGCTAAGCTCAAACATTGAGAAACATAAAAACAAATGCTAAGTGAAGGCTTACTTTTAGCCGAAACAAAACTAATTCTTTTAAATATAAAACTTAAAATCAACATTGGCCATTTGTAATGTAAATATATATTTACATATATCTACATGTATTATAAATCTATATGTCTGTGTAAACTATTAACAGGCAATAACATATTCATTGTTTTTAAAAGCAAAATATGACAAACGTATGTATTGATATTTTGAGGAAGCGCGAGATAGATTTGGAAATTATCCTTTACAATCAAATTTGAAATCTAGAACGATGCGGTTTAAATAGAAGCATGTCACTTATATTATAATATTACATCTATTACCCTATTAAAAAATTATCACATATTATATTTGTATTTAATCTAGATCAAATTTTATTATCCAAAGATTTTTTTTCAATCTAATAATGTTAAAATATAGTAAATATTTTTAATAAAAATATTTGTAATCATAAAAAATTGAAGCATGTAAATTTCTTACAAATTGGTACTATAAAAAATGTTTTTATTTCTAACATCTCATTTGGATTCGATTTTAATCCACAACTTCTTGTAGTTAAGTATCCACGTAATCTATGAAACAATTTAAATGGAAAAAAATATCAGAAATCTATTTATTTGTCATTTAATTTCTTATAAATAATATGATATAGTGAATTCTAACTAAAAAATAATAAATTTGTTTATAATGATACAATGATTTATATAAAAAATTAATAAATAATTATCTAATAAAAAAATTATCTAAATTTTTTTTAGATTTATAATTCACACACACACAAAAATAAATTATAAATCTAAAGAAAAAAATTCTAAATAATTATTTGATTAGAAAATTATTTATTAATTTTTTATATAAATCATTGTACCATTATAAACTAATTTATTATTCTTTTATTAGAATTCACTATATCATATTATTTATAAGAAATTAAATGACAAATAAACAGATTTATATTTGTAAAATATAGAAATCTATTTATTTGTCATTTAATTTCTTATAAATAATATGATATAGTGAATTATAATAAAAGAATAATAAATTAGTTTATAATGGTACAATGATTTATATAAAAAAATTAATAAATAATTTTCTAATTAAAAAATTATTTAACTAAAAGAGGGGTAAAAATATTATTAACTCCAGGGAAATAAAAGAGTTACATCATTTTGTTGAGCTCAACTAGTTGATCCAGTTTGTGGGATAATTCCAGAGGCAACATCCTATGGTCTGAGATGTTCCAAGGCGGCTCATGCTCAGAGGCCCATTTGGCCAAGTAGTTAGCCACCCCGTTCCATTCACGGGGAATATACAGAAAAGACACAGAATCCAGGGAAGTACAAAGCTGGAGTATCTGCTGCACCACTCCAGTGAGATGCCAATCTACCATTCCAACATCCCGTTTATTCAAAATATTGACAACAATCTGCGAATCAAATTCGTAAACAATTCTATTCCAACCAAGAGAGCAACACTGTTGAATAGCAACCAAAAGCGCAAGAGCTTCCATGAAATCATTAGTGTACCTACCTTTGTGAATTGAGAAGAAAAATCACACCTCGCCAGTGCTATCGTGACCCAGTCCTCCAATCCCAGCTGGTCTGATATTTCCACGAGATGAGCCATCTGAGTTAATTTTGAGTGTGCTAGCCTCAAGGGGAGACCAACGGCCTATCCAATTGATAGGTCATGTAGGCTACTGGCGGTCACACGCAGGTGCATGAGGAGCAGTGGGGAGGCCTTTAGGGAGAACAGAGGTGAGGTGAGTAAAATTTTTAGCATCTGCCAAACTCAAATCCATCCCCACCTCACACTTGGCATGAAGGGTCTCAAGGATAGAATTCATGATTCTCTCCCACAAAATGTTGATCTCAGAACTCACTTCCTTGAAAATTCATCTGTTTCTTTCCAACCAGACATGCCACAAAATAAGCGATGGACCAATGCACCAAGCAACCTGCAGGAATGAAGCTTGAGAGGGAGGATGTCCTATCCAGTCCCAGAATTCAGAGAAAGAAGACACATGCCAGCAAGGATGATCCCACACCTCCCACCACAAGTGCCATATCTGTTTGGTAAACTGGCATTGGAAGAAGAGATAAGAGATGGTTTCATCGCTGCTACGGCATAAAACACACCTAGAGGGCCCATGAAAGCCTCATTTGTAGAGATTCTCCTAGGTAAGGCACCTATTATGAACCAGTACCCAAATAAAAAAATTACATTTAGGCCAAGAATAGCTATACCAAACCTTGCTCCCCCAAGGAACCACCGCTTCACCCAGGAGCTATTTTGTCAAAACAAGGTACCCAGAGGACACATAATACTTCCTTGAGGGATCTCCACCCCAAGCCAAAACATCTCTTCTTTGCAAGGAGCTGCACTCCCTAGAGGCCAAAAGTTGAGATAACTCTAGCTGCTCTCCATAGAACTGCCTGGGGGCCAATCCCAAGCATTCTTCTACTGATATCCCACTACCGTGCCCATCCTGAAAGCTTCCTTGTAATGATCCACCGTGCTCAACCCAGTAGCTATCAGAGAGTCACCAAGTCATTGTAGATGTGGATGAGAGAAGAGAATGAGAGGAAAAACATCCTAGGAGTCACTCCAGAAGAGAGCATCTGTCCTCTATTGCAGATCCAGAAGAGACCTCTCTTCACCAGCTAAGCTCCTCATTTGAGAGTGTCCCACACCATCGAGCCTCTGCCCTCAAGGGGAGTCTTGAAATATCTGCCGGCTCCTCCCTGGGGTAATATTTGAAAGCCAAAATATGGGCCCAGAGATGAGCTTAACTAGAACACCGCGCTAATAAAGTTTGGCCATGAGAGCTTGACTGTACAAAATTACAGAGCAAAGTCCTAGGCCACTTCCCTTTTTTGGGAGACAAACTGTGTCCCAGTTAAGCATGCTCCATTTGGATTTTAGCAGGTTGCCACTCCAAAGAAATTGGTGAGACAAAGCATCAAATTCCTTCAAAAAGTACCTAGGGGCAGCCTGAACCATACACCGGTAAATGAGAAGGGCTTGAATCATCGATTGGAGGAGAGTCACCCTACCAGCAGTGGAGAGCCACCTATGAGTCTAGTGGTTAACTTTATGCCTTAGTTTATCCAGCACCTTTTGCCAAAAGATCCTCTGCTACCTTCCCACCACAATCAGAACCCCAAGGTAGGTAAGGGGGAGAGACTGGGTCTAGAATCTCAAGATAGCACTAATCCTCTATTGGATAGGCTCAGGGGTGTTAAAAAACACAATAGAGGACTTGTGGTCATTAATATTTTTCCCCAAAGCTACCAAACAGGTGTACAAGGTACACCAAAAAGCCTCAGCTTCTCGGATCTGAGCTCTCCTAGCAAGAGAAGTGTCATCCACGAACTGGAGATGGGATAGAGTAGGTAATCCATCTCCTGAGTGCCAGCCCTATAGCACATGCTGGGAGACCTGAAACTTGATGAGGCATCCAAGGCCTTCTACCAGAATAATAAATAGATACGGGGAGAGAGGGTCTCCCTAACAAAGTCCTCTAGAAGCACCAAATAGATTAGAGGGTGCCCCATTAATAAGGACTGAGAAAGAGTGCACTGTGACACAGCTGAGCACCCAACGGATCCAATCCTGATTGAAGCCAAAAGCCAGAAGAACTTTATGCAGGAAGCTCCAGCTGACCCTGTCATAAGCCTTAGCCATATCAAGCTTCATAAACATAGCTCATTCCTATGAAGAACTCATGGAGTGAATCACTTCTGACGCTATAACTACACCATCCAAAATTTGCTTGCCAGCAACGAATCCCCCTTGCTCCTCAGAGATAAGCATGGGTAGGTAGATTTTAAGCCTCTCCATAATGAGCTTGGTTATAATTTTGTAGACCACATTACAGAGAGCAATGGGTCAAAAATATTCCAGCTGATTAGCCTATTCATGCTTCAGGATAAGCACTAGTAAAGTAGCATTCAGAGCTCAGAGCATTTCTTTGTTGAAGTAGGATTCCTGCACTACCTCCAAAAGATCTTGGTTAATGACATCCCAAAATTCCTAGAAGAATTCCACTAGGAACCCATGTGGTCCCAATGCCTTACCTTTCTTCATGCCAAAGACCACTCCCTCCACTTCAGAAATACTGATAGCTTGCATAAGAGATTCATTCATTGCTGAAGTCACAATAGAGGGAATACAAGATAAGACTGTACCTTCAGCAAGCTCATTAGGAGGAGTATCATTTGAAAAAGAGCAGAGTAAAACTGGATAGCTTCCTTGGATATGTCCTGAGAGGAGGTCCGACGTGTTCCATCTGAAGTAATCAAGGAAGAAATGAAGCTCCTATTACGTCGATCCTGCACAGAGTTATGAAAGAAAGTGATATTCTTATCTCCCTCCTGGAGCCAATCAACACGAGCTTTTTATTTCTAATATATTTCTTCTCGCAGTTCCCACTCAGTGAAATCCATAGAAGCTTGAATCTAAGCTAAGCGAAGCTCGTCAGACAATCCCTGATCCCAAATTTGTTTGGTTATGATATCAGTTGGTCTTGAGCATTCCTCTTCCTGATGTGGAGATTACCAAAACCATGTTTGTTCTAGTATTTCAATTTCCATTTCACATACTGAAGCTTCTTAGAGAAAACAAACATAGCCGTGCCATAATTTAGGCATCCCTACTTCCACCAGTGTGTCATTAAATCATAGAGAGAAGCTTCACGAAGCCACATCAATTGAAACTTAAAAGGGGGCTGCTTGGGGGTAGCAATAAGCCCCGTGAATAGCTTGATAGGCCAATGGTTGGACCCCCGCCAGTCAAGAATATCTGAAGAGAGGGAGATGGTGCTAGAAGTTTAGTAGCAAGAGACTAGGAACCTGTCCAAGCATTTCGATATGGCTACATCCCCCATCCTCTGGTTATTCCATGTGAAAATTCTATTGAGTGGCTTAACATCTGAGAGATGAAGCAAATCAATATTTTATCAAAGAAGCTCTGAGGAAAGTCCCAACCGAGTTGAACTGCCCCTTTTCTCCTCTAGGCTGAGAATGGAGTTGAAATCCCCATCAACAATCTAGGGCAAGTAAGGGTGGCAGCTGCAGACAAATCGAATGTGATCCCATAGCTTGAGCTAGTCTAGGAGATCAATAAGAGTGTACACATTGGTGACCAAAATCAACTTGCCAGTCTCCAGGGTGGAAGCAACCATTGAGAGAACTGAGGTAGAGGACAGCCAATGGACTGGCAATTTTTTTTGAAGATCCCAGCACATAGCAAGATCACCTGAGGACCCCAAAGCACCAACACACTGGCATTGGCCCAGGCCCCAAATCTTAGGACAACAAGTGAACAAAGAGTCCATGAAAAGTTTGGTTTCCTGAATACAAAGAATATCTGGAAAATAGTCTTTCACCAGTTTGTGAATAGGCTTTTGTTTGGGGATGCTATTCAACCCCCTCACATTCCATGATAGAATAATCATTGGGTGGAGGGTGGGAAGTGTTCATCCATGGTCTTTATGGCTCCTAATTCAACCAAAAGATCTCATGTGAGTTTAATTCTATCTTGATCCTTCTTGCGTCCAACTCTATAGGGGGTGGAGAAGGAGACTTTCTTAAAAGGTCACTGTAATAGACCAAGTGCTGAAGAAGGTACCTTTTCTTTGCTGGGAGCTTTCACTTCTTTCACCAAATTTGCCCAACGAATATCTTTGTCATGTGGAGTAAGAGTGACCATGAGGGCATTGGATTCTGAGGCTAGCTTAGGTTCCAAAATTTGCTTAGCTTCAATGTCTTGAGGATCAAAAGGAATATATCTCTTGCCTTCTAGCTCCAGCATTCCACCCTACGCCATTATAGGAATACCCTCCTCTATGACCATGTTATCAAGAACTTCAAACCTGTTGAATCCTGCATCACCTTGCTAATCTAGATGTGAGCACTTCTGCCTTCACCCTCTAGTACCGCATTGGACTGTGGTAAAAGCATCTTTGTCAAGACCAGTGAGGTTAGGTTGGCCTGGCTCCAAACTAGAGGGGTTCTGGTGAGCTTTCCATTTTTCAACACTCTCCACTTGGCCATTTTTATCACCAGCAGGATCAGGTTATCCATTCCTCATACTTGCATTGGCTGGCCGTGGGCCAGATGATCCCTTGGGATTACTAGGACCTTTGGGCGCATGAGGACATTGGCTTTGGAGATGTCCATACACATGGATAATGCGACACTAGAAGGGGATGGACTCATAATCAATTTGTTGAATCTAGGTCAAAGAGCCCAAGCAAATCTCAATCAAATTTGGTAAAGGATTGTTTATATCAATGTCGACATAGATGCAGGCATAAGTGATAACCTCCTTGTCTAGTGATTGGTGAGCAATTACAGCTAGTGTTCCAATCATGGCTCCAATCTGTCATAGGATATCCTCCCTCCAAAATTCCAAAGGCAGTCTCAGTAGGTGGACCCAGATTGGAACTCTTGAATAGAGATCCTCAACAGAGTTAAATCCCACATGCCAGGGTTTTATGAAAAGTCCAATACGGTCATAAAAATATGGGCCTCCCTCAAAGACTCTGTTCTTATCATAAATGCAAGTGAAATTTACCATAAAATAGCTATTACCAACCAACATGATATCAAAATCTCTCTCAATCTGCCATGACTTGCGAATCTAGGCTTCCAGAGCTGACTAGGAAATGCAAATTCTAAGGAACTTACAAATTAATGCATGTGAAGCCAGATACTCCACGTCATCCTAAACTACTTCTGAGGGGATGACTAAAACTGGTCTATCCTGGTAGCGTGGAAAATAACCATTAACTTTGCTGATTCTCGCCCTCTCTCCCACATAAAATACCTCTTTGGGCTTCTCCTGCGTGCTATCACCAGACACGACCCATCTAGCCATGGAAGTTTTAGCCCGTTGCAGGCCCTTCAAACCCTCACACGCATCCATCCTCAACATCTCATGCATCATGCAATTTATATTGTATATAGTTACCCAATCACAAAATTATTTAGAACTTTTTTTAGATTTATAATTTATTTTAATGTGTGTGTGTGTGTGTGCGCGCGTGCATATAAATTATAAATCTAAAAAAATATTCTAAATAATTTTTTGATTAGAAAATTATTTATTAAATTTTTATATAAATCATTGTACCATTGTAAACTAATTTATTATTATTAAATTAGAATTCACTATATCATATTATTTATAATAAATTAAATGACAAATAAATAGATTTATGATATTTTTTCCATTTAAATTATTTCATAGATTACATGGATACTTAACTACAAGAAGTTATGGATTAAAATCGAATTCAAATGAGATGTTAGAAACAAAAACATTTTTTATAGTACCAATTTGTAAGAAATTTACATGCTTCAATTTTTTATGATTAAAAATATCAGAAATCTATTTATTTGTCATTTAATTTCTTATAAATAATACGATATAGTGAATTCTAATAAAAAATAAAAAATTAGTTTATAATGATACAATGATTTATATAAAAAACTAATAAATAATTTTCTAATCAAAAAATTATTTAGACTCTCTCTCTCTCTCTCTCTCTCTCTCTCTCTCTCTCTCTCTCTCTCTCTCTCTCTCTCTCTCTCACACACACACACACACACACACACACACACACACACACCCTATTTCCATTCATAATGTCAAAGCATCATAAATTTGAATATTAATTTTATAAACCAAAAAATATTCTAATATTTTTATTTAATAGTAAGTACCATAAATATAAATTTAAATTTAATATATAAATATAAAATTATTTTTGCTTAATAGATTTTATACATAAAAGTTAATAGCGGTTTATTGGTTACACACATTTACACTCCTTCACTTTACAAAATCTATTTTTATAAAAATGAAACATTACATCCTCTCCAAGATAATTTGTACCTTTGGAAAAATTCTAGTAATTCAATTAAATAATAAAAATTATAAAATTTAGTTGTGAAAACAAACACCAAAGTGAGTAAAAATGTATACCCTTGAAAACTACTTATAGGAATTAATTGGTAGTTAAATTACATGGTTATAGGGGGCTCACTTTGTTTTAGAGTAGATAGTTTTGGGAATTAGGCTCATATTTTGAGTTGCTTTAAAAAAAATAAAAATTTACAAGATTTTAATATTTTTATGTACTCTTTGATTATTGGTCTAAATCTAGGTTTATTGATGTTTGTCAAATTTTAATGGTTTGTATTTTTTTAAGTGTCTTCTCTAAGCTTCTCTCTAGCTATCTTTTTATTTCTCCATTGATTCTTCTTATTCAAATCTCTAAATTTAGGAGGGTTGATACCACTCTTAAGACCCATCATGAGCGTTAATGACACTCTTGATTTTCATTGTGACTAGAGTGCACTCTCTTTTTTTGTCCAATATTTTATCTATTTGATTGTTTGATGCTAGTATAGAGTTCTTTAGGGTCCTAATTTAAGTTCAATTTATTTATAAATACATAATCATTATTGTTAATTCATATATAAGATAATCATAGCATCCATTTAGATATTGTAACAATTTATTTAGTACTTACAAAAATTCTATAGACATCAAGTAAAAAATTCATGTTAGAACAATCTTTAGAGAGCATACAACACACAAGATTGGGGTTTGCATATTATTAGAATTATTTTAGTTATAAGTTTTTTTTTTTAAGAATAATGATATTATTCAAGAGAGTTCTACTATTATTTTATTTACTTCATACCTCAAAACACATGTTGGTTTCTTTAAATTGTTAGAGACTTTCTTATTTAAGTTAATAAGAAGAAAAATATCTTATATGTGATTAGATTCTGAGTGTGGAAAAGTATGTGAGTTTATTAGACATCGAGATTAGGAAAATGTTTTCATAAAATTATTTATTGGTTTTCTATCATTCGTCAAACACATAATCAATGTTTTAGTCATCATGAGAACCCAAAAAAATCAATCTTTTGTTATACTTCTTTATTCATTTCAAAATTGACACATAGTTCCACTATTAAATCATGAGTGAATCTCATTAAAACCAAATACACCTCTAAATTTTATATGTTCATCTCTTTAATTTTAAAATTAAACAATACAATTTATTTAATAATTTACATATTTGTTATGCCTAATAAAAAATAAATGAATATATTCAATCATAATTTAATATTAATTTATTCATTTATATTTCAAAAAATAATTTTACTATTAATTTTATAAATAATTTTGTAAACTAAAAAATATCTATAATGTTTTTCTTTAATACCAAGTACCATAAATCTAAATATAAACTTAATATCTAAATGTAAAATTATTTTTGATTAATAAATTTCATACACAGAAATTAATATGGGGTTATTGGTTGCACTCATTTACACTCTGTCACTTTACAAAACCTATTTTTATAAAAATAAAACATTACATCTTCTCCAAGATAATTTTTACTTTGGGAAACTCCTAGTAATTCAATTAAATAATGAGAATTACAAAAGTTGGTTGTGAAAATAAATATGAAAGTGAGTAAAAATGTAGACCCTTGAAAACTACTTATACGAATTAATTGGCAGTTAAATTACATGGTTATAGGTGGCTCACTTTGTTTTAGAGTAGATAGTTTTGGGAATTAGACTCATCCTCAATTATTTTGAGTTGCTAAAAAAATAAAAATTTACAAGATTTTAATATTTTTGTGTACTCTTTGATTATTTGTCTAAATCAAGGTTTATTGATGTTTGTCAAATTTTAATGGTTTGTGACTTTTTTTAGTTTCTTCTCTAAACCTCTCTCTAGCTATCATTTTATTTCTCCATTGATTCTCCTTATTCAAATCTCTAAATCTAGGAGGGTTGATGCCACTCCTAACGCCCATCATGAGCCTTAATGGCATTCTTGGGTTTCATCATGACTAGAGTGTACTCTCTTTTCTCGTTCAATATTTTATTTATTTGATTGTTTGATGCTAGTTTAGGGTTCTTTAGGGTCCTAATTTAAGTTCAATTTATTTATAAATACCTAAGCATTATTGTTAATTCATATCTAAGATAATCATAGCATCCATTTAGTGTTTATAAAAATTTATTTAGTACTTACAAACATTCTATAGACATCAATTAAAAAATTCATGTTAGAACAATCATTAGAGAGAATACAACACACAAGATTGGGGTTTGCATATTATTAGAATTATTTTAGTTATAAGTTTTTTTTTTCTAAGGATAATGATATTATTCAAGAGAGTTTTACTATTATTTGATTTACTTTATATCTCAAAACACATGTTGGTTTTCTTAAACTATTAGAGATTATTTCTTATTTAAGTAAATAAAAAGAAATATGTTTTAAACGTGATTAAAGTTTGAGTGTGGAAAAGTATGTGATTTTATTAGAGATCAGACTAAGAAAATGTTTTTATAAAATTATTTATTAGTTTTCTATCATTCATTAAGCACATCATCAATGATTTAGTCATCATGAAGACCCAAAAATCACTGTCTTGTTAGACTTATTTATTCATAAAAAAAAAATACGCCTCATAAAATTAACACATATTTCTACTATTAAATCGTAACTGAATCTCATAAAAAACAAATACACCTCTAAATTTTATATGTTCATCTCTTTAATTTTAAAATTAAAAAATAAAATTTATTTAATCTTTTACATTTTTGTTATGCTTAATTAAAAATAAATGAATATATTCAATCATAATTTAATATTAATTTATTCATCCATATTTCAAAAAATTACAACACATTATTTAACATTATATTATTTCAAAACATTTTTTTTTTAAATATTTTTTAAAAATATACAAGACCATCTTATATAAAAATATCATATAATTAATATAATATATAAATTGAAACTAACAACAATTCTAAAACAATGTATTAATTAAGAATATTTTTAATGAAAAGAAAATTGTAATATTTAAAACAAAAATTATATGATAAGAATATTCTATAAAATAAATTATTAAATTACTTGTGAAGTGGGATTATAATTGCGTGGAATGCAGCTCAAACAATGTATCACTTTGGAATATTCTTTCAAAGGTCCAAAATAAAAAAAATACGACAGAACATTCGACAATGCCGATATACCATGAAAATTGCATGCACAACGGAACCAACAATGAAATTTTATAAAGGGCAATTTAATTTAAATTGCATTAGCATTTAACATGAAGATGGTGTAGTGAATATTAAACTGGACGGTGTTAAAAATACATCAATGCAGGTATGTGTGAAATAGTAAAATAAACTCTCACCCACATTCAAGTCCGCTTTTCTTTAAAGAGAATAATTTAAAAGTTGTTTTTCTTTTTTTCTTTTTTTGATTTGTTGAAAAATATGTTAGAACAAATGTTACATTTAATTAATATTTTAGAAGGTAGGGTATTTCTTTTATCAAAATTATGTAAGATTTGTTTTTGGTTTACTTTTTTCATTATATTGTTAACTAAAAGATAAATAGTTATTGAATTTTACATGAATCAATCAAGAAAATAAATAAAATTAAAATTTTATGACTTATGTAAAAATTGAGATTTAAAAAAAGACTTAATAAAATTTCAATCAAGATTAGAATTGGAAGTACACTCTAGAACAATAAAAAGTAATGAAGAGGAAGTTAATGATCAGTTGAAGAGATTCAAAAGTAAAAACAATTAATAAAAAAAGGAATGACAGGCTAATAAAGATTCCAACAATCAGTTATGTTATTGTTCAGACTTAAATATCTAAGATCTCATTCTGTAGCTTCACCGACTATCATAAGGAAAGAGGAGCAAAGTATTTCACTTCAGATTAGTCAAAAACTCAATTAGTAAGTACATCCATAATTTTATTAAAACGCCTAAAAATATATGAATAAATAATTATGTCAAATTTTACTTGAAACAATTACATCTTGTGAAAAATTCTAAAAATTTACCAATCCTTATAGCTATTAAAATTGGAATCAAACAAAATCTAAGAGATTTATATAGATTACTTAAAAAAAACCTGTAAAACATAGAACTAGCCATTTTAGATCTTCTAATAATGGATATTCAATACAACTAATGAGTTGACAAGAATTTGTAATATGCCTGAAGAATGTACAATTTTTTTTATTGTTATATGTTACATTATAATAGTTGGTATCTTAATTGGAATGAAAAAAATTATATAAATTTTCAATACATATTAATTGTAAGATTGATAGGTTCATTCTTGAAATGGAATATAAGCAGAAGTTTTAATCCAGTATCTCTATTTAACCATTTAATTAATTTTATATTATTTGTTGTGAATATCTAATTGCTAATAAAATTTGAATTTAAATTGTTATTTGTATAGTTGTTTTTATTTGTTTCTATACAAATTGGTATTCATGTGTGCCTATTTTATTTCCACTCAAGATATTTTTGGACAAATTCTTCTCTATTTCATTTGTATAAAATCAATCAAACAATATATCCCTCATGGTTATTTTATTTCTATAAATACATGACATGATATTATCAAGGTAATTTGTGCCTTGGTTAGCTTCTCATCTTCATGGCATTAAAAAACACAATATAAAAGATACTCGTTCAAAATGTTTATTCATTTTTAAAAATATATTTTTTCAAGTTATGTCTCATGGATTAATAACATTAATGTGTTTAACAGAGTATAAAAGATATATTCATAAATACATTTATTTTTCAATTGAGAAGTACATTTATAATATATAATTGTATATCATTATTATTATAAAAATGAGTGAATGATGTTACACATCACATTCTAAAATAAAATATCAATCTTATAATCAAAAAGTATTTATAATATTTATTTAGAAAAAAAGTAAATACAAAAATAATAATTATCTTATCAATTAGAAAAGGGATAAAAACCAAAGAAAACACAATAAATAGATGGATGGACATCAAATAAACAAGGCATGAGACAAGATTGTAGACGTAGAGAATCATCTAGTTTGTCAATTCAACTACCCAACAAGAGCCTAAATTTTATGGTTGTATGATTATATTTACATTTTTCAACTATAAAATATAATATTTTTAAAGGAGACATATTAGATGCAAGGGGAAATTTTAGATAGATAGTTAATAATAATAATAATAATAATAATAATAATAATAATAATAATAATAATAATAATAATAATAATAATAATAATAATAATAATAATAATAAAAAAAATTAGCATTTGAAGGACAATGTTCAATAGATGATCATCATTAAAAAATCATGACAAGGAGGGTCGACTATCAAATTTAGTCACTACACCCAACCACTACTAATGAGTATGTTTGTACTATTAGATAGTAGCTCCAAACCATCATAAGTCTTGTCTTTGTTTTTTTCTTAGTAAGAATTTTCCAAGTATACAAAATAGCAAGAGATAGAGGGGGAATTTTGCTCACTATTGATCCCATAAACTAGTAGGTCTGAATGAATAAAGTCATCATCATTTTGAGAAATGTGAGCTAGATAAGGGCACTGTGAATATGGAAAGCCACTACAATCCCTTCTGTATGAAGGGTAACTCCCTCAAGCACCAATGCCATGGTTTGGATAGGGTTACCGATGGTTAGGTGAGTTCGGAAGAACCCAACTGATAGTGCAAGGGACAAGAATGGTCTAATTAAAGACACCTAAATTTTGTAAAAGTTTTGTTATTACAATGTTTTAGTATTTATTTGTGGATATAGGTAATTGTCTTGAATTAGGGGTTAATTTGCACTTGTTTGTGTACTTTTTCTCTATGTGTGATATTGTGGTACTCTCTTCCTCTATTTGTTTTCCATCTTGTTGTGGTCCTCTCTTTTTCTATTTGTTGTCTTGTTCTTGTGCCCATTGGCCAGTTTTCTTTCTCTTCTCTCTACTTTTGTTAATTGTTTCTTCTTGGATGAACTCATAAATTTTACATTTGTATCTTAGGCAATCTTAGACAACTTATGAGTCTGCACCTTTGACTTTTTTGGGCACTTCAACCTCTCATTTTGTCATTTTGATGTGTGGATCCATTTGTTGATCTTTTCCTTTTTTTGACTGGCTTTCGCATGCAATTTATTCCTCAAATCAAATAATGAGAAATCTATATATACATATAGTTAATTGTAATTTTAATATACAAGGATTACAAAAGAGTAACTCATATACTAAATATATCACTTTTGATTTTGTTTTCAAGTCCAAGCACACCTAAGAAATATTTATTTTTTCACAAAGACTTGCATCACATCATTGCATCTTGTACTGAAAGGAAGCTTTAGAAAAATCTACATACTAGCTACATCTCCACTTAAAGAAAGGAGGTTAAAGCCTTACCTCAAACTTGTCATGTCTACACATTGCATGAACTACAAAGGGTCTGATTTCAGCATGTAAGACATGTAGCTTGCAACCCCACTTTGATAGTTACCAAATCCAATGACTTCTCGCTTCTTTATTTTGCGATTGACATCTACTTATACCAAGCTAAATCAAAAACATTAAAAAAATAAATTTTGCAATTTAACACAGTGAAATATAAAAGTGAACATATAAGAAGATGCAACACAAAATAACAAAAGAAACCCTAAAAAAATACAATACCACAAACCCTCTATATGTCAGACTCAATGACTACATATAAACCCAGCAAGAATCTGCCCAACGACAAGTCCACCCATGGCAAACTTATAGGTCACTATTCATAACAACAATTCTACTAAGATAACGCATATTTCAAATACTAGGGTGTGATTATTCCAACCCATATTCTATCTCTATCACTTACATTCCTTCACTAGAGCTAAGTTTAAGTGTGGACCCTAGAATAGATCTCAATTCTATGTGTTTCTATATATCATTATATCTCTTCATTGTTCACAGGATCGGGACCAAAAAAAGTACCCAAAGGTCGGATCCGAGATCAGAACAAAACCTAGAACTTATCAGGGAAGATCCTGCATAGAAGCTTCCATTAGAGGAGACTGTTTTGTTAAATGTTGAACCCTCCCGAGCAGGTGCAGAGATCCATAAGAAAGCTACACCATTCTTCTAATCAGTAGACACAATTTACATGAGGCACAGGGGTTATAGGTGGAAATGTGCCAAAGCGCAGACCGACTGGAGCATCAGGAGCAGCTGGAGCGCCGATTCTTAAGTATGTCTACTGCATCCCATTATATCTTAATACATCTTCTATAAAGATTTATCTATTAACAAACGGTTTATCAATCAATTTTAGTTCTAAATCAAAATATCTTTTACATAATTTCAAGAATACGTAATTACTCAGAAATAAATCAACTATTAACTGCACAGCTTTCTTAAGCCACGAAAACATAGAAAATATGCAATTAACAAACAATAATTTTCCTACTAATCCAAGTACCTTTCCTGTTACAATCAAGCCATCTACCACATAGAAAGCCTTCCAAGATGGTAGCTTGTTTTTTTAATTTTGAAACGCATTCATATTTTCTAAAACTGCTAAAATGAAAATTCTACATTTTAAAATAAGTCGCAGATATTGTTCAGGAAGAATTTTTTAGGAGGGAACTGAGCACGTCGTAGTTTTTATGTCTATTCTTACTCCCTGTTATTAATTACAAATATATATTTAATCGGATATATATTATTTTCAATAATTTTTTTAAAAAATAAAATAAGATTAATTTTTCTGAACAACATATATTACAATCATAAAACGACTTCCATAACTTCTCAACATTAACCGCTTCAAAATAAACTCGTCACAACATCACACCCCTACCTAAACCATCCACAACATAAAAGCAGATAAACTATTGTAACTACATAATCCATCTACCAGTCTGCAAAAATAAGAAAACAGTTTGCAATCCAGAAGAAAAATCACAAATTCAATATCCAATGGTGTCCCACCCAAGCGTCATATATATTTTTTTCGTTTTGACCCAAAATCGTCATATTTTACCTGTACCCACATCCATTGAGCCGGCCCTAAGACATATTTTAACTCATACCCACTTCCTCTGTGTCACGAACTATATAGCCATAACCCCATAAGATAGGAGTAAATAAACATGATAAAAAAAGATATTGACATTTTCATTTAAGGTTTTAGGAGTGTTTAATGAAATTATATTAAAAGGGAAGAAAAATAGGTTATTTATTTTTTGGTCAATTTGGTATTTAATTGTTAAAATATCTAGTTTATAGTGAAATTAAGAAAGAATTTATTTAAAATATCAACTGAGTTTTTATTGAATTTGTGAATGTTGATTTAATTGTTTATATAAACATTTGATCTTTATTTATTTTTCTTTTACATTTCTCACCCTACGTTAAGTAGGGAATCAAGTTTTTATACCTTGTCTATGGATATGAATAGTTCTTCTCCTATACTAATTATCTTTTTTCAATAATATCTGATTTTTTTTTTAAAAAACTTAATTTGCCAAAAATATATTTAAAATTAATTAACCCTCTTTCTAATATATTATTATTTGAATATATCTTTTACCTTTTATTAAAAAAAAAAAAAACATGATCATATACCTCTAATATTGGTAAACATGCATGCAAAGGCACCTAATTACATAGAACATAAGTAGCAAATTACATGTATACCATCACTGCCAACTAAATATTAACATCGTGTCATTTATATAATTATCAGGCTAAAAGTAAAAGAGCTACGGGCTGATCTAGACAGTGAAAGAGATCCTTAGGAGTCCAGAGTAACATAGAGGAAGTAATAGAGCTGCATGAACATTTGAGGCCGAGCATGGAGAGAGGAGGGCATCACGGAGGTGAGAAAAGGAGAGCTGAGGGTAGAGGTACGAGAGAGTAGATGCCAAGACGACAGTTGGAGAAGCAAACAACCATGGTCAATGGGAGCCATCTAATTTTAAATTTAAAACATAAAATATATTGATTAAATTAGATAATTAAAATTTAATAAGTGGTATGTGATAACATATTAAATAGGGAGAAAAGTAGACACTTAAAAATGATTACTATGAATTTATTTGACATTAAATTATATATTTTAAGAAATTTTGTCTACTTTTAAAATACTGATCCAAATTATTATTAATGTGTTTGTCAAAATTTTATAGTTTAAATTCTTTCACAATTTCATCTCTAAACTTCATTTAGTTATCATTTTATCTCTCATCTGACCCCTTTTATTCATATCTCTAGGTTAGGAGTGTTAATGTCACTTCTAAATCCCACTGTGAATGTTAATGATACTTTTGGGTTCCATTGTGATTAGAGTGCACTTGTTTTTTTTGTTCTATCTTTTTTATTTACAACTATCTGATATCAATTCGGGTGTCAAAAGGTTCCTAAATTAAATTAAATTTATTTATACATACACAATATTATTTTTCATTTATATTTAAGAAGATCATTATTTTTCTTAGATGTATGTATGTATGTATGTATGTGTATGTGTGTGTGTGTGTGTGTGTGTGTGTGTATGTATATGTATATGTATATGTATATGTATATGTATATGTATATATGTGTGTGTGTGTGTGTGTGTGTGTGTGTGTGTGTGTGTTTTTATGTGTGTTGTGTATGTATCAAGTAATAATTATAATTTTTATCATTCTTGCATGCAAGTTTATATTAGAATAATCATTAAAGGGCACACACCACATGAGTTTTGGATTTGTATGCTATTATTCTCTAATTTACTTTATACCTGAAAACACATTGATTTCCTTAAGATGTTAGGTATTTAGGAAAAAGACAATATATATATTTTGCATTTGATTAGAATTTGAATATGAATTAATAAGAGATAAAGGTTAATCAAATATTATCATAAAACTATTTATTGGTCACTATGTTTCGCCATGACTATCATTACACTTTGGACATGGTAAGAAATAAAGAGCATGCTCATAGAAGATTTCTCTATTCATCATCAAATTTAATATATTTCTAATCATAAATCTTGATGATTATAACTAAATCTCATAATAAAAATGTATATCTCTCAAACAATATATTAATTTAGAATATTTTTATTTTAAACAGAATATAAAATATTTGTGAAAACTTTTAAAAATATAAAATAAAAATGATGTTATAAAAATATTTTATAAAAACAATTATTAAAATTATATGTAAAATGGAATTAATGGATAGTAATTGAAATGGATTTCAAATTCTTAATATTTAGTAGTTGAGTTTGTCCTTTGTAATAATTGTTGTAATATTATATACTAATTATTCAATTCAACATCATTTCAATAATTAATATATAATATAATAAAGTAATATTTAAAAATATATATTTTTAATATATTTAAAATTTATTATTTTTAATTAAATTAAATAGTGTTTTACTTTTTATTTTAATATATTAAATAAAAATTTAAATTTAAAAAAATTAAATTTTCAAATGAAATAATTTAACACTCCTACATAGCACCTAAATAACAACGTGAACCCAAACACAAGAATTACTACCATTAACACTTCTCCCCTAACATCATAATTGTGTGAATACAACTCAAACAATACCTCACATTAAAATATATTTTAAAAGGTGTGAAATGAAAAAAAAATGATAAAAACATTCAATGTGAATAGACCTTGAAAATTGCATGTAAAATGGAAGAATGAGACGAGTTATAAAAAATATAGCAAAGAATATTCTCAACTAAAAAGGGTACAACATCAACTATACAAGCTATGATGATGATGATGATGATGATGATGATGATGATGATGATGATGATGATGATGATGATGATGATGATGATGATGATGATGACGACGACGACGACGACGACGACGACGACGACCATGACGACGACGATGACAATGATGATGATGAATGCAATGGATATTAATAGGTGTTTGTTAGTCTTTAGCAAAGTATCTTTCATTTAAAATTATTAATTATTAATTATTATTTTAATAGTTATAAATTTTGGTATGCATATTTTATGAAATATTTTTGATGTTATTATAGAATATTATAAATATTTATTTTCAATTGTATCCAATTTAAGTTCTTAATTAAAAAATACTATAACTTACTAAAATTTATAAAATTTATTTTTGACTTCATTAAAATTAATGTGATTCATTGTTAATTGAATTTTCTAAATATCCCGTTTTCTTTGTTATGATATTATATATGTTCTTGGATTTCATTTGCAACAACATTATTATTTTGTTATACCATTATTATTATTATTATTATTATTATTATTATTATTATTATTATTATTATTATTATTATTATTACAATACGAATGATAAAGTGATTTTTCATGTCCAATCTATTTTACAAAAAGTCATTAACTATTGATTTCAATCTTCACTTGTGATGATTATAGAAATATTCATCCACATCGTAAAAGAATGTCTAGTTGGCCATGAATTTATATGTGCATACAATCATTCACAATTAGGAACTGATTGTGACTAACAGTTGCTTCAAGTGTGTAAGGAACATCAGAAGGAACTTAGAAGTCATTTATTTTCATTTATAGAGTATATTTCCTATTTAGGTGTTCCCCTTTTAAGTTTATAATGTGGACACCCCATAATATTTCATAATTTAACTCACCAACCATCCCTACCCCATGGGACCAATCACCAATCATTTGCCTATTATCTCCACTAGTGACTCCTCTACCATGACATTCACATTGTATCAACAACGATGCCATCTTATTTACCTATGTGGCAGGCACATCATAAAATATTTGTATCTCACTTAAACCAAACCTTTTTCTCACTCTCCTAGACCCTTTTATCTATAACATCTTCATCTTCTCCAAAACCCCACCATGTGACCATTACTCGACTTGATTTCAATGTCCTCTTCTCTATTATTAAACTGCATACTATCTATAATTTATCTTGTGAGTGCTCCATGATATAATATATATCAATATTATATGTAGTCCATGCTATATTTTTGCACACATTATCAATAAACTAGCAACACTAATTTATAATTTTTTTTAAAATTATAATATATTGCAATAAGGAATCATAATGATGTGACTTCTATCCCTAAAATCACTATAAAGTTAAAAAATGCTATCCTAGTTTTGATCTTGATAGCCAGGAGAACTAGAAATCTTATTCTAAATAAATAATATACTTATTAAAATATATTGTTTGGACATGAAAATATCCCTTGTATAAGCTATTTTTAGCAAAATCAAGCTATTGGGAGCTACACCAATATCACCAACTCTACCACCACTAGTCTCTATGATTACCACTCCAAAACTCTACTAATTACAAACTTGTCTCACAACATAAGGTTTAATTCATATTAAACCTTTTCTTGACACATTTAATCCCTCAAGGGTTTCATCAGCTCAAGTGGTGTCAGATGTCACTTGAGTGTTCATAATTTATTCTCCCAAGTTTAACTAATTATACACATGAGCTCACAAGAAATTACCTCTTGGATAATAAATACTCACCCTATCCCTAAATAAAACATAAAACTACCTAAGTCTTTGTCAAGATTAGACTCTTTTGACCTCTCTTGGGGTGGCAGGGTGCACAACACATAGGATCAATGAGAGGAAGGCACTTGGAGGAGTGCAAACCTATCATACTAGCTTTGGTAAGGCCCAAGAATGCCTGAAGCCATGAAAAGGTAAGTATGTGTCCCTTAATAGTATACACCACTCCCAGGTTGGTAGGATTGTTATGAATTAGAGGGAATGATTGAGTTAGGAACCAAGTGGATATAGTTTGGCATGTCAGTTAAAGCCCTTAGCAAATAAGACTCTGACACTTATCAAGCAGAGTAAGGATATGGGAAACATAAAAGGGGTCCAAGAGGAAGTATATAAGTCAATTTAGATCTTATGGTGCTTAATATTTAGGTATGTGTTGAATGCAAATTAGGTTGGGATATCTAATAGATATGTCAAGAATGTGATGTGTGGCAACCACCCATTGGTCCTAGGGTTTTTTGGGGTGGCAGACTACATAAGGCCTATGGTCAATAATAGTAAGGTATGTGTAGGATCATAGTCCAGAATTATCAATTTTGGAAAGGAATGGTAATTCCTAGAACTAATGGAAGGTGAACATATGGCCCTTGTTAGTCTCAACCCCTCTTGAGATAACAGGGTTGTCATACCCTATGGTGAATGAAGCCTAGCCAAGTGGTAGCCTTAGATTATTTTCCATGGACCATGTGGATATAAGATGGTAATATGATCATAGACCATGAAAAATAAGAACTTGATGCCTATCAATCGGTGTAAGGATCTGGGAAACATAAAAGTGGTATGAAATAAAGTAAAGAAGTCAACCTTATTTGTGTATAACTGTCTATTTATCTCATGTAAAATAAATGGGAGAGGAGGATGTGATTACCATTATTCTTGTAGAGAGTATGTATAAAATGGTCCAAATTCAAACCCTCGTCCAATAAACTACACAAAATTGGCTACACTTGTGGTCATCATGAAAACTATACCTTTTTGCCTTTCACCAAATAAAGACAAAGATAGTCATAGAACTGTACCATAATCAAATCAACTCTCGCTATGCCTTCATCCACCTTTAAAAATATAAAATAATTAGTCAAATAATTTACCACCTTGATTTGATATAACTAACATATACTATTATTTAATGTTTTTACATTAACATGAAAATTTGTAATGTCTTATCCACACATAAATAACATTGTCATGTGGATTTGAGCTATTCATCAAATGTGGAGTCTTGCCAAAATCAAATCAACATTCATGATGTCCTAATCCACCCGTAATAATAATAAATGGATAATCAAAGATTCTTCAACCTTCCAAGCTACACACCCCTCTATAATATGTGTAAGTACTATAAATATGACAACTAACCTAAATCTAGGTCTAGTGTATGATATGGGATCTATGGTGTCTGATATCACATGAAATAACTTGTCATTATACCTCACCATCACCACATATCTCACCTTGAAATGTTTCATCACTAGCATGTTGTGTATTACATATATTTCCTCTCAACATAATGCATTTTCATGTTGCATCAAAGAATACAATCTCATTCTATACTATCACTTGCACAAGAAACATATGACTATTTTTGTTCATTTTTGTGTGCAAAATAGCTAAGATGCGAGTAGTAATCATGGGTTTCAAGTGACATATGAATAATATTTTTACTCTTACGCTTTACAAAACCATGTTTTATTAAAATAAAAAATTACATCTTATATGCTATATATTACATTAGTATTATAATATAGTATAAATGTATAATAATATAGTATAATATTATTATATTTATTTTTGTTTTATATAACTATCCTAAAAAATAAATTTTCAAGAGATATTACATAACAAGAAACAAAGTCATTAATTCAAAAATGATCTATTGGTGTTTTCATTCACATTATAAAACAAATTCCATGTTCTTCAATTCAATTCAAAATTTTCATGTTCTTTATCACCTTTCCCTTTCTTCCATGATTTGATGATATCATTATCCAACCTTCAATTCATGTTCGGTCAAATTGATTTTCATATACTCACTATGTATACATGTAAATCAGTTTCCCTTTATTTTTTAATAAATTGATGCAATCCAAACACCTCTTACCCCTATCCTATGCAACTTCCAAGTTTCCATATATTCATTGGGCTATTGGGAGGAAGATGAATAAATACATGAACATTGAGTATTTTTTTATTGAATTAGGTGATGATTTTGAAGGGTAATGATAGGGAATTTAAAGTTTATTATACCCTAGAGGGCCCATATTAGACACCAGACTTGGATTCAAGGTAATGAATTGATTGACATGACTTACACTCATTAGAAAGGGGTCTGCGGCTTGTAAAGTGGAATCATCTTTCACTAGATATTTTTTGTTATCATGGGTGCGATAGATGTCATGATAAATAATTTTATTAAATTAAGGATTAACATACTATGTTTGAATCAAATCATCAATGTGATATCAATAATATGTATTGTAACAACCCTGTTGTATGCTAACTAGAAATACATGCTTTTTTTAATACACATAAACTATAAATAGAATTCACTATGAGAATCTAATCAATGATCATATAAAAATACTCTAAGAGTGATAACTATAAATAAGCATACCAAATATAATAGTCATTGATCACTATCAATATATGAAAATGCATCATAATACAATCGAAGAAAATAATTACAATATCCATCCATTACTAGTATAATACATAGCCACTGCTATCAATCTACAATAAATAGGTAATTAAAATTATTCAAAAATAATGTAGCCAATAATAATTAAAACATAATACAATGTGAATATATAAGATACATGGCTCCCCATAGCATGAGCTCCCTGATCTCACCACTGTCTATGTCAATCTCAATATTCATCTCAAAATTAGTAATGATGTGGGGAGGGAGAGCATCATCCGAGCATTTTTCCACACCAACCACAGACTAATGATACTCATACTAATCCCATTAGGGAATGGCCCTTGATTCATGGATGAGTAGATAGTGACAGTATGGGAATATAGAAAAATAAACAATTACCTATCTGTTGTATGATTTCTAAACTAAACATGCAATGTATCATAAAAACCCGTTCTAATGCAAGATATCACACAAACATGTAAATCATACTCAATAAATGATAATGTCTCAGTAAACATAATTTAATGCCAAGATTCATTTAATTTACCTTCGATGCGATATCATATTAGATAACATGATAAACATAGGAAAAATCAAAACATACATTTGTTTTGTCAAACATATGAATAAATCTTACATTATTATCTATCCTAAACTTGAAATAATGACCACAATTTATACCACCTAGGTAATATACACTTTTAACTATAGATTTAAACTACCACAATTAGTTTCCTAATAAAATACACAGCCTATGATAACCTATATTACCATAGTCTAGTATTCTAAGACATAACTAGAATTTTCCTTAATCAGTCATAAAATGTAGTCTTAAATAATGAAATATAGCTTCTATTCATGCAACTAGATATAACAAAGCAATTCATAGTTTACATGAAACACATAATATTATATCCTAGCATTAATTATACTCTCAAAAATTATATGCATGCATACAAACATCCTACTAACTATCAAATAAAATTTTATTACTTTAGTTAAAACCAACAGTTATTCATTAAATCAGTCAAATGTAAATATGAGTCAAGACATAACAATCATAGTATATACCATTCAGGTATAGCATAAATTTATACTTTAGTACTCTATGATATACCATACTTTCACAATTCATTGATTAAGAACATAACAACATAATTACGAATAACTATTCTTGTAATTCTAAGAACCAACTGATCCATAATAATAAATAATAATATTTGAGAAAGTATGGATTATACCACTTGGGTATACCCTATATTTAAACAACATAGTATCATTCAAAAGAAACACAACTTATAATTACACATCATCATACACTATTCTCAAAGAGTCAAAACACCCTTAAATGAGCATTATTCAAAAAATTATTACTCCTCCAGGAGACTGTATCCATGTGGTTACATTTGACTTCCCACAGAATCCTATATCTCATTAACAATCTATTACTTTAGAAAAAGGTATATGACCCTAATGCACCTATGCCAATTATATAATTATAATAGTATCCAAGTCCACATATAGATATATTTATATATGATTACCCTCATACACATTAGTTTTTTTAGAAGTACTTACCAAAATACAAATATGGATTGCAAATTTCAACAGTCATTAGAATTTTGGCCAATATATTAACATGGTTTCATCAATTGTTATATTCATACATGAAGGTTAATTGATTGGGTACTAACATCCTTAAATTTAGTATATAATTTTTCTACTTATCTGAAATAAAATTGACATCAAACACTCTTATGACATGGCTTAGAATATATAACATCTGGTCATAACATCATACTGAACATATATATATATATATATATATATATATATATATATATATAGCCAACATATTTATTGAAGTCTTGCCTATTTTGATTCAAATCATATCGAATTAACATATAAAATATTTAAATCTATAAATATTCTAAGACATCAAGATTTCATATTTTAGAAGTTCTGATGGTAGAACTAATATAGAGCTAGTCTCAAAATAGAGGAGAGAAGTTATATAGTTTAGTCATGGCATTGTGATCAAATTCAAAGATATATATATATATATATATATATATATATATATATATATATATATAGAGAGAGAGAGAGAGGAGAGAAGTTATATAGTTTAGTCATGGCATTGCGATCAAATTCAAAGATATATATATATATATATATATATATATATATATATATATATATATATATATATATCATATTTCAATGCATTTGCACTTATATTTATATAAATCTATGGCATATGCATGTCATATTCCCCTATAACCTATATCAATGTGCCAATACCTATTATGTATATGAATCATATAATATCTAAACCATTCTAAATTTCTATATATATATACTTTGATATGATATTATACTCATGTAGCTTTATGTCTCTATGATAAGATCACCATTATAGTTACTTGTTTTATATATATAAATATATCTTTGAATTTGATCACAATGCCATGACTAAACTCTATAACTTCTCTCCTCTATTTTTAGACTAGCTCTATATTAGTTCCTACCATTAGAACTTCTAAAATATGAAATCTTGATGTCTTAGAATATTTATAGATTTAAATATTTTATATGTTAATTTGATATGAGTTGAATCAAAATAGGCAAGACTTCAATAAATATGTTGGCTATACATTATCTAAAACTCATATAACTATGTGTAACTTAGTATGTATATGTTATCCATTACTACCCATAGGCCCAAAGTATTTGTACATATAAGAATATGACCATGTATCGAACATCTCATGATAATTATGTATATTAAACTAAACTCCATAAATATACTCAATAAATACATATTATTTTCAATGGTGAAACAAATACTATTATTTATGATCTATAATATCATGGCATGAGTAATCACTTTCTATTTAGGAATGGATTGGCACTTTTGCTAGATATCAAATGTAGTTTCTGCATAACTAATATTGTTAATCATAATGCTTAATTGGGTTTTTTACTATGGACTTATTTTCTATCCATAATGTTTACTAGATATCATATGTAATTAAGAGTATATTTTTTTAAAGCTTTGATATCTTCCTGATATGCAATTTTATTCATGATTCTATAGTCATTGGTTTTTACTTTGATTCCATACCCTGTACTATGCTTATCTCTCTTTTCGATTTTAAGTTTTATGTTTGTAATATAATCATTGATTATGATTTTAATAGACACATACACAGTGATTTAATAAGCTCAAGCATAGATATTTTTATAAATAGATCCCAGTGCCTAATCTCATCTCATAATAAACTCATTATATTAATAAAAATAGACTCTTAGCTTAAATTTGTTATAATCTAAAAAAATGATACATACTTGAACCAAATCATTATATTCTTAAACAAAATTCTGCATTCTTTCTCCTTAGCTAGGTTAAATAACAAATTCACTGCATTGCTATTATAAATTTTTGTATAGCTAGTTTGGATCACTACATACTAATTTTTATTGTTGCATGATCCATTTTAACACTCTCTTTTTATTTTATAATTTATTAAATAATATAAATATATCAAGTAATATTAATTAAATTCATTAATATTTAGTTGAATTGATTCCTCTACTTCATGCTTTAGCTATCAAAGTACTACAAATTTCAACCTAGTAACATATGGATTATACTAATATATATATATATATATATATATATATATATATATATATATATATATATATATATATATATATATATATATATATATATATATATATATATATATATATTTTAATACAATACCTACATTTTCATAATTAAATTTCTATAATGATGTTTTGGAGGTCCTATATTTCAACCACAAGGCCATAGAGGTAGAGATCTCACACTTGGTTTGCGTGTTGAGTCTGAAATGGTTACTCTGTCTCCTAAATAGGAGTGATCAAAGGCCAATAATGTGGTCTTAGATGTTATTCACCACCCCATACATGTTTATGATGTTATTTTTCATACATGATACTCTTGAGGTAGAGATATCTAACTTGGATTACTTGTTGACAACATTTATTGTCAATGTTGCTTGAAGTTAGAATGGGTGATCCATTTCCTAACAGGGCATGCTTAGAGGCTAAGATTGTGGTCCTAAAATAAATGATAATCTCTTAAATAAATTATCATCCACCTTATCAATAGATGAAATAATCCCAAGTAACTTCGAAACACGTATGTGTCCCTTACAGGGTAGTAAATAGGCAATTTAGAAAGAATAATTATTTGGGAGTTTTATGAAGCATTTATGAGTTTTATAACTCCTAAAAGTTTATCTCATTAAAATTTATCAATTAGCCCAAGAAGGGAGCTATTTGAGCCTTAAAACTCATTTTTGACCCCATAAGCCAATTTGGGCCTTCTCTAGATCTAGAAAGACCAAATTGGGTATTTTTTGGATTTTTTAGTGGAGTAAAGGGATAAATAATTGCATGGAGGTCTATTAAAACTTTAAAATGATGATAAAATCCTTATTAGGCCTTTTCTCTACCAAAATTAGGTGAATTCATTGAGATATAGGTTTTTACTATGCATTTAGAAAGCTTGGCAAGATGACAAAGTGAGAATATGATATATCATACATGTTGCATCAGTTTTTGGAGTTTCAAATCATATCATAAGGTATTAATAATATATATCAATTTTTTTGAGTCATTTATGTAGGGGTGTAAGCCCTTAATCAAGGAGGGTAGGAAAATTTCAAATGGAAAATGACACATCTCCTATGCTAATTCTCTAGAAGGCGATCATAACACCAAGTCAACACATGTTGAGAGAGATGATAAAACTATTTTTTTATTCCTTTTAATTTTTTAATTGGATTCATGAGTAAGATAAGGCCATCGTATCTCTTTGTTAGTGTCTTTTTCCACTAAAATGCCAATAACTTGTGTTTGGTCCATATAAAAGATAGATGTATGAGAGGAGATATGGCAAAAAATCAGTCCCAACGAATATTAAAACCATAGTGGGATAGGTATATAATAGAGTGTAGTTATTAGGCCTAGTACTTAGAGACAATAATGGGCAATAAGTGGATAAGGTGGAAGAGTGGAGGTATAAGCTTGTGAGAATAGTTGTTTGAGATTGAAATGAGTATCATAAGCATGAGATTGAGGTCAAGAGTGTGAAAGAAGATCTTAGGGGAAAGATGTAGCTTCGACATACTTTCATAATACTAACCATGGGTCGGTTAGAAATAGAATGTGGCACTAAAAAAGAAAATAGTCTTACCATGTTGAACCCATTTCCAAATAAATTTTTGAATCCAGTAAGGGATATGAGTAAAGTATTTTTATATTCCTTATATATATATATATATATATATATATATATTGATTGATTTTAATAAATTAAAATATCTTATTAATTATACTTGTGACACCATTCCATATTCTCATATAAGACAATTATATATTTTTTAATACATATTTATTCATAATCCTAGTTTCAACAAGGGGTATATCAGATTCGTATATCATATTCATACCTAAGATTGATTATCACCTAATTTAATCAATTCAATATTTAAAATTATGAAAAGGAGGGAAATATTGGTGGACTTAGATCTAAAATCAAGTTGTCATGCCCTTAATTAGCCAAATGAGGTCAAGTAGTGGAAAGTTGGATCAATTATGCCAATCTACCCAACTTGTACCCACAAACTCTCTTAACACATAACATATAAAGTGAACATAATGAAATGATTATTATGAAAAATAAATATATGGATTCCCTACTTAAATTTTTGAAGTTGGTTTAAAGGGTGGGGATAATCTATGAGTGAAATAACCGCACTAGGTTTTACTATAATAGGGTAATTTTTTTAAAGACATTTACACAAATTAATAAATAGATTCCTTCATGATGAAACCAACAAATAGTGATATTTAATTAAATACATTAGTTTTTATCTATCCATATTAAGGTTTACAACTAATCTATTTAGCTAATGATCACAATATCAAGATCAAGTATAATGTTAAATATAGAAACCAATAGTATATTTATTCATAAAAATATATTACAAATTCAGCCATAGTTGGTACAATATGACATCCAACTATTGTAATGATACATATGAATAAATGATATAATTTTAGCATAGTACATGTCTTAATAGTAATGTACAATGATACAATGCTCCAAGGAGCCTACAAGTCTTAATAAACTAATAATATCCATAAGTAATCATGAGTGTAGTCACTAGTGAAGTACTCCCGAGGGGAGGAAGAGAATAAAATGAGTGATTTTACATACCAACCATAGACCAATAATCCCTCACATAATATTTTAATAAGGGAATATCCCTCCCTTCATGGAAGAGTATATAATGAAGGTGTAGGAATCAAGAGTTACAACTAAAACATGTGTGTTGTACATGTAGAATATCATAAGAAATTCATTATAACATGATATCATACTAAACATGTAAACTAAATCAAACAAATTAATTGAAAATGTTTTAGCCAAAGTTTTCATATATTTATTGATCATGATGATTAGTAAATTCCATATACACCACTCAATTAGATTACACCTTATCTACATATTAGTGACACTAATCAAACAAGTGGAATCCATATCACATACTTCTTTAGGGTCATTAATACGAGATTTAATTTATATATTTGAAAGATAAAAAACAATATATTTCTAATTAGTTTTTCCTCACTAGAAATCACATTATATGATAATATAATAAATTTCCATAGACATGCATTTAACCTATCAAATGTAGAATTATAAAATCAAACATCTAAGTTCGTTATAGCATAATAAAATTATATATATATATATATATATTCAGATTTGAAACTGTTATACCATTCAGGTAAAAGAAGATTAATAATGAAATAAATCAAACCATAAATTTAATAATATAATCTAGAAAATCATTTAAATAATTAATATCTCATTCAACAACCATTCTATATAATTTTTATTTGCATAACTTAAACTTCTCATAAATCCAGTCAATGCAAAATGGATAGATTAAATATCCTCCAATACTTCATCGCTAGAAATCCCATAAATTCATCAATTTATCTTATATGTTAAACCATATTAAGGCAAGTAAAAAAACATTTATAACTTTATACTAATGAATATGACATGTTTAACTATAATTTAATATATACATAGTTGCATATATATTCGGTATACTCTTAATTATAAAAATATTATGTTATTAAATTAGGAGTATCATGAATATATTTTTAGTTTTATATAAATACAATGTTATATTTAATTATTTTCCATATCAAATAACATATTTAATCATTCAAAAAAATATGCATATTTGACTATGGTATACCTGAACTGAAATAATAAGTATCACATATAACATATCCATAGTCAAATACTCATCTGTGTTACAAGGTTCTAATTATTTTCTAATAACCAATAAATATTAAACTATAGTTTATATAACTTTGGCTAAGTTCCAACCAACTTAAAAACCACACTAAGTACCCCATATTGCATACAATCCAAACCATGTTCATCCACATCTAAATATTTAGATAGATTTCATTATGGAAAGATACATTTCAAAAGCACATATTCATGACTTGATACTTCCATGTAAATTTTATAAATATATATAAAATATGATTGAATTTATACTTATATTTTAATAGTTTACAAGAAAATCATGTTAAGAATTAGAAAAATTTAAGCCAGATTTAATATGACCATAAATCAGATCTAAATTATGCACTAGCATGCATCATGGAAACATTCCTAAAATCATAGTTATGATGAAATCATAAATTAAGAGAACAAGATGAAAATCACACATAACACAGATATATTTTGTTTCACCAATGTGGGCCACATCCACTAATAAATTCCTCACATAAAATTGTAGTAAAAAAACAAGATTACAATAAACTCTCATAGAGATAGAATATATCTTGTAAAAAATGTTACATAAAAGCAATGCTTCACTTTCACTTGCACCTTCACTTTAATATATATCACAATATACTATACCACACCATAGAATAACCACTTTCACTTTTTAAAAAACATTTGCACTTTGACTCTGATCCTCAAAGCCACACCTTGCAAATAAACCATCAACCTCTAAAGATTACATCACACCTGCATATATAACAATCCAAAGAAAAACCACCAAATGAGGAAAAAATCACTATGATTATCCAATATAAGCATCATCCACTAAAAGACACCTCAATTCCACCTAAGCAAGCTTATCCAAAAGTTTCATCAAGAAGGAACATGCCAAGTCTATCTCTCCTCCTGCAAAGGACACATTTTCCAAGGACATGTGATCACAACCAACTTATTGAAACAAAGAAGTCATTAAATTTTACAATAAACAACTAAATCCCTAAAATAAATTAACTCAACCTAGGAAATAGGCATCTAAAAACCAACTCCATAAATATGGAAACATGAAAATTAAAAATATAAAGAATATTCCACCCACATGTGGAGCAAGGTTCCACAAAAGGTGGAGTAGAAAAAACTACACTCCCCACATTTGTGGCTCTCTAAGCCCCCAAAATATATCCTTATGGTTATGTGATAGCCCCAAAATACTCTATACTCAACAATCTCCCACTTGGAGTCCGTTTCTCCTGAACAAAATCTATAACTATTCTATGACCACTCAGGGAAAATAAATTTAAACAGTCTCAACTTGTCCAATGTGACCACCTTGGTCATAATATTCATAAGATTCTAACTAGTATGAATCTTCTCAAGATTCACCAAGTTATTCTCCAAAATTTTCCTAATGAAGTGATAATGTAATTAAATGTGTTTCATCCTTGAGTGGAAAGCAGAGTTCTTTGCCTAATGAATATCACACTAAATATCACTGTGTAGTCTCCCAACTTCCTACTCATGCCCAAACTCTTGAAACAAATATTATAACCAAATCATCTCCCAAATCCCTACTCATTCCCAAACTCTTGAAAAAAATATTGTAACCAAATCATCTCCTTTTTATCCTCTATGGTAGCAACATACTCTACCTCTATGGTTGGCAAAGCCACAATCTTCTGTATCCTAGAATTCTAACTAACTATTGTATCTCCAATAGTAAATATATAATGTATCATACTTATCCTAATATCAATATCACCTACTATATTTTAGTCCACATAAACACACAATGTGGTATATAATACATCATAAAATAATGTAAAATCCTTGGTTCCTCTCAAATAATAAAGAATACATTTCATTACCTGCCAAAGCTCATAGCCAAGATCACTCATATACCTACTCACAACTCCCATTGCTTGGGCAATATCTGGCCTAATACAAACCATTGAATATATCAATCTACCAATTTATGATGAATAAGGTACCTTAGACATATTAATATTTTCATCTTCCATCTTGGATGTTGCTCTTTTGATAATCTAAAGTGGCCTACCAAAGGAGTACCAATAGATTTATAATCTAACATGCTAAACCTTTCCAAGACTTTATTTACACACTTAGATTGGGATAAAATTATCTTCCTCTCCTTCCTATCATAATTAATCCTCATACTAAGGATTTTATTTACAGAACCTAAATATTTCATAGAAAAAGAGTCACTATGTTATTTCTTCAGCATATGAATATGTTGTATGTTATTTCCTGAAACTAACATGTCATCCACTTAAAAGCATAATATAATAAAGGAACCATCATCAAAATGTTTGATGTACACATAATGGTTAAATTACACCTTTGATAATCTTGTTCCAACATAAAATAATCAAATTTCTCATACCATTACCATGGAGCTTGTTTTAGGCCATACCAACTCTTCTTTAATCTGAAAACAAAGTTTTCCTTCACTTTGACCTCATATCCTATAGTTGTTTCATATAAAACTCTTCATCCAAATCACCATAAAGAAAATCACTAGTCACATCTAACTATTCTAAGAACTAATCCTCAACTACAACTAAATGAAGAATAATCCTAATAGAAGTCATTTTTACAATAGGAGAGAAAATCTCATCAAAATCAATACCTAATTTTTTTGTATACCCCTTGACCACCATCTTAGCCTTATACCTTTTTCTCCCTTCATTCTCTTCTTTTATTCTAAAGATTCACTTGTTTAGCAATGCACTATTGGCCTTGGGTAGTCTTACCAAATCTCACATTTGGTTCTCTATGAGAGATCTATGCTCCTCATCCATGGCTTTCTCCCACTTTATCTTTGTATATACCTATGTTTCTTCCTCATAACACTCTGGTTCTCTATTTTTAGTGAGTAACAAAGAATTCAAAGATGGAGAAAAATGTTCAGTTTCTATTCTTACCCTAGAAGGCCTTCTTACCATAGGAGTTTGGGGTCTTTGCATAGAAGGTTCCTAAATTTATTCATTAGATACTTATCCATCCATAATTTCATCCACTACTATGTACTCTTTTCATTCCTGTTCCTTGTCCTACAACTAATTCTTATACATGACTTTTTCATTAAAATTTACATCTCTAAAAAAAACTATTTTCTTATCTTTAATGCTTCATAAAAAAAAACCAAAGTCATCCTTAGCATAAACATCCAAAGACTCTAAGAAAATAATAATCAACATTCTTACTAGACCAATATTATTTAGGAATGCCTCCATTCGAAGGAATAAAAGGTCCTTTGTTAATAAAATATACTATCATGTTAACTGTTTCTACCCAAAATTGTAAAGACAACCCTGCATGTAACCTCATGCTCCTAACATGTTCCATTATTGTCTAATTCATCATTTTAGATACCCCATTATACTTTGGAGTTCCTAGAACCATCCTTTGCATATGGATTCCATTTTTATAATAATAATCAAACAAATCATTGCTACAATACTCACCTCTATTATATAATCTTAGAAATTTCAACTTGAGACCTATTTCATTCTCAACCAAGGATTTCCCCTTGTTAAAAGTGTCAAATACATCAGAATTCTTTTGAATGTAATAAATTCAAACTTTCCTAGTTGTATCATAAATAAATGTAACATAATAATTGGATCCAATGATAGAAGATAACTGAGTTGGTCCCCATACATTTGAATGTACCAACTCTAATTTGTGCTCTTTCTTTATGGGTCTAACTTTCAAGAACCTAACCTGATTCTGTTTCCCTTACACATAATTCTCATAGAAGTCTAGATCTATGTGTTTTAATCTAGGAAAATTATCTTTTAAGATCTCCATACCCTTGAGGATCAAATGATTAGGCCTATAGTACCATATAGTTGCATCTCCATCTATAGCAGCTAAATCAAAATAATTAACACTACTAGTCAAATATAAAGTACCAACATTCTTACCTCTCAAAACCATAATATCACCTTTGGTAACTTTCTAATAATATGAAGTAAAAATTACCAAACAGCCCTCACTAACCAATTACCCTACTAAAGCCAAATTCCATCTTGACATAGGCATGTGTTTGACATCCTTAAGTAGCCATGTGCTCCCATTCTACATTTTAACCTGAACACAACCTTTCCCTACTATCTCACATGGTTCATCATCACCAAGATAAACATCTCTTAATTTTGTTTAAACATAATCAGTAAAATATTGTCTATGTGAGGTGGCATGAAAATAAGCCCCTAAATTGAATACCCAAAACTCATAAAAACTATTTATAGAAAGAATTAAGGCATCATGACATGATTTATTTGATGTCACATTTAGCTCATTCATTTCTTCCTTATTGGATTATTATCTCAAAGTGACCAACAATACTTCTTCAAGTGTTTACTCTTCCCACAATGCCAACATATCATCTTGGATCTATATCTGGAATTAATCTACCTTTTAACTTTTAATGGTTACCTTTGCTCTTGTAATTTTGAATCCCTCTAGTATTAATAGAGAAAACATTACTTGAATATGATTCACAATTTATTTTCCTCTACATTTATGTACTAGGAATCACACCTACAATAGCCTCAAAATTTAAGCTTCCCTTGGTAGTGACTGCATTACTCACAGCCATAACCAAACTATCCCAATTATCAAGAAAAGAACACAAAATCAAAAAAGCTATAACTTCATCATCAAAATTAATTCTAACTAAAGTGAGCATACTTAAAATCATATTATAATCATTTAAATTATTAGTAATTGAATAATTCTTAGACATTTTCATGTTAAATAATCTTTTCATAATAATTTTTTTATTAGAAGCAGAGGGTTTACCATATAAATTTCCAAGTTTATCCATGATATCCTTTGTAGTTTTATCATCAAAAATTATAAATGCAACAGAAGATGCAATAAATAACCATATGGATCCCAATGATTTCCATTCAATCAATGACTAATCTACATAACTCATACTTACATGTTCTATTTTCCCCTCCAAGGGGAGATGAAGCTCCTTTAGATACAGGTAATCTTGTATCTAAATTTTACACAAACCAAAATACTTACCATCAAAATTCTCAACCTTGAATTTGATCTCTTCTCCCATAGATCCCACTCAAGTTAATAACTCTTTCCTATGATTTACCACATCAGAAAAACACAACCAAAGCTCTGATACAAGTTGTTAGGAATTAGAAAACTTTAAACCAGATTTAGTATGACCATAAATCAAATCTAAATTATGCACTAGCATGCATTAGGAAACCATTCCTAAAATCATAATTATTATGAAAGCATAAATGGAGAGAATAAGATAACAATCACACATAACATAGATCTATCATGGTTCACCCAATGTGGGCTACATCCACCAAAAAAGTTATCAAATAAAATTATAATAAAAAAATAAGATTACAATGAAATCTCACATAGATAGAATATTTTCTATAGGAAATATTGCACAAAAGCAATGCTACACTTTTGCCTACACCTATACTTTATTGTATCTAAAAAGCTAATATACCACACCTTAGAATAAACACATATAATTTTTATAAAACATCTATATTTGACTTTGATTTTCAAAGTAATGCCCTAAAAATAAACCATCAACCTCTAAATGTCATATCACACCTGTCTATATAAGAAACCAAGGAAAATCCATAAAATGAGGAGAAACTCACCATGCTCATCCAAGATAACCATCATCCACTAAAATACACCTTAGTTCCACCTAACAAAACTTATCCAAAATCTCCATCAAGAAGGAACATAGCAAGTCTATCTCTCCTCCTTCAAATGACACATTTTCCAACGACATGTGATCACAACCAACTGCTTGAAATAAGGAATACATTACATTTTCCAATAAACAAATTACTCCCTAAGATCATGTAAGTCAACATGGAAAATATAAATATAATAACTAAGTCCACAAAATATGGAAACATAGAAATTATAAATACAATGAATATTCCACTCACATGTGGAGCAAGGTTCTACAAAAAGTGAAGTAGGGAAAACTGTACTCCCCACATTTTTGGAGCTCTCTAGGCCACAAAAATATATGTTTATGGCCATGTGATATCCCAAAAGGGCTCCACACTCAACAAATCATTCCATTTTAAAAACATAAATGTTTATGGCATACTTACCTAACACTTGTGTATATTCAAGAAGTTCATTCCTTCCTAGTATATAAAAGAAAACTCATTGTATAACCATAAATAATATCCATTCAACTTACAATACCCTCTTATGGTTCAAACATAAATAAAATATAGTGATATTTTTATGTGTAAGAACCACAACCTAAGTATAACATATACATATACATTGACTTTTTCATATCCTCAAATCATCTAATAATGGCCTAAAGAATATATGAATAGGACCTTGTATATTTAAATAATTATAGTCTTCCCTATATATAGGTTTTATAAATTAAATAAACAAAAATTGTGTTATAAATGCTTGAATTCCTCATAATTATAACCCTATACACATATTTGTGCCCTATGTGGGTTTAATACTTAAACTGAATCATCATATGAACAAGTTGATGATGGTATAAATAAAAGAGTGACTAGACTCTAATTTTTTTATAGATTGATTTTTAATATAATATACTAGAGGATATGTTATATAGAGAAGGGGATGAATTAATAAAAGACTCAAGGACTGAGTTAATATCTAAAAACCCAATTGAACCTTTACCTAGGTCAAAATGATTACACTAAACTAACAAATAATAATACCCTCTTAAATTTTCTTAGGGTTTCAATTTGAGAAACCTAAAGTACACAGTATTACGTCATTTTAAATTAGTAACTATATATAATTTGGCATATAATTCATAATAATAAAAATGAAAATGACTCATAATTTTATTTACAAATTACTCAGTATGCATATCCATTTGTCTAGGGTTTCAGAATACTATACCTACCTTTGTGGATGGCCAAGCCATCCCTAGTGCAAGGTATAGAACCTTGGTCTTCTATAGTATAAAAACAACCAAAATAAAATATTTTCAATAATTTAATAGGTTTTTAGTTAATTTAATTCATACTAAACCCAATACAAATGTTTTTCAATAAAACTCCTACCTGTTAATAGATGCACGGTTATGATAAACTAATGTTGCTCCCTATAATTTTTTTCTCAAACCATTTCTTTTCTTTCTCCTTCTCTTTCATACTTCATCTACCATATCACTCAAGGAATTCTCCTCTTCTCATCTTATTCTCTTGCATGCTAACAAGCCTCTAAAATTCTTCCACAAAATTGAAAGTGAGCTTAGAGAGGAGACTCCATGCAATTTAAAACTATAGTGTTTATTTTTCATGGTTTTTGAATAGCCCAAGTTAGTGTTATTAACCCTAATTTTATAACTTTATAAATAAAACAATCCTTTAAACATTATACATCCAATTAATTCTAAATAACCATCAAATTCCAATAGTCATTCAAACATTGAAATTTTCCATAAAAATATTATCTAACAAAATGTTTTTTTGTTAAAACATTAACAATGACTAAGATTAATGAATTTCACCAAAATCATTTAAATGTTTAAGATTATTAAAAATAATTATTATTTAAATAATATTAAATTACCTTAATATAAGGATCATATAAACATTGTAACACTAAGTAATATTTACTTACCACCAATACACATAAAAATAATATAGCTATTATCAATGACTTTGCATGATATTAACAATCAACTAACATAAATATTTAAGTCATTTTTCATTAGCAATGTATTTTTTATAAACACATGATCCACACTCCCAAAATGCAATAACACACTAAATTTATAAAAAAATTCACATATGTATTCAAAGACAACAAAAAGGACACTCATAGATTTTAAGAATGACTGTAAATAACATAATCATATGCATTAAAATAAGTAAGACAACACATTTAAGAGTCTATATCTCTCATTATCAAAAAAAAAAAAACATATAAAAAACATGATCATAATTGAAAGAAACCATTTTATATTAAATCAACTAATGAATATAAAAGCATATTCTATCATTGTGGTGTGTGCAAGTTCTTAATTCTCATTTTGTCATCCCCCAACACCTCCATCTATGTGACCCTCTCTGATGATGATATCCCTCTATCATAGTTTGAGGGATGGATATGTCCTATATCTAACTCAAAATAGTAAAGGTAGTTAGCTTGAAATAATATAAAATCCATAGTATACTTCCATAATAAACTAAATAAACATGATCATCATGTACAAACATAGAATTACAGCTAACTCAACAAGTTAATGATCATAAAATTAAGTAATATATAATTGTCTATAAATTATTATATGAAATATAAGTTAACTAAAATAGTAATTGACCAACTAATAACCATCAAATACTAATAAATAGGATATAAAGTCTAGATAATAATAAGGCTATGACATTGCCCCTAAAGTTGGTCATCATCTTGATTACACTTATTCTAATAATAGTTCTGAAATTAAGCATTATTCAATAGAAAATTAAATAATATATATAAACATATTAAGTAAACAAATGTGGAAATAGCCTATAAAACTCATCATAATCTTCCCAAGTGGTACTCTATTCAGAATATTATTCCCACTAGATCTTGCACTATGAAATTTCTCTATTACATAAATTAAGTTTGAGTGTCAATTATTCTAATTGATTCTAATGTGACCACCATATGATCCATAAGCTATAAAGCATTCTAATTCAATACATGAAAAGGATCAACAACATACTTTTTAAAATAAGACACATTGAAACATTATGTAAAATAGCTAGATCTAGTGTCAAATCAAACGTATATGATATACGATTAATCACTTGCAAAACCTCGAAGGGTCCCACATATCTAGGTGAAAGATTCACTAATTTTCCAAACTTAATCAAGATTTTTTGAGGTTTAACCCACATAAATATTTTATCACTAATAAAAAATTATTGTAATGTTCTCTTTAGATCTGCATAACTTTTATTTATATCATTGGCCCAAACCAATCTCTATATGATTTTTCTAACTTTGTCTTCCATTTTCACAAGCATTTTAGGTTCAAAAATTACCATGTATTCTAACTTATCCCAACTAATTGGTGTTCTACACCTCCTTCTATATAATGCCTCAAATACAACCATTTTCAATATTGATTAGTATGAGTTGTTGTATTTGAACTAAACCAATGGAAGGTAATCCTCCGACTTATACTATTGATCCATGTATTACATTCAATGTAAATCTTCTAACACTTGGTTAACTCTTTCTATCTATCCATATATTTTTGGGTCATATGCATTACTTAAATTCAACTCCACACCTAGAGATGAATTTAAAGTCAACCAAAATCAAGAAGTCATTCTTAGATCTCAATTTCAAATGATATTTTCCAAAATTATATGTACCTAGTATACCTTTTTCATGAATCTCATCGCAAGCATAGGTGAATCATCTATCAAGTTGCTTGGTATGAATTGATTTACTTTGGTTAGTTTGTTAACTAACACCAAGATCATATCATGTTAGTTCCATGATAACAATAACCCTTAGATAAAATCCATGCTAATCACCTACCACTTCTATTTTTATATATCATGAAGAAAAAACATTGTTTTCTTATGCACATGCTCAGTCTTCACATGTTGGCATTCCAAACAATGAGACACAAAATATGTTGCATAGTCTCTTATCCCTTTCCAAAAATACATAGGTCTTAGCTCATCCATAAGCTTAGTTACACAAATATGTCTTGAATATGCGACATTATTAAATTATTTTAGCATCATGATCCTCAAATTCTCTCTATTAGGAATATACATCCTTATTTTGTACCTCAAAAGACCATCACTCTCCAACTTCAATCCCTTAAACTTGGGATTTTATGCATTCTCTTATAATTATTTCTTAACCCAATCATATAATTCCTCAATAGAGAATAATTTAATTACCTAATAATATAAATTACTCATGATAATAACCAAGGCTATTATGTATTTTTGATGATTTGTGGCATCTATACCTCTATTTTCCTTGACCCTTATATAATTAATATCAAAATCATAACCAAATAATAATTCTAACCAACCTAAATAACATGTATTAAGATTTGGTTGGGTGAAGATATACTTGACTCTTAAGTTATCAGTCTTAACCTCAAATGGTTTTCCCAATAGATAATGCCTCTAAACATGTAACACATGCACTATTGTAGCAAGTTCTAGATCATGAGGGGAATAATTCACCTAATAAGGATTAAGGTTTTTGGACACATATGTTACAAATTAACCATCCTACATAATAAATCCTCCATGTCCATCATCAGATGCATTTTTGATAACTAAGAATTGACCATTAGGATTGGGAACTCTTAACATAGGTTTCGAAGTAAGCCTCTTTTTCAGCTCTTGAAAGGATTTTTCGTACTTATCTGACCAAACAAAACTCTAATTCTTCCAGTAAATAAAGGTAATTAGGCTAGCTATATTTAAGAAATTTGGAACAAATTTCCTATAATAACTTGTTAAACCCATAAAATTCCTTACCTCATCTACATTTTTAGCTTTTGGCCATTTTATTATGGCTCTTATCTTTATTAGATCAACTAGAATTCCATATGTAGAGATAATGTGTCCCAAATGTTGTAATTTCCTCTAGAAAAATATATATTTTGACAACTTTCCATACAAATTACACTTATATAACTACTAAAAAACTAATTATAGATGTTGAAGAGTCTCTCCTTCATTTTTATAATCTATGAGGATGTCAACCAAAAACACCAAAACAAATTGTTGAGATAATGCATGAACACATAATTTATGAGATTTATAAATGTTTCTAGATCATTTGGTAACACAAAAGGCAACACAGTGAACTCGTATTGCCCGTATTGAATTTTGAACATTATTTTAGGAATATCCTCATTTTAGATTCTTAGTTGATGATACCCTACTCGAAGATCAATCTTAGAAAATATTATTGATCCTCACATATAATAAAAGACATCAATAATGTGAGGTGATGAATACCTGTTATTATTTATAACCTTATTCAAAATCTTGTAATCAATACATAGATGAAGAGTACCATCCTTCTTCTCAACAAACACCACTAGTAGACCCCATGGTGTCAGACTTGGTCAAATCAACCCTTTTGAAAATAAATCTTAAATTTTATCCTTCAACTCAACCAATAAGATATTTTTCATCCTATATGATTCCTTAGACAATGGTTCAAATCTAGGTATTATGCAAATCAAGAAATCAAAGTCACATTTGGGTTCTAATCTAGGCAATTATTTGAAAACACATCCTAAATTTTCTAAGAAAAGGATAATCCTCTATGGACAGTTCCTTAGATTAATCCATCTCATTTATTTTAATAATAAATTCCTGACATCCTTTCCTCTAAGCCATTTTGAATTTAATTACATATAATTACCTAAGCTTTAACTCTTTTTTATCACCTTGAAGCTGTGTCTAATATTCAAAATCATCTTGACACTCTACCTTCTTGAGATAGTAATCAAACTTATATTTATGATTTACAAGCCAATTAACTCCTAGGATCACATAATATAACCCTAGTAGTGAAATAAATAGATCCAATATTATATTGAATTCAAGTAACCCAATCTCAATTTCCACTAGACACTTTCTAACCTTAACATTTGATTCATTCCCATACTGTACTAGCCAGGCATTTGCCATAATATAATATTTTATAGAAAAATTATTAAGAATTATAGGAGAAATAAAACATTCAATATCCCTAGTGTTAATCAAAATATAAAATGGGTGATCAAACAAAATACCAATTAGTTCAATATGAGAAGCTTATAAGTCATCTTGATGACTGCCAAGAGTTACATAAATCCTCTACTGAAAAGTCCCATATTTCAATGTATAACCCTTATTATTTATATATAATTTATCTTGAGTAAACTCTATAGCATAATCATCATGTCCATAAATTAGTCAACCTCTAGGTGGTCCTTTCCTATTAGACTACTAGTTTCCCTTAAAATCATTTTTACGTTTCTTATTTCCTGAGCTACTATTTAACTTAGAATTCTAGATCTTAAACTAGTTCTTAGAGTCACCATTCCTCTTAAAATTTTAAAAAAAAGTTTTTAAGGACCTATAAATGTTTTCTTAAACTTATCTCTAACCTGAGCAAGATATTTCAGCTTTTTCTCCTACTTGACTACATTATCAAAGCCCAGATCAATGGTAGATGAACCATAGACCTCCACCTCATAACTAATTTGGGGTTTTAATTACACAATTAACTTCTTGATATGAAACCTCTCATTCACCTGATACTATGGAACACACTTTAAGATCATGGTGAATTTCTCCTAGTATTCATTCACAAAAAGGTCTCCTTTCTTAAAGTTCTAAAAATCCATCAGCTTCTGATCAAAATACATCTGAAGAAGCTATCATGACCTAAACAATGTAACAAACTATTCCCAAGTGATGGTGGTAGAGTCAAGGTTCATATTAAGCTTCTTGTTTTCTTACCAAGTTGTTACTTCTTGAAAAATCTTATATGCTCCCTAAACTACTTTGGTGACTTTAGAGTAATTTTGAATCTCTAAATATTTCTCTATTTCTATAATCGATATTTCATCTCCATCTCACAAAATAATTCTATTGAAATGGGTGGATTCAAGTTTTTCATATCGTATACCAACTTTGCAACTACTCAAGCTCTCATATCTTGTGGCACTTCCTCATGACTTTGGTCTTGAGAATTTTTCTACTCAGCTAGATGTTCTTCACGTTCTTCCTGAAAATGTTTCTCAACATGCCCATGCACTTAATATTATATGACTATGATTCGGTCCCTAATTTTATCCATGGCTGCAAGGATCTAATCCAACTTTATAGCTTGCCTAGTGATGAATTGAAATAGATCAATTGGAGGGTTGGTGTTTGAAGTACCCTCAACTTTAGGTCTAGAGTCCATTATTCTCCATCCTTATTAGTTGAATACATTTGCATTAGTAGACTCATTAAGTCCTATATTTTGAGCGTTAGATCTGAAACTAAAATGTAATAAACCCACTTAGTTTTACTAAAATAAGGTAAAAAAAATCTTTTTTAAACATTTACACAAAATCATAAATAGATTCCATCATGATAAAACCAACAAATAATGATATTTAAACAAATAAATTAGTTTTCAGCTAAACATATTAAGGTCTATAGCTAATCTACTTAGCTAACAATCACAATATCAATATCAAGTACAATGTTGAATACATAAACCAATAATACATTTATTTCATAAAAATATATTACAAATTCCGACACAATTGATATAATATTATAACTAATTGTTTTAATGGTACATATGAATCAATGATATAGTTTTAGAAAAATACATGTCTTAATAATAATGTACAGTGATACAATGATTTATAAAACCTAAAATCATAATATCCATATGTAATCAAGAGTGTAATCACTAATGAATTAGTAATGAGGGGAGGGAGAGCATCATTTGAGAGCTTTTCCACACCAACCATAGACCAACTATCCCCTACACAATCTCCCAACAAGGAAATGTCTCTCCCTTTTTGGATAGATAGATAATAATGGTGTCAGCATCAAGAGTGAAAAATAGAACCCATGTGTTGTACATTCAATATATCATAAATAAACTCATTCTAACATAATATCATACTAAACATGTAAACTAAATCAAACAAATGAAATGAAAATGTCTAAATATAAACACTACTTTATCCAATTTTTTTAAAAGTTAGTAATTATGAAGATAAATTAATTTCATACACACCACTCAATCAAATTACACCATATCTACATAATAGTGACAATAATAAATCACATAGAATCCATCTCACTTACTTATTTAGGATCATCAATACATGATTTGGTTTATATATTCAAAATATAGAAACCAACATATTTGTAATGTATTTTTCCTTAATAGATATCACATTATATGCTATTATAATAAATTACCATAGGCATGCATTTAATCCTCAAAAATCAACATTATAAAATCAAACATATAAGTTAGTTATAACATAATAAAATGCTTGACTTTATAATGTTGAGTTTGGAAGATTAAATGCATGTCTATGGGAATTTATTATAATAGCATATAATGTGATATATAGTAAGGAGAAATACATTATAAATATGTTGGTTTATATATATATATATATATATATATATATATATATATATATATAGAGAGAGAGAGAGAGAGAGAGAGATATTTATATAAACATGTGTGTGTGTGTGTGTGTGTGTGTGTGTGTGTGTGTGTGTGTGTGTGTTTAGACTTCAAACTGTTATACCATTTGGGTAAAAAAATCTTAACAATCAAATCAGTCAAATCGTAAAGGTAATATTATAAGCTAGAAAATCATTTCAGTAATTGATAGGTCATTCAACAATCATTTCATTTCATTTTTTATTTGATATGGAAAAGAATTATATATATATATATATATATATATATATATATATATATATATATATATATATATATATATATATTTCTTTGCCATATCAATTAAAAAATGAAATGAAATGATTGTTGAATGACCTATTAATTACTGAAATGATTATATATATATATATATATATATATATATATATATATATATGTATGTATGTATATATGGTATGCTCTTAATTAGAAAAGTATTATGTTATTAAATTAAGAGTATCATGAATATATATTTAGATGTATGTAAATACAATTTTATATTTAATTGTTTTCTATATCAAATAAAATATTTAATCAGTCAATAGAATATGCATACTTGACTAAGGTATACCTAAATTGAAATAACAAGTATCACATATAAAAATATGCATAGTCAAATACTCAACCGTGTTACTAGGTTTTTATTATTTTATAATATCCAATAATGTTTGAACTCTAGTTTATATAACTATGAGTAAGCTCCAACTAGCTTAAAATACATACTAAGTACCACATATTTCATAAAATCAAAACCATACTCAACCACATCTAAAGATATAGGCATATTTCATTATGGAAAAATATATTTCAAAAACACACAGTCATCACTTTGTACAACCATGTAAATTTTACAATTATATCTAAAATGTGATTGCATTTATACTTATATTTGAATAGTTTACAATAAAATCATTCAATTTAATAAACATAAATTTTTATTGTAAATTTACCTAATCATTATTTATTTTCAATAAATTCACTCCTTCCTAATATACAAATGAAAACTCACTACATAACCATAATGAATATCCTTTCAACTTACACTATTCTCTTATGGTTTAAACATAATAAAAACATAGCGATATGTTTAAATCCAAGAACCATAAATTGAGTATAACATATACATATACATTTACATATTCATATACTCGAATCATCTAATAGTGATCTAAAGGATATATGATAAGGCCCCTGTATATTTATATAATTCTTGTCTTCTCTATATACAAGTTTTATGAATGAAACAAACATATATTATGTTTAACTACCTGCATTCCTCATAATTATAACCCTATACACATATTCATGACCTATGTGGGTTTAAATAATTAAACCAAATCATCCTATCAACAAGTTGAATAATGGTATAAAGAAAAAAATGGCTCGATTTTAATTTTTTTTAAAGACTAAGTTTTAATCTAATATACCAGTCAATACATTATATGAAGAATAGGATGAATTAATACAAGATTCAAGCACTGAGTTAATCTCTAAAAACCCATTCAAACCTATACTTGGGTCAAAATGAATACACTCAACTATCAAATAATAATATCTTTTTAAACTTTCATAGGTTTTCAATTTGACCATCCTAAAATACACATAATTTCATCAATTCAACTTAGTAAATATAGATATAATTTAGACACAAATTCATAATAATATAAATACAAATGATTCAAAATTTTATTTAAAAATTACTCAGTATACATATCCATATGTATAGGGTTTAAGAGTCCTATACCTATCTCTATAGATGGCCGAGCCATCCCCAATGCTAGGTATAAAACCTTGGTATTTTAAAGTAATAAAACAATGAAAACAAAACCATTTAAAAAAAATTTACCATTTTTTAATTTTATTTAATTAATACTAAAACTAATATTAATTAACTCAATAGAAATTATACCTAGTAATAGATGCACGGTTATGACAAACTGATGTTGTTCCCCACAATTTTTTTCTCAAACCATTTCTTTTATTTCTTCTTATATTTCATATTTCATCTTCCACATCCCTCTAGCAATAATGATCTTCCCATATTATTATCCTACATTCTAACCAACCTCCAAAATTCCTCCACCAAACTAAAAGTGAGCTCAGCGAAGAGAGTCTATGTAACTCAAAACTACATTGTTTATTTTGCATGGTTGTCAAATATCCCAAGTCAATGCTATTAACCCTAATTTTAGAAATTTACAAATTAAAAATATTTTAAAAATTATACTTATAATTAATTCCTAATAACAATTAACTACCAATAGTCATTTAAACATTACAATTTTCCATAACAATATTAACTTAACACAAGGGTTTTTTTTTAAAAAACATTAACCATGACTAATAACAATGATTTTCTCCAATATCATTTACATTTTTATGATTATTAACAATAATAATAATTTAAATAATATTAAATTGCCTTGATACAAGGATCATATAAACATTGTAACACTAATTAATATTGACTTAACACAAATAAACATTACAATAATATAGCTATCATCAATGACATAACATGATATTAACAATAAACTAACACAAACAATCAAGTACTTTTTCATTAGCAATGCATTTCTTATAAACATGTGGTCCAAATTCACATAATGTAACAAGAAACTAATTATTCTAAAGGCACTAGCAAGGTAACTCATAAATTTCAAGAACGATTGTAAGCAACATAATAATATGCATTAAGCTAAGTAAGACAACAAATTTAAGAGTCTAAATCTCTTATTAGAAAACACACAACCATACAAAAAACATTATCACAATGGAAAGAAACCATAAAATATTAAATCAAGTAATGAATATAAAAAAATATTATACTATTGTGGTGTATTCAGGTTCTTAATTCTCATTCTTTCACCCCCTAATGCGTCCATCTATGCCACCCTCTCCAATGATGCCATCTCTCCATCCTAGTTTGATGGATGGATCTATCTTGCATTCACCTTGATATATTAAAGGTATTTATCTTTAAATAACATACAATCCATAGTATATTATTTTAATAAAATAAATAAATATGATCATCCTGTACAACATACAAGTATCACTAAATCGATAAGTTAATGATCATGAAATTAAGCAACAAATAACTGTCCATAAATTAGTATATGAAATCTAACATAAACAAAATAGTAATTAACTAAACAATAGCCATAAAATCCAATAATCAATAGTTTTAAAGTCTATAGAGTAATCAAGATGTGGTGATGAGAGGAGATATGGCCAAAAACCAATCCTAAATAAGCCTAAAACCCTAGTGGGATATATCTAAAATAGAGTGTAGTTGTTAGGCCTAGTCCTTAAAACCAAAAAGGGGAAATAAGTGGATAAGGTGGAAGAGTGGAGGTTTAATCTTGGGAGAATAGTTTTTTGAGATTTAAATAGGTATGATAAGTATGAGAATGGGGTCAAGATTGAGAAAGAATTTCTCATGGGAAAGAAGAAGATTTAATAATGTGAATTAGGCCTACCAAGCCTTGTATCCCTAATTGGGTAAAAGTGGATTATAGGTACAAGGAAGAGTTGGGCCCTTCAAGTAAGGTTAGTTGGCATGTTTTATGATAGGGTAGGAAGTTGGAAGCTATTGGATTTAAATCTAACTGCATATATATAAGGTATATGAAAATAGGCCTAGACAAGCCTAGAAGGTACATTGAGAGAGTGAGACAAGATTCATCATAAAAAGAGAGTGGAGATTCTAGAGTGAGTTAAACCTTGAGATTTTACTGAGGTGAATATTAGAATATTTAGGAAGCACAAAAGAGTGAAATGGTATTGACAAGAATAGAATATAGTGAGGAAGTCCATGACCCTAGTAGAAAAATCAAAGACAAAGCATTGAGCCAGGTGAGTTTGGGATCAACATTGCAATCATAGGTTTGTAGATTATCATATTTTAATTACATCATATCTTATTGGTATTGTAATATGACTACATGGTAATAGAGTATTAAATATTTTTAAACAAATGTTTTTCAACATGATTGAAATAGGTTCAAAATCAAAACAAATTATTGAACAATATATTAACATAACTATACATAAATTTTCCATGCATTTTTACAAAATTCAACAGACTTAAATGTTTAAAAGTTTAAATGTTGAATGATATATGTATATATATTATATCCATAAAATCCATCAAGGCATACAAAATGTGAACACAATACAATATCGAGGTCAATGATATATAGGCATATACAACATGCCAAAAAACATTACACCAAGCCATATAGGCATACAAAAAAATGTCATATGACATGATATTCAAATAATCAAAATGCATCTCTTTCTTTTACTTACTTGTTGAATCTTTTCCTCTGTATGCCTTGCTCTCAACTGAAGGTCTATGATTAGATTGACTACAAGTCCTCTTCAGCTCTAAATTTTGTTTTAGCTCCAATTGCTCATATTTAAATATTTTTATAAATTATACATATTGTAACAAGATTATTACAAAATTAACATGTTATATTTTTCAAATAATACAAAAAATATTCATAGGTGCACTTATTGTAAAATGGTTTTCAAGGTCAATTTGAGAGTGACACCCAATAAATAGGGTTGATGATAGGTTCACATTGTTGAGCAAGAATGTGAAATAGAGCACTAATATGAGTTGGTGACCTACTCTTAATTATGGAAGGTTTAGGTCACTTCAAACATATATATACATACAAAATAAAAATTCAAAATTACCTCATAAATGAATTCATTGAAATACTATATGAAAAATTATAAATAAAATTTTCTAACTATACCATTACAGGCTTGCGAATCATTTCAATAGGATCAAAATACATCACTGGAGGAGTTTACGAAGATAATTATTTTATGCATCAAATATTTTCACAAGTATAGAGGAAAATTACAAAACACACATCCATATTTATAATTAAACATTGTATAATATATAACTAGATCATATACCTCAAAAAGTTGTGAAAATGAAAATGCATTTTTAACACCTACATTTGTTCCTTCCCTAATAGACCATCAAGTGTATTCTATCATCATCAATTAAACATAAAAAATATCATTTTCAGTCACTTTAAAATTCACACCAATATAGACATGCACACACGTGTGTACACACACACACACACACTCTCTCTCTCTCTCTCTCTCTCTCTCTCTCTCTCTCTCTCTCTCTCTCTCTCTCTCTCTCTCTCTCTCTCTCTCTCTCTCTAACATTAATTAATAATTATAAATTACCTCCATATAGGTATAAACTATAGGCACACTCTAAGTAACATATGTGCTTGTTTAAAATTCAAAAAACTAATACAACATAAAAATAGTTCATATACATCAAATTACCTCTTAAATTTTATAAATATTTTAAATTTAAAAAATTTGAAATTTTTTGTAGTAATTAATAAATTAAAAATACTTGGGAAGTGTTAGGCAAGGTGATTAGATGTAATCTAAATGGATAACACATAGACAACAAAATCATCTAAGCCCATAGAAAAACCAATGTGTGGGGACTACATGAAATCCTCCTCATCTGCATCAGGTTTAGTTCATGCAACACCATGTTATTTACATAAGTGAGCTCATCATTTATTAGTGATAGATAAAGTCTCACCATGCCAACCTCCCCAGGAAGAGTATGAGAAATAAGGATCATATGATAGATGAGGGTGTCAGTAAGTGCCTTAAGTGCATGTAAGGTCTCAATCTCTAAGTCTCCTTGACTTTAGAAGGTAATGTCTCAAGAGGATGGGTTTTATTAACATATCATCTTGCTAGATAATTAGATGCACATTATGCCCATGGCCTATCCTATGTAAAACCCTTTCGTTTACCTTATAACTCTAAAAAATCAAAATAATTTAGGATTTAATTCAGCACAAACTCACAATAAAATTTTATCAAAAAATAGAGTGGGACCTCATCATTGTTGGAAGGTGAGTGATCAAAGTTCATCCACCATCAATCTTATTTTTTTTTTGCACAAATCATGAGTACACCAATGGATTGGAATCCATTTAGATGTCACATAAAGTGGTGCCTTAGTCTTCCCATCAATGAAAAAAGCACAAATTTTGTCTTTAGTTATGTGTTTATCTTTCATAGTTGTTGTTGATAGTTTGTTAGAATAGTATCTCCTACATCTTTTTATAGTCATCCCACCTATCAATTTCACTTTTCAGTGAATCAATTTGATCTATTGATATCTATAGTGTGTTTTCCAAAGAAATTTGATGGAGGTTATTTGAGTGTGGATCCTTTAATGACCTAATCAAATTCTCAAGTTAGATCTTATATTTTACTATGTGGCTTGCTAAATCCACTTGACTAGCTTAGGGGGATTGAGGAACTACATGAGGTCTAGGAGGGTTTCACAAGGGAGGAGGGTTAGGACGGTTTTGCATGTGAGGAGGGATTAGAGGGTTTGGAGGGATAGGAGGGATTTGGAGGTAGGGTGTTGGCATATAAGTTGTTGCACATGGATATGTGTCCACTAAAAAACAAAAAATAAAAATTATTTCAATAAAAATATAAAAAGATTGAAAACAACTAGGGTCTAATTAAATTAAAATATGTTGTCTTACCTTTACTTCGGTACCATATTTTTGAATCAAATGGTGGGTCGCTCTAAAACATGAAAATTTTCTTGATCAAATTTGATACTACAAAATGGGGGTTTGGTCTTCCTTCTTTTGCCTGTGGCTTCTTTTGTGTGAAATGCCAAATAATTTTTCTTTCAATTTTTTTGTTTTATTATAAATAAATTGTGTATGTATTTTTATGCATATACATTTTTTACGCATATTTTTTACACATATGCATTTATTATGCATACATAGTTTAGCCTCGATAACCACCAAGGCTAAGTTCATAAACTATGTACATGATTCTAATAATTATATATTTTGCATAATTATTTTAGGGGGAAACTTTAAATTTTTTCACTTTTTGGACCCCCCCAACTTCTTGCATACAACCTTGTGTACAATGGGCCTATTACATGCATTGATAAAAAAGATTGGTTGATGCTTAAACTTATGTGTTAAAAGATTTATTTGTGTGGAAGTTGATTCTAAAGTAGTTTTTACTAAAATAAAAGTGGAGAGGGATGTTTCACAAGGAAAATTGAGTAAACTATAGGAGGATGCAATATTTGTCTATGGTTATCTCCATGATATTGAAATCCATTGTGAAAAATGATTACCCAAACATGAATCAATGCATGATGAACCAAAGAAAATAGGCCAAATGAACATAGATGATCTTGGCATGCCTATCTAAAGATACATCTACAAATTGGTATGAAGAAGAATCATATTTTGATATTGTGTCTGATTTTGAACTATATAACAATGTCATTATTATGTAAAAAAATTCTTTTTTATGCAGTATAATGTTTATGTTTATTATTGTAGTCATACTTACCATTATTTTTGGTGAGGTGACACAATGTTTATTTACTATAACAAACACTATCATGGGATATATGTTATATTTTTTGAAATAAAACAAATTTTATTATAATTAAACAATAATGAGTATTTTTGAGCTCATAAAATTAATGGTATGATGTAATATATTTATTATGATTTCATTATTCTTGGATGGCATTGTGTGACCTGCCTCTTCCCCTCATTTATCAAGTTAAACTTATTATAATGGTTTTTTTTAAAATTTCATTGTCATTATGAATCTAAATCACAATGCTAATAATCAAGTATTTGATATGTATATAATGTTCATAGATGTCAAATTTATTCATTTAAACAAAATCAATATTCATAAATATTATAAGTGTTATTTATTAGTTATTATTCATAGGTTTTTATATTTAATCATTCAAAATATTTAATATGTATTGGTTAAATGAATTTTTTTTATTAGATATTGGATCAAATTGAAAATTTATGTGATCAAATTGTAGACCTTCCACATTTATAACCCAAGAAAGGGTTTATTTGAATGCAGTAATATCAAGTGGGAAAATTTTCCTAAAAATAATGGGGATGACATGTGGGTTTCTTGGGTTGAATGTGATAGAGTTGATAACTTCGTATAATTTTTGTCTATCACATTGCACCAAAAAACCAACTCTTGTTCCTGGCAAACATATAAGGATCAACATTACTTTGGAATATGTCATGTAAGTGACCTCCCCTTTTAGATAGTAATTGTGCATGTATTTATATGTTTTTGTGTCATTTTCACATATCATTTACATATCTCATCTTCATTTTGTGTATAATTTACAATATTAATATATTCATACATATATTGGTGTTTATATGGTCCTAATGGCTTTTGGGAAAGTGATGTCATGCCAAAATAGAATTTCATAGTACCAAATATGGGAAAAGGCAGACAACAAAGATGAAAACATATGAGGTATGTTTGTAAATGTCATTTCAATACTCTCTAATTTATATTTAGACTTAATCATGTGTTTTTCACATACAATTAAATAGGACATGTTGTCAATGAAGGAAATCATTGTCATGGGTAGTAATATGAACAAGTCATAGGGAGTAAATATTTTTTGACCTCTTATATTTTATTATAGATAAATTAATGGGTTCACAGGCTACTTTTTTTATGTATGGATATTGATACTATCTATCTTAAACACCATGAAATAGTGAATTAGAAAGCTACAATGTTTAATGGTGAAACACAACATGATTATTCCTTAAACAAGGATGACATGTATAATAAAATAAAATGAAGGATTTGCATAATGTGTATAGTCTCAATGATGTAGAAAGTTTTTGGGTGTGGGAATAGTAAATTTAGACAAGTAGTTTGTGTATCAAGGATACACTAATGAAGGTATTGATGAGGATGGACAAATTCCATTTATATTGGGCATCCTACTCCCATAATATCTAGATTGGTTTTTAAAATTTGGAAATGACTATTTATTGGTGATGGATTCAATATTTAACTTAGACATAATGAAGGTATGATTTAAATTATTTTAATAGTAGTATATGATATAGTTATTTATGAACATACATGCTCATTTGTGTTTTATATTTTGGTAAAATTTACATTTTATAAATTTTTAGTGTTTGATTACAAACACCAAGTAATACCTATAAAATGGGTCATTATGTCACAATCATGTACTAGTGACATCAACCAATGGATGTAAATACTTCAATAAATATTACATTTAAAAAACATTGAGTGGGAAATCAACACCTTCATGGTAGATGCTTTCAGTGTGGAGATCAAAGTAATTAGGTGCATATTTATCATTTTTATAGGCATAACAAATGTTTTACATTGAATTTCATAGATATTATTGTAATATTATCATCCAAAATCTTACAAAGTTATTGCATTATGAAGGGAATCTTTAAATTATGAAGTTTATTAATGTATATGTCATGTGTGTCATGCATAGTTGAAAAATATAGTAGTTAAGGTGAGAAAAAATGATGTAATAAATTAGATGTTCAGTGAACTTGGATACATAATACATAACTTTGATGATGAATAAAAGGTAAATAGGGAGTCTAGACAGATTATAGATAAGTATCAATCTATACAAGCCAATTTTATTGATTATTGGAAGCAAATTTGGCTTCACAATGTTTAGAATGTCATATAGATGTTATCATACCCTTCAACATATAGAAAAAGAAAAATAAATCAATATTTAATCATACCATTCACAATAAAAAAATCATTTCTTGAGCATGATACAAACTTATTCACATCATAGAGTAGATTGGTTAATTCACCCACTAACCAAAGCTTTTTTTATATACTATTGATAGCTAAAAATATGAAAGGAATAAAATTCTATAGGATGTTCAAGATTGAGAGAAATTGAAATATTTTATGGATTAATTATTTATATATTCTATACTACCAATTCACCTTTAATTTTAGTGACACTCGTATAATTTGGGTGCGAAGTCAGACATATGAGACATTGCATTATCAAGTATATAGTGTAATGTCATCCATTTAAATGTGAAATTATCCATTTTCACTCTAAGGATACACTTGGAAATATGTAATTAAGGTGTATCTAATGAGGGATATGATAATATATGGATTTATCCATAATGTGGGGGATGGTGTGAGTAAGCCCACCAACAAAAATGATATGGATTTTAATTTAAAATTTCTTTCCAATTCTATTTTATTTAATTACTATTTTGGTTGGAGTCTCAAATAGTTAATATATTTTGAATACAGAAGATATATATAATGTTGAAAGAGATGCAAATGAAGATGAAACAAGCATGGATATATGAGTATCAAACCCTATAGATAATGGTGATGCAAAAGTTTTTGTAGATGATAGTGAAAGTTATTCAACAAAAGATTATAATTTAAGACATGTCTATAATTCTAATTATTCAATTTTATATTTTTAATAGGATATATTTCCTTGTATGAATAGATACCTGATAGTGGAAAACATGATGAACTCAAGACCTTGAGAAGCATCTCTCAGGATATTTTTGATAATTTTATCATAATAATTGGTAACTTTGAAACATCATCATTCTTATAAAAGTGTATGGAAAACATTTAAAACAAGGTGAATAGTATGGAAATATCAATTACATAGCACCTAATGGCTCATCCATTCCAGAGAGTGCATGATGGACATGATAACAGCCTTCATAGAAAGAGACTCCATATAAATGATGAATACAAGAAGAAATCATAGCATGTTGCAAGAGGTAACCCTATTTATAAACCTTCTTCCTAAGAACCTTCCTCCTAAGAACCACAAATGGAAAATTTAGAATTAAGATCTAAAAATGATAGAGAAGCGGGATAGAGATAGACATGATGGAGATAAAATAGATTAAATATGTCCAAATGATTGAGTTAAAGTGATAATTTAATGTAAGGTTGTAAATTTTGGTTTTAATGTGATTAAAATATCTTTAAAGTATACATAAGACTAAAAAATATTTCATTGATGTAAATAGGTGCATCATATTTTATAAATAATCTTCCAATTGATACATCATTTAATTTATCATTATCCTCTTCATATGATTAAGCTTGTTAATTAAAAAATCTTTTACTTTAATATAAGTTGTGATCTATTGAATTGAACGTAAAATGCCATACCATACAACTCAAAAAACCCACTGGAAAACCACTTTTTCATAAACATGTTCCTTACTTCCATATATGATTACATTCTCATTTTTATATCATTCTTAAATTCTAAATAACAACACATGTTTTTGTTTATTAAAAAATAATTTAAGTTGATATAGGTTGTGATATGCATAAGTAAACATGAAAAGGCATACCAGGCCACTCACTTGACATGAACATATTCCATTCCTTCATATATAATTGTATTCTTATGTTATATTTTTCATGAATTCTAAATAATAATACATGTTTTAGTTATTGGAAATTAGTACAATACATAGTAAAATACCAAATTGATTGAGACTTAAGCTTCTCCTATTTATGAATTAAACAATGATGATTTATGAATCAAATAATGATTATTGTTTTTTAAAATGACATATTGAAATAATTTAGGCTTACTTTCTTAGATGTCTTAAATGAATAATAAGATTTTGATTTATATCTTATGTTTTATATGTTTCTTTTGATTTACTTCTTATGTGTTATGTGTTTGTTGTTTCTTTTTTGTTTTATTATTGATGAAGAAAATAATGATGTCTAAGTTAAAATATGATTGTTTGCCCTTTTTTGGAAAATTTTGTAATAGGTCAAAGGTGGCAATGTACAAGTTCCCTAGTTTTTACATTTCAAGGTACTTACCAGCTTTGTTTGGTTTTATGTTTGCTAGGTTTTGTTCAATGAATACAATAGAGAATAGTCAAGCATTCCTCATCCTACTACCCTAGATTTTAGAGTTAAATTGAAGGATGAAGATGCAAATGATGATGAACCTATAGACAAAATTTATGTGGATTATTTTACAACTTTTTCATGCCCTTAGGTTTTTATATATATTAGGCATATAAAAAAGACCTCTCTTGAGGCTAATTGTCCACATTAATTTTAACAGTTTTTTTTGGTATTTTTGTTAAAATTCTATAAAGTTTATCTTAAAATTTAAAACATTCCCATAAGACATGTGATACTGTAAATCATCAATAAGATTCCTTTCCTAATAAAATAAGATTAAATTTACATATGTTTATTTTGTATGTTATCTAAGTTGGATCATTTCAAAATTTGGTTTGTTACTTGTATTTAACTTTTGAATAGACATATTACAATAAAATTTGATTTTCATGATTCTTTCATGCCTCCATTCCTTGGAAATTTCTTATATTATCAAAAGGTTCACCAAAAAACATGGTGTATCCTTTCCTTGTATTTTCATGATTTGCATTAAATCAACAAAATGTATTAAATCAAACAAAAAAATTAATTTTCAACCTTTTACCATATTGAGAAACTAATGTAAGCAATAATTACCATATATTATGGATTCAAATAGATAATATTAATTTTTCATTTTAATGTGTTACTCGAATTTAAAATTCGTATGCATTCATGCTTGAGTCCATAATTATAGCTTCAACTTCTGATTCAATGAATTTTAGAAGGAAAATAGGAAGTTTAGTCAAATACATATATTAATAAGTATAAAAAAATTATAATAAAAGTAAATAAAACTTCTCACTATTTCCCAAGAAATATGTTAACTATAAGTGATGCCTTTCAAAATTGATAAAGTTTATGGGAGCATTAGAATTCATCAAACACATGTGTTGGCCCATAAATCCCAAAACTCAGGTGCCCATTTACATAAGTAAAGGTGGCTTGGACCAACTACCTAGTAACATAATTAATATTAGTATAAATTTGAAATTAAGGTTCATAATACTAAAAATTACTTGAATATGTCTACACTACATACTAATTTTACTCTTGCATTATCCAAAGACTCTGATATTAACAAAAGTTATTAGATTTTTAGTAATGTTATGAAAATTAAAAGTTTTAGTCATCAATTGGTTTGTATATAAATATGAATGCTACTATATTTAGTTGAATATTCATTAATGGGAATTTTATAATTCCATTGTGTAGTTGTAGGTTAGGAAACATGTTTTGTAAAAGATGTGGACAGCTTGACATTATCTGCATCAAATCAAAGGGTTAAGTAAGAACATAAGTTTTTAGTATTCAAAAACATATAATGTGAAAGTGAATAAAAATTAAAGATAATATAATCTTAGAATATGTGGTTAATAAAGTGAAGTTTGAAATTTATTAAAACAACAAATAATTTTTATAGTGGAACACTCTTTTATCCTGTATCATCTGCACATAAAAACATGTTTTCTATTTAATGAAGTTATCCTCACAAGTGAACAAAAAATCATATAGGGAAATGAAGATGACTTAATCCATGTATAAGTGTGCTCTATTTTACTACTTATAGTTGAAAAATATATGACTACCAACAAAAATACTGAATTGAAGTTTAATATTTAGCTAAACTTGTTTTTATATTGGATGTGATTAAAAAAGATGCTCGCTCTTTACTTGTCCATGAAATGATATACCTATATTTTGTATGTATAATATATTAATATTAGAAGATTTTTCATATTTCATAAACTGATATAAGATGCATTATTTAGAAAGGAAAAAATGGTAGAAAAAAATAAAACAAAGACTGAATAATTGTTCACCAAAAGTGATATTGACTATCTCACACATGTTGTATGGAAATATTGAAAATTGTAGAGAACTTTACATTAGGGATAGATAATTATTTTTTACAGATCATCTACCAGGCCTAGGATGGGCATTCCATAATCTCTAAAGTTAATTTCTTCATAATGGTTTTACTTAACATAATAGGAGTGATGCTTGTTGTGGAGATTTTTATGTTGATTAAAGATAAATAATTTCTCAAAAATATTTTTATGATTTTGAGGTCAATTGGCCATGGTAGATGAGACCCTTTAAAAATATCAATTTCAATTTGTTTAGTATAATTTTTAAATTTAAAAAAACTAAATAATGGCCATTATTCAACCTTAAGCAAATGATAATCATAATATGGTTTTTTTTTGTGTCTATGTGCACATGCATGTATGCACACATGGATGAATGCATGCATGTGCACACACACACACACACACACACACACACATGCACATGAGCACGTGCAGGCGAGCACGCGCGCACACACACACACACACACACACACACACACACACACACACACACACACACACACACACACACACACACACACACACACACACACACACACACACACACACACACACACACACATGTATGCACGCGAGCGCGCGCGTGCACACACACACGCACACACACACACACACACACACACACACACACACACACACACACACACACACACACACACACACACACACACACACACACACACACACACACACACACACACACACACACACACACACACACACACACACACACACACACACACACACAACACAAACATGCGCACGCGAGCGCGCGCACACACACACACACACACACGTGCGCACGCGAGCACACACACACACACACACACACACACACACACACACACACACACACACACACACACACACACACACACACACACACACACACACACACACACACACACACACACACACACACACACACACACACACACACACACACACACACACACACACACACACACACTCACACACACATGCTTCTATTTTTTGGATCATAATGTATCATGAATTTAGGGGCAGCTAGAAATAATGGTAGTTGTCTATTATACATGGATTTTTTACATGAATAGGTGAGTTATTTGAAAATGGAAAATATTAATGAGGATCACTCAAGAAGAGTTATTTTTTTAATGACCAAGAATAAATCCCATTCTAAGTTTTTTTGGTATGTTGCAAGGTGGGATAAGAATACAATGGAAATACAATAATAATAAGTCCAAAATAACATAAAGTAGATAAAATTAAACATGAAATAAAGGTAATGATCTTATATTAGGGAATACAATAATAGAGCATTTGAAGAATGAGGTAAAATATAACATATTTATGTTGTCTCTATCCACTTTCTATTGGAAATATTCCTTAAAATACACTAAATAAAAATATTATTAACCTTTCCATGCAAGATAAGAATGGTTTGGAAAATGAGCGGAGAAATAAAATATTAGGAAGGGTGAATAAGAATCAATATTTTTAAAAATATAATTTTTTTGAAATTAAAAAAGTCATACATCTTTTAAAGATACAACATTTGAATGATGAAACTCTTGAACAGAAAATATAACTACATGAAATAGAGATAAATAGAATGACATACCAATAAATGATTATAGTATAAGTCATGACTAAGAAATCATGGATAGGGAAAGTAACCCTTAAAACTTGATATCAATTTATGCTAGCAACGAAGCCATTATCATTCCATACCATGAAAACTAATCCATAATTATTCGACACCATCAAAATAGGCTAGTCCTTGATATTTTTACAACCTCAAGAGTAGTGTTTATTAACTAAAAATGTGACTTAAATATATTGCTAAGGTGTTCACATTATTAAGTCTTTAAATAACGTAAATATTATTAGTTAAACCAATATTACGTAAATAGGTTTGTGTGGCATATTATTTTAATGAATATTAACAATATTATACAGGGTAGTTTTATATAGTTGGTTGGTTATTCATGTGAGAGATTGTAGGGATATTACTATCCCGATTATAAGAAACATATTTACTATATAGCTTATAATGCTTTGAATGTATACAATGTGTAAGAATTATAATTTCAAACATTGTCTATCTTCTATTGGTGCTCATTCAACTGTATAACTCTAATTTTTACCAATATTTAGTATCATAGTGGGTAGTATCAGAGCATCTATGGGTTAGATTTGTAACACCATCCTCATATGCAATGACATTTACATTTTGACTTGTGCACAAATCTAAACTATCTCAAGTATCCACATTGACGATAAAAGAGAATATGTTTGGTGCCCATGATATAAGAGATAACCTTTGTTTGTTTATTTGATGATTTTTATTTGCATGGATCAGACTTTCACCAATTTTTCATAGATTTTTTACAACAATAATTGCACTAGATCTGAGTTACATCACATCAAACTCTACCCTCTAATTATGAGACACAAATTGAGTTTTTAATTTATCTTAAAGAAAAGGATTGAGCACTTTATCCTATTTATTTTTTTAAAAAAGTGTCTTTGAATATCATTTCATGTGTAATTCACGAATTTTCCATTACTATGAATATTTTTTTACTGCATGGTATCTTGTATTGCCTCTTGTAGCAAGATAAGCACTCTAATGATTTATTTATTTGAAGGCCATCTTAACATTTCAGCATTAGAGTTATGCATGCATTGCTCAAGTTTCTTCACACATCCAATGTCATCTCAAATATCTACCAGATCAATGTACCCACTAATCACGTTGGTCACTTAAAAATAGTCCTAATCCATTATGCTCATTGTACCAACTTTCATGGATGCCTTGGTACAATTGAGTATTGGTCATTATATAGTCGTAATGTATTGAATTTATTTATTATATCAAGTTATAAATCCAAATTTATTAAATTTTGTGTTGGAAAGTATAAATCAACATGACATGGCTCTTTTAAAGAAACTTTTAGTGAAAATAAATCATATCAAGTTTATCACAGTGCATGGTAGATATGGTATGTGCTCCTAAAGTGGTCTCTATAAAATATGTTTATATCCTTTATGGAATCATCACATAAAACATAATTTAACACCATACCTCTATAATCTAATATCATAATGGATAAAATGAAATAAAAGAAGAGAAAAATAAAAATAAGGCATAACAAAATGAAAAAAACTATAAAATCTATATATTTTAAGTGTTAAAATAGGTGCACCTAAATGTTGATATTTCTAGTAAAGGTATGTGTATAAAGAATTCTTTCATTTATAATATTTTTCATAAATTGGCTCAAGAGGCATCCATGCTCGCTTGTCATAACAATAATCCAACTATTACATATAGGGATATCTAGATAGCTGTATGTCATGTTTTTCTATGAGAGCTTGCTAGACATACTATTTATGAAGGTATCAAGGATATCATCAAGTTTTCTAGTTCTTGAGTAAGTAGATTCACTTATTAGAGGTTTTATAACCTCTCATTATCCACTAGCTATGGAGCCACTTTGGTTTTAGTGGTGTATATTATTTTCAATTTTCTGTGAATAAGAACAAATGATATATACCTGTTCACATTCATAATAAGTGAAATAAAAATTCCTTTGTAACTTTTCTAAGTATGTGATAGTGAAGAGAGATAGTAAATATACTACACATCATGATATGGTTTGTGGTAATCCACTTGCAAAACCATTTTTTTATGTTATTGGTAATCAACTTGAAAACCATCCCATTTTAGTTGTTGGTAAGCCATATGTAAAACCATCATTAATCATTGTGATTGTCTTGTGAAAATCACCAAATCATGAGTATAGGTGTAGATATGCGATTGATTATTTCCCCATGTTCACATTAAGAGGGTGTATACTAGGGATTAATAACGTTCACAAGGGGGTGAATGTTAAGATGTTCACATTATTAAGTCTTTAAATAACATAAATATTGTTAGTTAAAATAATATTATGTAAATAGGTGTGTGTGTTATGTTATTGTTATGAATAACAAAAAAATTTATGGGGTAGTTTTATATATTTGGTTAGTTATTCATGTGACAGATTGTAGGGATCTTACTATCCCAATTATAGGAAACATATTTACTATATAAATTGTAATGCTTTGAATGTATATAGTGTGTAAGAATTATATTATCAAACTTTATCAATAATTTGTTGGTGTTCATTATACTATATAACTCTTATTTTTACCAATATATATCTATTCCTCACATGGGTAAAAATCCTTGTTTTTCTAATAAAAAAATATTAAAATATTTCCACACCATACCAAAGGATCCGAATCTAACAAAACTATATACAATCAACATAGTTTCAAGAAAAAACCATCTTTACCATAACTAATTTATGGATAGAATAATGATAATCACATAACTCATAACTAAACATTATTTTTATTATTTCAAATGCCACTACTTCCTAGACTTAATCGTTTGACTTGCCCAAGCATTTTATCACACTATGCCTTCTAGTGATGTATCTCTTATTCATATATATCAATCATTCCATTGTACTTTATATTCATGGCCTTGAATAAATCTCCCCTGTAGTCATAGAGCGCTTATGTGTATGAATTAAAGGTATATCAAAGGTGACATAATGTTTTTCAAGATGTAAATTTTTACCCTCAAGTTCTAGATTTGTATGATCTAACTCCTTGTTATCCATAGTCAAATTCTCCAGGACCCTTTTCTTTTAGAAACTACACTTTCCAACCTCTCAATTGTTGTTATTATGTTTTGAATAAGTTTAGACAAAAAATATTTTTTCTTAGATAGATAACCATTTAAAATAAGTCTAGTGACCGCTTAAGACCAACATGATCTATCACTGACACATTGCCCTTACATCTCATCCTAACAAGAACCTCTTTCATATCTTCCATGTTATCACCAACTACCTTTTCATCACCATTTTCATGTACCCCTATGGAAATACAAAGTTACATGAAGTGGGATATTCAATTAAAATGTAAACTACATTAGTGAAATACAACATAACAAGCATATAATAATAGTCAATAAACTCATTACACCACATTGTAGACTAATTATTGATAGAACATGGTAGTTATTAATATTAAATACTATAATAGGGATATTCCCATCCACCCCTTATCCAAATATGTGTTATATAATAACCCTTATACTTTGTACCTGTATATGAATAGTAATAAATATAGAGGCATTGAAACTAGTGTGTCATGGTGGGGTTTTTGAACTCTTCTTTTAATAAACCTTATTTGGAACATAAATTTTGAAAGCAAATATCTCTATTTTATAACAACTTTACACATCTATATCATAAATGAATAAATTGAAATAAAAATAAACCCTTATACCCTGCATACAATTATGCAATCATAGTGAACCATAAATTCACATTAAAGCTAACTAAATATGGTCTATTATTCCATTATTTGATAAAAAAATTAATTACATTTATCTTTAATTATAATCGATTTGAATTACATATATCATCCAAGAATAATCATTCGGTTGAATAAAGATTTTTGTCTACTCTTCAATAATCAAAGATAGAGAATGAATGATAAAACCCATTAGGCATGAAGGGACACAATGAATCACTAGGGCTAGTAATTGGATTGTATGATTTGTTTATATTTCAATTTTTGGTTATCGAAGGAGTACAACCATATAAAAATGAAACATAAAATATTGATAAATCATATCCCATGAATTTCAAGTTAAGCGTAAAACTATAGGCCTCCCTTAGGTGAAAAGTAAATGAACCATAATATATAGAATACATAAAAAGATAAATAAAACTTTTGAATCTCAAATTCCCTATGACAATGAAGTAATTTCTCTCCTCAACTACCCACATCAACTACCTAGATGAACATGATAGTTATGATATTAGTTTACACTATGTAACCCTTCAAGGACTATTATTGGCTAATATTGATAGGGAACACTTCATACCATCAAGTCTAATACAATATTATTGTAAATTATTTAAGTTGAATTGTTTTATTGAAATATTTATGTGACTAACACAACTAAATGTGACATGAAACTTCAAACATTGGAGAAATCATAAGTTTAAGCGTGATTTTTCTCTGTTTGGGATGGGAAAATCTCTTATATGATGGTGTTTTTTACGAATTTTAACCAAAAAGTATGAAAAGGTATAAAAATTTGGATAAAGGATAAAAATGAATAGATAAAAATAAAAAATATATGAAATGGAGAATATAAAATCATCGGTGTGATAAATGTATAAAACTACCTAGATAACCCAAAATTAATGGAATGGGTTGGAAAATTCAAAGGGAAAAATTATATCTAAACAAAGGAAATAAATATATATTTAAAATATATTAATGAATTTCACACTGAAGGTATTTCAAGATGAAAATTTATACATAACTCCTTTATATGTCTTGTTAGAAATGAACACAAAGTTTATATTTCCTTCTTTCAAGTAGGATTTTGTTTGGGATCAAATAGTCTTAGTTGAAATATTCATTTCATTATTGTGGATAGAAACATATGGGAAATATATAAAATGATTATCCTAAATATCAAAGTCTTAGTTTAAAACATATTAGGTGTATATAACACAAAGTCTATTTTTATGGTCTCCAACACAAACTTTGTAAAATCAAGAAAATTTGCACATAATCCAAAAAGTAAATATTTTTAATGGATTTATTAATTAATAAATTGTAAAATTTATTTAAAATTAATATATAATAAATAGTCACAAATTAATACATTCATCTCACATGTTTGCTTCCATTATATCCATAAAACTCATTCATAATAAATGGTTGAATAGTTTTGAAACACTTCATTCTCTATTAAGTCTGATTAGAAGAAGTTATAAACCATTTGAATGAATTTAAATCAAATATTTAAATATTAAAATTTGGTGGTTATGGGGCATCATTGTAATTTATGACATATTGAGTAGATGTAAAACCACTTTTACAAAATACACATTTTAAAAGTTGTAAAAATGAAATTGTCTGAAAGAACAATTTAAAAGTAAAAAAAATGAAATTGTCATAATGTACAACATAAAATTTGAGAAAAATGAAATTATGAAAATGAAATTCTTCTAATAAATAAAGGGAACTTGAATCCATCTCTACATCTATTGGGACATTCACCTACTTTTCAGCGACCTCTTTTTGGACTTCATTTTGACTTGAAATCATGATTCCTTAAGAAAAAAATTTTATTAGGTTTGGAATCATGATTATTTAAGAAAAAAATTAATCTTTATTATATATTTCAAATTCATAAAACAACATCCAAAATGGAATTCAGATACAAATATTATGGACAAAGGGAACTTGGATCCTATTGTAATTGTTAGAACTTTGACCTAGTTTTTCAATTATAATCCTCCCCACTAATTTTTAAAGGTTGAGATGAAATTTTTGTACCGTGAGTCTTGAATATAAAATTTCCCTCACCATAATATATTTTAAATTCATAAAATTATTTAACCCTAAAATCTATATTAGGTAATCTAGGGTTAAAGGGGTAGAGATAACATATGTCACAAGGAGATAGTGTATGCAATATTTTTAGTAGTGGAAAAGGTTTAGAGCACACCTTGCCTTTACACGATTCAAAATTGACTAATTTTTTGGTGACTATATTGAAAATAAGATCATGTTATAGTATAGAATTAGTGGATAAAGTATGAAATAGAAATCATTGAAATGGTTAAAATTGAAAGAGAACAAGGTTTAGGAATACACCTATGTATCGATGCAACTTTATTTCCTTTTCGTAATTTGACTTGAAAAGATATAGCCTTATATATATATATATATATATATATATATATATATATATATATATATATATATATATATATATATATATATATATATATATATATATATATATATATATATATATATATATATATATATATATATATATATATATATATATATATATATATATATATATATATATATATATATATATATATGGAGAACACATGCCCCAATATTTGGAGAAAAGGTGAGTTACCACCTAGTATTTGAGTTTAACTCAACTGTGTAACCTAATCATACATATAACCTGGTAATTATGAGTGAACCAAGTCAACTCACACTATAAAACTGGTGAGATTGGATGATGTGATCAATTCCAACCTATAAACATGGAAATATTGAGTGATTTAATAACCTCAATCATACCAATAATGAACCAATTCCTATAGTAGATTGTCTCAATATAATATGTAAAATTCTAACTTAAAAGGTGATGATATCCCTTAAAAGTGTTTGAAATCTAAAACTAATCTAATTTTGAAATTTATGTACCCATTTCATAACATACGTACCTTATGTATCCTCATGCATTAATTCTATATAAAAATGGTACTAATGTATAGAATTCTACCAAAAATGTGTATCTGAATCATATTACGTTGACTTTGGCTAATTTTTAAATTGTTTAAGTGTAGATAACATGTTTTTGTGGCATGCCCATACTATATATGGATAAATATAAATATTGATATAAGTAAAAATGGTGAGTACATGTTTTAAAATTATTTCCTATTTTAATCTAGGTATACTAAATATTGAATAAGTGTGGAGAACATGTTTCCAAAACATGCCCCTATTATATGGTTAATATCTAAACAAGTGTAAGTGTGTAGAACATGTTTCTAAGACATACCCTCATTTTATATCTAATTCTAGTGAAGTTTGAAAAATGAATAGACAACACATTTCCAAAACATGCACGCACTATAATATATAAATCTAAAAAATGGTGTAAAATGTGAAAACTGTGACTCTATGATATGCCCCCATTTTGAGGTTATGATAAGTATGAACTAGTAGTTACCTCACATAAAAAATGATAAGATAATCATGTAAATTTTTAATATATCATATAGAATTAGGAGAAACATGTCTAGGTAGATATATAATTAAATCATGAAAAATGTTCACAACAACCCATAAGATGCATGATGTAAATCATGGTAATTTATAGAAAGTAAAAATACAAGTTTAATAAGCAATCAATCACACATAAAAGATTACTCTAAAATAAATCAAAAGAAAAAGGTCCATAAATACCTCAAACAAGGGGCATGTTCAAATATTTCACAATCAAAGGGATATGACTTAGTCAGATGTCCACAAATCAATAAATGACATATTCAAACATCAACATAAAAAAACCCAAGAATGGGAGACACAAAAAATGGATCATATTGAAATGCTCAAATAATTTAGATAATATCAAGAAAAGACACTTAAGGAAGTACATGAATGAAATCAAAATCAACCAACATGAACTTATTATACTAGCCCATGGATCATATGTGTTAGCCAAAAACATTAAGTACATAGCTTCTGATGTACAATATAGAAGATATAAGCATGGATAAATGCCTATGTAACTATATAAGATAAAACATGATAATTTAAAATCACCATAGAATAATATGACCTGGATGTATCGTGATCAAATAAGCAAATGCCCCCAATGTCCACATAAGATGGTTAGATAGAAGGTACCACATCTAAAAGTGCATAGATCATGTATTTAAATATGCATGTATCATACTCAAAATATGTATTTTGATATAATTTACTGATATGCCATCTACCAACATAGAACTAACAACATATATGCCAAGGAACCAATAGAATGTATAAATACTAAAAATATTTTTTGATTTTTGAATTTTTTTTTTTTTTTCAATAAATTTGGTACTTTTAGAATATGTAAACCTATATAATTCACCCTATGATCTCACCTAATGGATTCTCATATGTATATACCCACCATGAACCTAGTGCCATAAACTAGTGATTCTATCAAATATCATGCATAGGTGTAATATTTATCATTGTAACATTTGTGATGCTTTACATATGTATAATAAAATTCTATGGTATTGAAAAATTATCAATATTAATAGTTTTTTGACACCCATTGTTGAATGATTTATGATTTACTTGGAAAAATATTAATAAGAACATTTGTAGGTCCTATGGATATTTGAATATGGTGTATAGTAGACACAGATTGTATAAAACCCACTATGGATCTCTGATGCAATGGTCTCTCAAGTACTAATAACCTAGTAAAGGGGATTTCATGTTGCTTACCCTTTAATAAAATATTAACCTTAGTATATTTTATAATTAACTAAGTGTGTATAAATTTATCCTATTCAATTAGATGTTCATATAGAATTATGGAAATTGTAATTACTTGATTGGCATGAATGTGTTTAACACACCCATTCATTATAGAAGGTAATAATCAATGTGTATGTATCCAAGGATTTCCTAATGACATATCAAAGACACCTATGGAATGTATAACTGAGAAGGTAGTAACCACATGTGTGGGACCCACCTATAAAGGTAAGTCAATCTCACCAAGAACTTGTTGTGAGGTCTCATCAAATGATCTAATTAATATGGTCAGGGAATGTAAATCATGATTTTATAACTTTAAATATTTAACCATAAAATATATATTGAAGTATATAGGGTTAAAGTGGTATAGATAACATAGGGCACAAGGATGGTAGACTATCTCTAAATGAGGCCAATTAATTACAAAACATAGATACACATATACTAAATTTATTATGTTGAGATATACTAGAAATGTAACATTTCTATCTATAGGTAAATCAACATTAAAATCAGAACTAGGGGTTGGAAAAACCACTATTGGTACTATCTAATCATTTATAACTCATATTTATATATGCAAGGGTATAATGGTAGGGGTGTCCTTATCTATAGAGTTGTCCAAGATAACAATGTATTCATTTGAGAGTTTACCTCTAGAGGATAGAGACTCTTCCCTTGGATTTACTCCTTGATCATCTTGGGCCATCAAAGACTTAGGGAAAGAACATAACTAATTTAGAAGTGGGGGAGCCAATTCCTTACTCTCAATTAAAAAAATAGAGAAAACATCATCCTCACCCACTACCAAATATGGAGTGTCAGTTGGATGGGAAGAAGTGTTGATATCACCCATAAATAAAATAGATTCATTTTCTCTCTTGCTTGCTCAAAAGTGTTTGACATTTATTGTGTTCCATTTCAAAGTATGGATTATCTATAATAATAACATATTCCTTGGTGTTAGTGGCAAGCTTATCAAATATGTCATTATCAAAGGGCAGAGTCATACTTTGCATATTTTTCCTCACCATTCAAGGTTTAACTAGCAGGGGAATTTTTTTTAAGGTGATCATATTTCTTACAAAAATACAAGCATTGAGACATCCCATACCTTTTATTAAACAAGTATGGGACTCTCCTATGATGTTAAAAATAAGTGTTTTAGAAAAGACATTTAATTGATCCAAGGATATAAGGATTTTGGCATACATATGTGATAAAGATCTTCTCATTTATTAAATCATTAATATTTATCCTAATGATTTAAGGACTTGAGTTATAAAGTTACATAGTTGGATAAGAATGGGTTCAACATCAACCCATCTTGGAGAAGATTTAAATATAATGTTATTTTAGTCCAATGTAGGGCTTCAAGGTATTACCTTTAAAACTGACCAGTCCACATTATAGAGGGGTTTGTAGATATCACACCTTTGCATATGAGAATTTTTGA
>JARHVA010002257.1:270000-305000 GCA_037957365.1 Torreya grandis | reverse complement strand
AATATAAATTTTTAATCATTATAATATAATCCTAAAGCATCAAATGGAGTGAAAATGAAGTTTGAATGTGAAAGTTATGCACATAGGGAACTTGGAATCTACTTTTAAGTTGTTGAGTTACCTGACTTGCTTTGCAACTATGGGAATCCCTCAAATATTTGTAAACTATGGGACTCCCTAGCCTGATTTGTATAGGTGGTACTCTCTAACATTTTTAACAGTTGTGGGACTCTCTTCTCCACTTTACAACTATTGCAAGTGTTAGACTCCCTCTAGATTTTTGAAGTTTGAGATGAAGTTTTTATACCAAGTGTTTATATTTAAAATTAATATATTAGGGTTGTTTTCTATACTAGGAATAAAACTAGGAGCTTTCTAGGAATTTCAATTTTACATTAAATTTTACTCTAATGTTAATAAGGTCAAATGAGTGTTTGATGAACATTCATTGGATCAAATTATATAGAGGAACATGAACTAATAAATACTTATCAATCGATTTTAAAAAATAATATATGATAATCCCAAATCCAATGAGCTCCAAATTGAATGAGCACTAAATGTAAATAATGCTGGACGCAATGAACACCAAACATAATGAACACTAACTCTAAAAAAATTCATTATGCATAATTTCCCATGTATATTTATTCATGAATATAATTATGAATTGGTTTGAAAAGCCCTATCCATTGTAATATGAAATCAATATCTTTATCCTAGAATTTTAAATTGTCTCAGTTTTCATTTCACCTCCAATTGTCTATAGGAACACAATTGGGGGTGTTGTCATGAAATCCCACAATTCACAACAAAAGTAAATGTAATAAAATAATATTTATACTTGTATATAGAGATTCTCCATTTATAATAATGAAATGTGTTTTCCATATGTATTATGTAACATGAAGGTTGGATGTGAAATTGGTATTGCAACTACATGAATATAACTTGTGAAATTATAGAACCATCATCAAACAAGATTATTTGATAGAGCTAGATGAAGTGTGCACATTTTGCATTATTTATTAAAAAATTATATAAATATATGGAATATAGAGGGTATTTAAATACTAAATACTAAATTAGATAGGATAATTAAGGTACTGATAATAAATTTGATAAATAAAAGAGACTTTAAAATCTCATGTCTGACAACTGGAGATGCATTGATTTAAAAATATATAATAAACTATAAAACTCAAATAACTAGGAATGTGGCAAAATCTAGGAGTTAAAAAATGTGATTTCAGGTAAAGGTTCAATGTGGTTAGTTTTGAATTAAAAAAATCTTAATGAAAATATGTTTTCAATAAATAAAGCAAGGTGGGACACTTAATGTGAAATTTATGCAAATAAGAGGAAAAACCTACATTACAATATCTCTTAAAGTGAAAATATATAAGTAAAGTTTGGATTGGAAGTACAAGTTTATTTTACATCAAAACAACTAGATGGAATGAGTTGTGGGATCTAATACAACCCTAGTCAAAAATTAAGATATAATCTACTTAAGATTGACTGATGTAACGACTTACACCTTTAATAGTTTTTTTGAATATATAGATTGATACAAATAAGAGGATATTTATAGACAAGTATAAAACACCACACAACCTATCATCCATCATAAAATGTATACTATTTTTTTTGTTACTGTATAAAAGAATGTGCTCACATGTAGTCTGAAATATGATTGATCGTGTCTTTCACAATCCTTATCCATTACCATGTGGATTTTAAATGTAGATATGTTTTATAATAGATTTATCAAGTCCCAAATATGTTTGGTCATAGATTTCATAAGCCTCATGATGGTTGTAACCAGTCAAAATATTGAGCAAAAAATAAAAAATAAAAGGCTATGTTTCAATGTTTTGGGAATGAAGTATAGTTAAGAAAGAAGAGAAGGAATAAGGGTTTATGGAAAATCTATTTGGGTCTTGACCAATGGTGAAATAAAGTGAATAAATTAACACATCATAAATATTGGGATATCAAATATCAAGTTATACATATTAAATCTAATAAATATGGCATCAAATTACTACAGCTTAATGCTACAAAAAACAACATATAAAATGATGAATCATTGAAGTGTTGCAGTCCTATCCCTCCCTCTTCTTCTTCATCAAATTAGGATCCATAGATTTTTTGTAAGTGTTGAAGGGTTGTGTGAGTTTACAAAATAAATAAATATAGAAAATGAGAGAAATGGATGGAAAATAGACAAGTCACATGATTCACCCTTTCCCAGAATTATGCAAAAAGTCATGTGGATCACTTCATCCCACCATCACTACTTATTAGCATAAATTATGACATGTTAAAATGTGCACATAATTACTAACATTTATAATATTAAATAATTAATAATTTGAACATGTAAACATGATTCATTACGTATGAACATAATTACATGTCAACATCATTACATACCATACATATCAACATGATTGCATAAATATGTATGTGAACATTACATAATTTTACCATGTAAAGTCTTAGAATACATCATTAATTACAATATTAACTGGAACAGTTAGTTTTACAATGTAAATAAATGGAACACTTTTTAGTTAGGATAATACATAAATAAAACCCTTATATTAAAACGTCATGTCCGAATAATATGTGTCACTACATATCATATATAAGAATCATAGAGATGTAGTCAACTCTAAACTAGGAAATTTAGAAATTAAATTATGCATGAACATTTAATACAAATCTATGTAAAACATAAGATACACATATACTGAGTCTAAAGTAGTATTATTTAGCAACAAAATTGAGTAAGAATAGCATGATCAATATCAAGATATAACAATGCTAAATTTGTGAGGTAGAGTATATACATATGTAACCTAGTAATCGAAACTATGTACAAGTGCTCCCAAATGGGTGAATGTATCAAATGAAGAACCCATGTATCAATGCAAATGTCCCCAGTGGATAGATAATAGAAAATATATATCATTTAATGGACTTGAGTCCTATAGGAAAATTTTAAGTACTTGATAACAACAAGTGAAGCATTTATGTATGATAAAACTAATGATTCTAAGATAGGTAGCATATGTAGTGTCTGGAAAATATAAGAAATGTAAACATGGAAATGTATACAATTTATGGTTTTATGTTTTTTGATATATATATATATATATATATATATATATATATATATATATATATATAGTACTACTTTTTCATTTTCTATATATAATCTATGTACTGGAAACATGAATATAAAACTATGTACAAATGTCAAGGGAGAAGAAAAGTATGTACAAGAATAGAGGAACAATACTAACCAATGACTCTCATGGGAGACTCATTATCAATGTGTCATCTATCAAATAAAGGAACAAAGATCATGCATGATGTATGTAAAGGTAATTAGGTCCCAAAACTTGCTAACTGAGTGATCTATATTTGGCCATACCTATGAAGTAGTACTAGGAGTCAATGATATTAACCTTGGTATCTTGTGAACTGTACAGGTTTTAAGAAACCATCTGGTAAAAGATTTTGTATCTATATAGGTGTCCTATGTTGTAAACCTTCATAACTCGATTATACTTATCTCAAAATACAGTTATGAGAGTAAGGTTATTTAGAATCTACCACATATCTTTCATGTAAGGGTTTTCATGTAAGGGTCTCTTTAATAATAGTCTCCATGGTAGAGTATGTGTACATGTAAACACTGTAGGAGTATACCTCATCTACACTGGTGGATCCACTAAACTCTATGTTTTACTAACATTATTTGTGATAGAATAATCAGAACTATGATCAGAGCTATAACTAGTAACTATGTTATAAATATTAAATGTCTTATAACTAGTAACTATGTTATAATTGTAACTACAATGTAATTTCTTGTGGGATAGGTAGAGGATACTCATATAAAATACCCTCAGCTTTGATCACCTAATTTACATGTATATATTTTAGGAATATATGCATAATGTATAGGATGGCTCATATCTATTGTATTCATGGTCTACCCAGTAACGTGTCAAATATTCCTGCACTAAGTACTACTAATAATCTAGTGGCCACATGTACTGGTCCAACCTATAGTGGAAGTACAATCTCCCCAATGGATATCTAAACGTGTCTATTGAAACTATTGATAACTATGTTTGTAGGAGATATATCATGCTCCAAATACCCCAAATATTATAGAAGTATGATACTACACATGTTAATACTTGATCCATTATTAATCATAATACTTTTAATAAGATGATGATCTATGTAGGCTCATACAAAGAGTGTATATAAATCTTTATCATTATCAACAATCTCCTACTCTAATAAAGTGATGAGCGGTCTATATATAAATATAGTATGATACACACCAATGATATTGTGTAGTGGGTGTGCCTCCTCTATAGTAGTGTGATATCATATTAGTGGTGGATGTGCCTAATAATATGTAGTAAACACCTAAAGTGCCCCTGCCTCATTTTTGTATGCTTTGGAATCACAATTGAGAATATTTTTAATTCCTTATCTTTTATTGTTTGAACTTTGGGTGCCTCTGTGGGTGTGCCCACATCAATAGTGTTATCCTCTATTAAATCTTGTATCTTATGTTTCAATCTAGTTTATTTATTTTTTGTATGGCATGGTGCCCTATGATATTCATAGAATGTGTTGGAATCATATCTATTTATAAGAGGCCATGTCATATCATCCTTTTTTAGGGGATGGAGAGATATAAAATTACATTCTAAGAGATATTGAAAACATGTGCTAGTGATTATGGAAGGTTGGTGAAAATTCTATGTGGAGGAGTTGATAAAACTAGTCATGAAAATAGATCTGAAGATATGTTAACTATGGCCTATAGATCACTCTTGTTTTTAGTGTCCCTTACATTGTATGGAGGCTTATTATAATTCTTAGTAGTGGATTTTTATCCACTTGTATATTTTATTTTTTCCCTTAGAGAGAAGCTTGGCTTCTCTTTATTTCTCTATGTGGCATAAATATGTGAAGGTTGAAAACTTATTAAATAAGATAGCTTCACATAATGTTTGTAGTAGGCTCTATTTGAATATTTTTTTGGAGCTCTTTATCTGACATATAAGTAATCAAATTAGCTAATATAATCTTATATCATAAGATGTATTCACCAATAAGATTATTTAATTTTGGTTTCAATTATGCAACTTGAGCATATGAGATCTTATCATTGATGTTTATTAATAAGTGTGCTAAAAACACATCTACCAATGGATTGAATGTAGTGATAGACTGATTTGGTAGATCATCAAACCACTATATGGTATAATCCTTTAGACTACAAGAAAATAACTTAGTGAGAAGCTATTCATTGGACATGTAGTCCAAACATGTTGTATGGAAATCTTAGAGGTGGTGCTCTGGGTCACCCTTACTATCATATAATATAAGCTTAGGTTCCATGAATCTAGATGGCAAAGTAGTTACCTCTATGTGATGTGTTAAAGGTGTATGTAAAGGAATATTAGAATCCAAGGCATGTGATGGCCAAGTGGCTCCCTAATAAATATGTAAAACCTTATTCTATAGAGTATGGACCTCTTTCATAAGGAATTGTACATTTGGAGTGGAGGAACTAGCCATAAGAGGTGTAATTTTCATTGAAGTTTGTTGAGTTACAATTGGTTATTATGCTATCTGAGTTGGGCCTAATATAGGAGTAATAATGTTATTATCTGGGGGACTATAAGATTGACCATTGTTTGATTTGTTATTTATTTCCATTATGGCTTGTAAAATATGTTCAGGATCATGGGGTTGGTCCTAAAGTCTATCTCTAAATATATATAGAATATCTTCCTTATTGACAATTAAGTTTTCATTATTAAGTGCGTGGAGAGTGTCGTAATTCCCACCTTGTGTATTATATTGATCTTGATTATATTACTCATATTTTGATGCATTATCATTAAAATCCATATAATTAGGTTGTGAAGGATCAATGACGAGAGTTAAAACTAGTACCTTGTCCATGGTATAAGCTCCAATAAAATGAATTTGTGTATGGTCAATAAGACTACCATTAAGCCTCACACTTCTTCTTAAGAGAAGAGAGATAGGTTTATTAGATGGAATATAGTAAATAAAGTGAAACAAGTATACTAAAATAGAATGTATGAAATCTAAAAATCTTAACACAGTCAATGAAAATAGGAAAAGAAGGATAAAACCCTAGTAAAATCTAGGGTTAGGTTTGAATAGTATTCAAAGTAAATCAAGTTCACCAAATGTTTCAAAATTTTAAGACTTAGATGAATGTATATAGTATATTATTAAATATCTAAGTAAATTAAATCAAGGTATAAATATTAAATAAATATGGCCACTGATCGATTACAAATTTGACTAAATTTGGCATTTCTAAATAAATAAATAAATAATGCAAGTAAGAACTTAACAACAAAATGACTGAAATGGATGATCCAAAGGCTAAAATTGAAGTAGAGACTAGACTAAGTATCAAAAACAAGATCTGTCTTTCAACATCCCTCTTAGATAGTAGTACCCTAATTAGATAGTAGTGTTATGGGGCACTAGTGTCCCTATTTTGGTGGTAGTTTCCTCTGTGCAAGACTATCCTGAGTTCTTGGGTATACGTATGTAAGGTTTATTCCTAAGTGAACTAGGTATAAAACCCTGTAGATGGCATGTTTTTTATTAATTTTGTGAGAAAACCTTAATCCTCTATGTTACAAGGGATTCTATTTGATATAAGATGAAAAGTGTGTTTGTTAGTGGGGTAGCCTTGACATCCTCAACACCCCATTATGATGATATTTTCCTACATACCAATACTTTGAAGAGGGATCAATCTCAATGTATTTATCGCCACCTAAGTTTTGGTGCAAGTAAAAATGAAGCTAGTATGATAGTTGACTTGAGTGATTTGAATGTGATTGATATGATAAATATGGATAATTTGAGCTTTGGAATGTTTTACATGGTAGTATGTAGAAGTAGGTCAAAATAGGGATTGATAACCCTAATCATGCATCAGTTGTTGAGAGTTTGCATATGTAATTTGTAACTGATTTCTATATAGTGATTAGAGGGATAAAAGTCATGTATTTATATTGTTTTGGTGTTTGTTAAGGTGTTAAAAGAGGCATAATCCAACCATATGAGGTTTTAGGTTTGAAAATATATCTATTTTTGAAATGATGAGGGAAAGGACACTAACACCATTATTGGGACACTAGTGCCATGTGACCTTAATGTCCCTATTATGGTGCTAGTGTCCCGGTGGCATAACACTAGGCACAAAGGGCCAAGATGGAAGAATGAAGGTCTAAGAATATTTTAGTGATGAATAAGAATGTTTTTGGTCCACCCAAAGGTTGGATAAGTATGATAATAGCATCTAGGATAGGTGTAAGGCTAAGTTATAGATATGTCTTCTCAAGTATGACTCTTATCACTCAAGTGTCACTTTTATGTGATTATAATCATTTATCCATAGAGATCAAAATTAAGCATAATAAACTAATTCATACTCATTTAACTATTTTAAATAAAATAGATTTTTACCATTGATATAATCAAACATGTCATCACCAAAAATGCATCCATCCAAAAAATTAAAACTATAAACTATCCACAACAGTAATGCACTAATATACTAGAACATGAAAAATAACGTCAAACATCATAAACATGTCAATTAGAATAATTTAACTAGAAACCAAGTCAATTCATGGATTTCCCTTATCCATCTGGTACTCTATATACTCCATTAATGAAGTTTGAAACTTAATCAAATCATTGCCTCCAAAATCATCATCATCATCATCATCATCATCATCATCATCAACATCATCATCATCATCATCATCATCATCATCATCAACAACAACTTCTAATTTTAATTTCTTCGTCACATGTTTCAACATGATCTGACTCAAAAGACTGATATCATGTTTATTTGAAGAGATAGTTTATCAAATTAAGGTAAAGAAAGTTTATTAATCAATTCCAAATAAATATTTAGATCAAATTGGTTAATATTCAATTAAAGAATGAACACAGGATGATAAACAAGAGTATTATTTGAAATTAATTTGATGGTGGTGTGCATTTTTTTTGAAGACTCACTTAGATTAACTCATCCATAAGGACAAGATCTCCAAGGGGATTTACCCAAACCTCTATGAGTAGTACCACATAAATCTACTGAATAATATTGAATATTATTAATCAGATTCCAAAATATGGGGTGATATACACCAAAATGATTCGAAACATGAGTACAATAGTAAAAGGGTATGAAAAAAGTGTTAGGAACCATACAACCATGAAAATACATACTACTATAAATACCTCATGAATTAATACCCTCACCTTATTACTTGGTGTCTCTTCCTCACACATTCTTTCCTAAACTATGGGATTCTAGGGTCTACCTTGACATGTTATACCAAAAACTTTAAATATAATAACGCAATATTAATTAAATATAACATTTTGAAAACTCAAGTATTCAAAATTTGTTTCATCATTTAACAATAATTCTAAAAATTATATAATATTTGAATACAACCAAGAAATTTGGAAATTATTTTTGCTTTCCTAATAAACAACCTTATGCAATTAATTTGAGTGTAATATACATGTGTTTGAGTCATAATCAACATTCTATATCAGATACAAATATTCATGTCATCAAATTTTTTTGATTTCCACTATAAAACTATTTCTAATGTATTTTTCGATAAGGAATCTGAAGATATTCATCATAGTAGATAAAATCTTGGGCACTAAAAATGTTAATAAAAATCATACTACAAACTTTTGCATGTAACTTTAACAATTCAAATGCATCAATCACTACCTGATTTCAAACCAACATTATTATGTAGATCATATGAATCATAATGATCAATTCCTTATATCAAAATATGAATTCATGAGAATCATTTATGGATAAATCTCATGATACAGACTATATATCTAAAACTCTATTTCCACCAAAATTTGAAAGCTTGTAAAACATTATCAATATGATTACCACTACATAAAAATAATGAATTTTTTAAATAAAGCCTCATTTCAATTCATGACTATATTTAAAATCCTAATGGTATAAAAATTTAATTCAAATTACTTTCCAAAAATTATCCCTCAATTCTATAACCTATCCACAAACGCCTAATAATTTACATGTAAGCTTGAATGTATGTTAGTGAGAAGTTTTAAAAAAAACATGCACAATATTGTATACCAAAGACTTCCAATAGTTTCAACTTACCAACTTTGACATTCCTTATAACTAACTTTTATATTCAAAATTTAGGATTATGTCTTTATCAATCTTATGACTTACCAAAATTTTCAAAGAAATTACTTAGGTTCATATAAGTAACCTTTATGAAAGCCAATAATGAATATGTATATCAAAAATGAAAATAAATGCATGTAACTATGCCATATTTATGATCAAATAATAACTGAAAATAATCCCATCTCAAAACCTTTTATGCATAAATTTTATTTCCACAACCATAGTCATGTATATTATAAACATTAACTAAACTCAAAAAACCATTATATCACAAATCAATGATTGAAATTATTCTTTGCATCAATAAAAACTCTTAATATTAAATATGTTGGGCCCAAATTTTGGCTAAGTATTTTACCCATTTTGGGGTGGGATTGGTATAGTGTAGAGGGCCCATAGAATGAAGAGGCTATGGTGTAGAACTTTAAATTCACATAAGCACCATGGAACATAAACTATAGGGTGCGAGAGGACAAAGGTGTGGAAGCACTAACATGAGAAGATGCAATCAAATAAGAATTAGTCACAAGGATCCCAAAAACATAGGACTCAAAATTGAAGAGGAATACTTGGGGAGCACATGGGAAGTGGGAGAAGATAATGAGTGATTAACATGAGTCACCTAGCCCTTATTAATCAAATTTTTTGAATCAATTGTGAGAAGACAAACAATTGTTAGCAAGGATCCAACATAATATGAGTATATAGGGGTGAAAAGGCCTGAGTATTTAGGAGGAGTTGGTTAGATGAGCACCATGACTCTTAGTATGTTGAGAGTCCATTTAATAATTACTCCTTTCATTTATAATTGTAAACACTTGGTCATGGATAAACAAGTATAAATACCCATTTTGTAAAGTACTGCATGGATGAACTGTTTTTTATTTTGGATGCTTATGCTAAATATATGAGTTACAAACATTATATAATTTTTTTGTGTTTATGATAGCTGAATGTGTAGTGTGGTGTTGAGAGTAATAACTAAAACTTAGTATGGAACCTAACTGATTATTTTTTTCTAATGTAACTAGGTTAACTAGTGATGGAATTAGTATATGTAATCATGGTGGTTGAGTTTCATAATACTAGAATCAAAGTGGATTATCTATGATTTTATATAGTATCTATTTAAATACATAAAAGGAATAATATGACCAAGGCAATAACATTATGTAACAAAACCTGTGGGAACTGGTCTCTAATTGTGTGTTTCGAGTAAGAGTGCAAAACCAAGGTATTATGTGAGAGGGCCAACATGCTAGCTCATTTGGATAGACTCAAACACTGATGTTATAATAACAATAAAAACCCCAACAGTTTGGTTCCATTTTTGGGCCTTGTAGTAATTTTTGCTCAGTTAAGGACAATGTTTGAGTGTATCACTGTTAAGAATATAAAATAATGGACTACCAGAGTTGAAGATAATTTTGTAATTACATACCTTGAACTAGGAGTTTTTGCATAGCAGTGGGTAGAGAAAAACCTTTATAGTATACTATATGAACCTTTATTTACTAATATCTCATTTCACTTGTACAGTTGGAAATCTACATATGCTCAAGGATAATCAAGAAATCTTGGGAAAATATAATCTTGGACATTAGAATGGTAAGGAGCATTAGCATGACTTATAACTTTGTGGACGTGAGATGCCAACATTTCGTGGAGGGTATTTTTGAATAGCTACATTTAAGAGTACACTGTAACTACCTATTCATGTACTAAAGAAGGCAAGTTTTAGTTCCTCTGAGAACCATATGGCCATTACATTAGATAGTTTGCTTTAAAAATCAATATGTTATTTTTTTATCTTTGACTTGAGAATATGACAATGGAGATATAAATCTTTCTATACATGAGTCACACATTTATAAGGGGAAAAGAGAAGAGTTGGGTAGAATATTATGGATTTAGAATGGTAGCTAGTCAGTGGGCATTTTGGAAATAGATGAATGATGAAGCTTGGCAAAAGATTATAGGAGTCAACAGTGTGTTAAGATACTAGGAAAACATAAAAAGTGCTCTTAGGATATGAAAGGAAGATAAAATACATAAGGAGTACCCTATCACTTTAAAACCATGCTTCAAGCCACTCATATCATATGATGGAGAAACTAGATAGAAGGCAGGAATTGAGGAAATGAGTCTGAACTAGCCTAGCCCCCTAAACATAGTGCATGTTCATGCTCTTGAATTAGATGAAGTAAACATACATAATTGGGAGATAGATAGTGAAAAATCAAATATTAAACTAGTAAGGGATATTATAATTAAATGAATTGATGCACATACAGACTTAACACTTTCTTTCCCTCTTTAATTGATTTCTATGGTGAAATTTGAGATACACAGAGGACCTGACCTTCAAAGTTGATAGAATACAAGACCAAATTTAGCTAATCAATCATCTATCACACCCTATATCATAAGCACTACATATGGGTATGTTTAATGAGGAATAGGAGGTGTCACATGAGGAAGTGGACTTCCTCCTCAAGGGATAGGATATGGGGGTTCCAAAAAACCACTAGTTCAAGAACCTCAACCCACAATCTTATATTAAAAAATGAAAATTCACTTACCATAATATAGTGACATGGAGAATGTAGCTAAGTACTTCCACACATTTTAACTAATTTGGAGGGCATGAGGCATCACCTCTTCCAAATGTGAAACAACACATTTCTCAACTAGGCCTTTAGAGTGTGTGTACAAATGATAAATAAATTTCAAAACTTAGCAAGAAGTGGTTGAACATGATCAACTAAAAATGGCATTCCTTTAGGATTTTGATATCCCTAAATTTGAACAACAAAACATAGTTGTGATAAAAGACATAAAGTAGGAACTTACTAAAAGTGTGTGAGAGTATAGTGCAAGGTTCAAGAAATTATTTTCTAAATTATCATTCAAGATCAACATTGTTCAGCATGCACAGTGGTTTGTGGGAGTAATTTTACTTCCCTTTTGACAATAATTATCTCAAAATACCTTCACTAGCCTGTGTGAGGACTTAGAGTCTACCCTTCATACTAAATTAATTGGAAGTATTTATACATGGATTAGTCTTTTTATGGAAGGTCAGATAGCCTCAATGGTGTCATAGATTGAAAAATTGACTTCAAATAATGCACATGATGCTTTTAGTGGTCTTTGGAGCATTGATTACAAATCTAAAGGTCATACCCCAAGTAATTACCCATTCAAGAGAATCTATGCTTTGCTAAAGTAGTTATGTGAAATATGTCATGAAGAGCATGATGTATGATCTTTCCCTCTTTTATAGAGATCAACACAATCCAATGTGTCTAAATATTTTAAGATCTATAATGCCTATACTCGTGACACTGATGACTACCATTTGATTAGTGACATCCATGAAGCATGAACATGTGATACATGTCAGTCTTTTGTATCCAATGATCAAGATAATGATGGCTACTATGGTTGAGGTAGAGGATGATGATTAGGAGGTGGTCATTTTCCACTGAGGACATGTTACAAATGTCGATCCTTAAACCGCTACCAAAGAGATTATCTAGACTACCCTACATGTGCATTCTATAAAAAAGACCACTGGCTAAAAGAATGTCCTAATTTTTATGCATCTATCACTAAGGAGCAAAATGGAAAGGGAATAGGTATGATTCAAATTGAGAAACCACATTAGCATGCACAATCAACCATCCTTATAGTTCAAAAATTAAATATTACTACTTTTATTGGGGGATAGACTCAATCTACGTCTAATCTCATTGAGAAGGTGTAACGTGAGGAACCATAAGCAAGAAAGTACCCTGATGCCAAGTAATATAAATATTTACTACAGGATATAATGACATTGGTACAAGAACTTCAAGGAGAGATTCAATTCCTTATAGACAGATTTAACATAATGTGTTACTATGCAAAGGGTAGTTGATCCTTAAAATTTGGCACATGATGAATTTTAAGAGTTGTGTAAATGCATGTCGGATGAGGACATTATCCAATAGCTGAGCATTTGGCTTAATAATATAGCATAAGTACTAATTGATATTCAACTTAAAGTTACCTAAAAATCTAAGGATCAACATCTGAATCATGCTTAGCAGTAAGACAATCCTATTTCTCCTACTTCCCTAGAAGATAATGAGATATTAGTTAATACCACCATCGATGGATGGGTAATCTGGGAAATACTAATAGACATTTGCACAAAAGTGAATATCCTTACCAAGGATGCCTCGTAAAAAAATTGCTAGTCCAGTGTTCCAGCCATCACCACATGTGTTTTTCATGGTTAACAAGACTCATTCTTTACCAATTGGTTTCCTCAAGAATACCATGGTTGATATATTAGGAGTACCCTTCATGGTAGGATTTGACGTTCTTGAACTAGCTAAGGTAGATGCTTTCCTAGATTTATTAGGATGATCCTAGTGCTATGAGAATAATATGGTATTGAGTTTTAAGAAGCATTACATTAATTTTGAGAATGTTAATTAGTGTGTTGTTATTAACTTGGGTCAAACATAGGGACTGCCTTATATAAAATGTATCAATGTGAAGGAAGGCATTAACCACTGTTATAATGTCACTACTAAGAATTATGACCAAAGAGATCCCACTCCTGATGGACTTCTCTGATGGTTGGATACTCAGTCCCTTTTTAAAATTACAAGTAATGTTTGTACTTATTGGGTCCATGTTGACTATGACGCCACTAGAAGAGTGTGTAGTACCATTAATAGTTTGGAGAATGTTCTAGGCCAGTTCAATAAAAAACATAGGTTTGTTTACCTTATCATTGGCCAGGTCATGAGGGCACCAATCATAGATGCAATACTCAATAGACTTGATGAGGCTCCATGGTTCCATAGATAGATGGAAGTACAAGACTTTGTCCAATGTCTTGAATACTTTAACCATACTGATGTGGATTGTATTTGATCTTTAATTTATCTTTTTGATGGTATAGTTGCATGATGGTGGCAAACCCATTATGAATGGATCCTCTATTGGGATCAAGTGCACTCAGACTTACATCATTAGTTCCATCAAGATAAAAAGGTAAATGGAATAGTCATTTATAATAAAGTACAAGCATCATAATCCCACATAAAAGCCTATGAAATAATGTGGTGAGATGATGAGTCCTACTTACCAGAATATTTATGGGTCCATGCATTCTATGGGATTTTATGCACTTGGGCAAGGGCATGGTATGTTCATGAATAAATATATATGGGTACTAGGTTCTGGCATCTATTAAAGGAAAACATGAACTTGACTCTATCATATTCTTCACCAAGGATAGATTTATGCTGCACTCTCTAAACCATGCGTGAATTAATTGTAGGTGTCCCAAGTCCCTTAAAAGATAACCTAAGAAGTATTCATTATGACACTGAGGAATCCCTACACCTATTCAATAAACCATCAACACAACTAGCTCCCATGCCAGACTGACTCCCTAATCAGGACTAAGATGAAGAAATTCATTTTGGGAAAGAAAAGCTCATGTTGCAAGTGGAAGAAGGTGAAGGATCCACTCCACATGACATTTTGTCTAATCATTTAGATGTTCATATCAATATTGGCATAACATTTGTTCAAGATACATGTGTTGACATAAATAACTCCTAAAATAGACCTATTTAGACTATTCAATACAACATCAATATGGAACAACAACTAAAGATGGCTATGGTAGGAAATTGCTAGATTGAGACTTAAATTTTAGAAATATTTTAATTGTGAAATGAATATAATTATGTCTTCCCAATAAACTACATTAAAATGAATGGAGTCCACCCATCATTTAGAAAGATTCATATTAAGCTAGTTGACAACACTCTACTAGTTAGAAAATGGCCATTTAAAATGAATCCCAATATATAGGTGTGCATCAAAGAGGAAATTGATAACATGTTGCACGTTAGAATAATCACCCACATTAATGAATCTAAATGGGTCAGTCCCATGCTGATTAGTATCAATAAATATGGATGCATCTATATTTACATAGACTATCGAGTACTTAATGCATCATATGTCACTGATCCCTTCACAATGCCTTTCATGAAATAAATCCTTAAAGGTGTTGTTTAATGTGAGATATATATGTTCACATATGGATTTTTAGGATACCACTAGGTCCAAATAGCTAAAGAGGACCAACCAAAGACAATGTTTGCCACTGTATGGGGACCCTTTATGTATATTGTCATGCCCTTTATGTTGAAGAACACCCTAGTTGTGTTATCATGAGTAATTGTTGAAGCATTTCAAGATTTCATCTATAGGTTTAGTCAATTATAATTGGATGATTAGACAATTTATGGCTTGGTTAAGGACCATTATTCTAACCTAAGGCTTATGCTTAATCAATATCAGGTCTTACAAATATCATTAAACTTAAATATGTGCCTATTTTCTACACATTTTGGTGTGCTCTTGGGACATACTATTTGTAAGTAAGGACTACTAGTAGACTTGGAAAAGGTGTCTATTATTCTTTACCTTCTAGCACCGAAGACTCAACATGAGGTTTGAGCCTTTTTGAGTCATACCAATTAATATAGAAATTTCATCGATTGATATGCAAAGATTATTGTACCCCTAGAGGACCTTCTAAATCATAATGAGCATTTCATATGGACTTTATTTTATAAATAAGATTTTGAGACACTAAAAGATAAATCAGCCACTGCTCATATCCTCTAGTTCCCTAATAGGACAAAACCTTTCCATGTTCATGTTGATGCATCTGGAATGGCCATTTATGCAATCTTTACACAACTAAGTGAAGGTCATCTAGATCATCCAATCTACTTTTCTAGTAGAAAACTCATTCCAGCTGAAAGGAATTATACCACTATGGAGCATGAAGCATTGTCGATGGTATATGATCTACATAATTTTTGACAATACTTTTGGCCACTCCTTTTATTTTCTATATAGATCATGAGGCTTTAAAATACCTTGTGAATAAACCCATATTACATGGATGGATTTACCACTAGGTAGTGTTGTTCTAAGGTTCTGATTTTCTATTATAGTGAAACTTGAGAAGGTTAATTGTGGACCTAAGTAATTGTCCCAGATTGAGTGTGGATAACTTCCTCACACCATTGAAGATGAATTACCTAATATTATAATTTTTTGGGTCACTTTTGTACCTAAATAACTTGAGGATATTGATTTTTTTCTAACCACTAGGATAGTACCTAATTGTCTCTCTCCTCAAGCCAAGAAATAACTCATGGTTTATGTCACACCTTTTCAACTCATAGGAGGATATACTTATAACCTTGGTTGTGTGATATTCTTCAGCATTATGTTATGCAACATGAGCATCCTAAAGTAATTTGAAAATTTCATGAAGTTATTTATGGAAGACACTATGCTGGAGAGACTACCTCATGTAAGGTTTTACTAGCTAGATTATGGTGGATTACTCTATTTTAAGATGCTAAGGTGTATGTTAGATAGTGTGACATATGTTAGTGCATAAGAAAACCTAATTATAGATGTGCCATGCTTCTAACCAATTTCATCTCAAGAACCATTTGACAAATGGGCCATTAATGTTTTTGGCCCCATTACTCCATCGTGATGAAGAAAAATTTCTTGGTACATCATCATAGAAACTAACTACCTCACACGTTAGGTTGAAGTTATGCCAAAAAAGATTGTACTGCTATCACTATTGTGCATTTCATTTGGTAAAATATTATAACTTGGTTTGGATGCACACTAGGTTTCAATAGTGATCATCATACTAATTTCTTCAATGAAAAAAATTATGCCTTATTGAATGAGTTCATGATTGCACACCACAAAATGACATCATACCACACTCAAACCAATGACACTATCGAGGCCTTCAACGAGATCCTAAGCACCACTTCAACAAATATTTGCAATATTAGCTAAATATATTGGCATGATAGGGTATCTATGGTCTTGTGGGAATACCAAATGACTTACAAGAACCAAAAAAAATCACCCCATTCAATTTGGTATATGGTATCAAAGCAGTCCTTCCAGTTGAGTTTTTATTACCATCTCTCTGTATAGCATGCATAATATAATTAGATGAGGAGTCATCCTTGAAATCATGCCCAGATTCTTTTTTACAACTTGATGAATCCTATTTATTTTCTCATTAGAGTTAGGATGTTGAAAATCATAAAAATAAGGCATGGCATGACCACCACATCAAGAAAAAAACCTTTATTTTGAGCATGAAAGTCTGGATATACAAATCCAATTTTGCACACCATCTTGGAAACTTCAAATTCATTGGGATGGTCCTTTCATCATTCCTAAAATTCAACCTACTAGAGCATGCTAGTTACAAAGGTTAGATGGTCAGTTCCTTCCTAGGCACTATAATGGATGTTGGCTCTAGCTGTATTTCACTTTTGAATAGTAAATTATTGTAATCAATAAGGCTTGTGCCACTAGTTTAAGATTTCATGTCTTTTAATAAAAGTGTTACCTTTGGTACGTGAAACTTTTATTTAATGTAATTTTATTTCATGTTTTATTTTTATTCTCGTCGATGACCATGGCTCCATTTAGTGTGGGGTCATAAATATGAAATCTTAATTTGAAGATTTGTAGGCTTATGAATTACATAGGCATGCAAGGTACCTAGGCATGCAAGGTTCTTAGGGTGCTCAAGAAACCTAGGTGTGTAAGGTGTTAAGGGCATGAAAGTCATTTAAGGCATGTGAAATACGATGCCTAAGCATAGGGTGTTCTCACCACTAGTTTGAATTATCAAAAGATAGGTATATTCCACAACAAAGAAAATGTGGGACATAACTATCATCCACTTTGAAGGAAGGTACAAGATGGGATGTGCCATTAACGATAAAATAATAGTTATGGAAATAAATGTGTCAATTTCATGATGTGACAATATCTTTAAATGCATTAATTATCAAAATAAATGATCGAATCACAGTGGTTGTTAAAGATCTACATTAAATACATGAAGTGATGGGTAAATGGAAAGTAGTAATGGTGGTGAAACCCCTTGATCATATAAATATGAAAGTTAACTTATTTTTACATTGTACATTTCCATTTAATTAATATTAACAGAGTCTAAGAGCTAAGACCAAGTGAATACCAAAGTCAAGAGTGAAGAGAGATTAAATCTAGAGATAGAGTATGAAGTCACGAGTTAATACAGGTATTGAGGAAAGTGTCACTTCTCACCAAATGAAACACATGAAACTTTGGGACACATCCATGATAGAAAAGAGCTTATAGGTTGCATGTTATAGAAGTCCACCATTAGAGGTAAGTCATTATCCCTAACCACATATTCATTTATAAAAATTGTAAGACCATGCATTAACCTTTAGGAACCTCAGAGTGTGATTCCACCTAAGAAAAAGTCCCTAAAAACTAAACAATTACCTATGATACTAGAAGAAGAGGAGGTACATAGAGGAGAGAAATTTCTTATTAGGAAATAGACTCTAAAAGAAAAAGTTTAGTGTGTAGAGGAAGAGGAAGAAAGCATGATATGATAAAAAAATAATACTCAAACATCATCACCCTTACCTCTATTGATTGAAGAAATGCATTATCCAAAATCAATGTTCTGCATAGATAATTAGGTTTCCAAGGTCTCTACTTGCACAATATTTGATTAAAACCATCATCAACCTAGAAATGAGGTTAAACTTAAAAATGATTATTTATCAATTGCTATAACATCAATAACCAAGTGGTGTTTGACATCAAGATATTCAATGCACTGGACATTGCAAGGTTGTTCCAACTCTTCAATTTTTCATAATTTGGAAAACCCATGGGGGTGATTAGTTCCTTTTCTCATACATCCATGAGGACTATATTTTATTTTATAGGCATAGGATGAAGATGACCCTAGAGAGTATAAGCAAGGTCACGATGTTACAGTGCTCAAGGTTGGATGTGGCTAATGACCTGGTAGACACTGAGGAGGTCCAAAAGGCCACCATGGTGCTGATGTACCAAAAGTAGGGTAATGCCATGCACACAAAGAACCTATAGGATCTCAACCTCTAGGTTATGGTGTAGATCATCATGACCAACATTAGTGGGACTAATCAATGGAAGGAGGTAGACATGGTACACCTTTACATTACCCACCAACTCACCCAAAGCTTAAAATAAAATTGGGCTATATATTTTATCTAAAATATTATTGAATATGTATAGAAGAACCATTGGATCCACAAACACAAGTTTCCATGGTGGGTATTTATTCTCTTAATGGTTTTTGATGAGATTGGTGTATTTGAATACAAATCAAGAATGTTGAAGTGGACATACCGACCCATGCACAAGTCCCCTATTGAGAACTACAAGGTGTTCACTTGCCCATAATGCATCAACCCATTCTACAAGATTAATATGAGGTACTATTTATATGGCATGAAGGATGTATTAAAATATTAATGGTGCATCCTAAGAGATTTTCCCCCTTTGGAAACTGAGCAAGCCTAGTTTGTGGTGAAGCAACACTTCTCCCTTATGTGAATAAGAATGATCTTGTTCAAAGAGATTTATGTATGGCTAATGTTATCATATGATTTATCAGCATTGTAATTCATATATTCCATGAACCAAATCTACTATGGACATCTCATTACCATAGAGGTTGATAAAATAGACTTAGATATTCATACTCTCTATAAAATGCCTGTCTATCTAGGAAAGAAGGCCTATTGATAAAAAGAGGGAGATAGAATTGACAGACATAAATGTCAAATATCTAATGGTGGGAGAGTAAGTGCACAACTTATTCTTTATTTTCTACCACCAAAAACATCTAAAGGGTGGAAATCCTAAGGATAAGCTTCCATCAACTCCACCATTTAAGAAACAAAGAGAGCCAAGCATGAGGCAAGCACAAGTGGCCATCAAGCACCACTAAAGTGGTAAAAAACTATACATGCTCTATAACCAATCCCCTCATCCCCCTGACCATCTCCTCTATGCCCATATTTTCCTCACCCTTCACCCCTCTCCACCTCATCCTTCTCCACCCAGCCATTCTCCACCATACCCATCTCTACTGCACCCTTCACCTCCCTAACCATCTCTACACAAGTCACCACCACCACAAGTCCCTTCTCCTCTACCTTCTCCTCAAAACATTTCTTCCACTCTGACCTCACCCCCTAAAATATCTCTAGAGCCATATCCCCCAAAATCATCTACTTCAGGAGCTATGTAGCAATAAATCACAAAGCAAGCACCCCAATAAGAAATATTTATAGTATAAGTACAATCATCAGATTTTGACTCCAAGAATACTCCCTCCCTAGTGTGGGAGGAGGATGCCACCTATGATGGCTCACTTCTTAATGTAGAGTAACTCCATGGTAAAGAGGGGGATGAAAAGGAAGAATAAAGGAAAAAAGGGCCATTGGTAGCACCTATATGGCTATCATCATAAGGGTCAAATTAGAACATGACCCTACCAAAGGGAAGGAACCAATTGGGTCCATAAAATATCCTAATGATCATGCATCTACCAATCCATGTGAACATTATCAAATCGAAATCCATGATATGATGTTATATTTATGTCTTCACTTCTTTCCTCAGGAAGCAACCTTAGAGATAAAGAAATAGGTGTCCTTCCTACTGGACATGTATAATGAGGAGGAAAAATTTAAGCTCCCCCAAGATAGCCTCTCTTGGGACCTAATGCTCCTATACTAGCTAAGCTGCAATGGGTAGATCCTCAAAAGATCCCCCCCTCAACCAATCATAATTTTTTTAAATACTACCATGTAGGTCATATGCCATAACATTTATCCAACTCAACTATGCATACTACCTATAAAAAATATGCCAAAATAGTGGGCATGTACAATAAAGAGGTTACCACCAAATAGGTGCTCACTGAGGAAGTGGATACTCTAATGTAGCAGGTCAAAGAGGCCATAAATGCAAAATTAAAAACATTGAACCTTTGAAAAAAATTATAATAGGATTCAGTGATGGAAAATTGTGTACCTCTTGATGGGGATGCCATAGGCAAACTAGAGACCCTGTAAACCTCCTACTGAAATGATGATAGGAGTAGCCCGTGTCAAAAGATGAGGGACTAGAGTTATTAGAGTGGTTCACAGAGGCAAAAAAAAGGTCTATAATCACACCCTAGAAAGAGTTGGAGAATTCATCCCCATTTTTGATGAAATGTTTGAGTGGTTGACACACCCAAATAAAATATTTGAGGCTCAGCTCCAAGATGAAAAATCTCAAATGCAATAGATGGTTAATGTTATGCTCTTAATAAAGGCTCATGCTAAGCATTCTAAGGCATTCAAGGATGTGGAGATGATGGAGGACAAAATAAACAAACATAATCAACATCTAAATTAAAATTTTGCATCCTTCGAAGGATAAGTTTTCAAAGGGGTCTCCACACTTGAAGACATCAATAAGGATGCTACCGTACCCATATACAAACATGTCAAGAAGGCCAATGAGATCTCTAACCAACCTAAAGAGATGAATAAATTTAAAGGGGGAATATACTAATTAACTACCAAGTTGTTCAAGGAATTATTGCATTGGGACAATGTTAAGAAGGACATCGAGTAGACATGACCTAAGTTTTTGATAGAGGCTGCTAGCACAACTTAGTTCATGATTGACTAATAACATAGTATGGGGTCATGTTGGCCCTAAATTTTGGTTAAATATTTTTTGTGGAGGACCAATATGGCATAAAAGGAACATAGTACGAAGCGACTATGGCACAAGACTCGACAAACATATAATCACTATGGTATGGAACATACAGGGCATGAGAATACAAAGGTATATAAGCACAAGCATGAGAGGACCCACTTAAATAATAATTAGTCATGAGGAACTCAAAAACATAGGACTTATAACTAATGTGGAAGACTTAGGAAGCACATGGGAAGCTAGAGTTATCTTCTTGAGTGTAGTAAATATAGGCTTTATGTATTTTAAACTCTTTCAATGGACTCTTATATGCTTTTGATAGCTCCTTTATGGTTTTACTACATCTTTAAATAGATTATACACTTCATCAATTGTAGGGGAAAACTTCCTAGTAACTATGGGAAGATTTGTCTTGAAATCCTATGCAATGTGTCCTCCCAAGGTGTGTCATAAGCAGCCTTTTGGTAGAGTGTCTCTTCAAAGTAAGAAGATTCCAAAGAAGTGGAGATGCTTTCTACTATCATGATTCAACTTCCTTGGTTAAATCTAAGAAGGTTTTTCTATTGCACTACTCCATTAGACTTAAACCATTAGGCTTCTTTGCCTTTCAATTGATTTGCTACTTTGTCTTTCTTTTGCCATTGGACTATAGGACGTCATACATTACACATGGATTTTCTATCCATTTGATCATATTTACATTAGTTTATATGATTTTTTCTTACATCATTTCATTCTTTCTATTGCACATTGACCAGATGAATATAAATGATCTTCCTTCACCACTATTTCTTTCCTTCTTCTATATTCTTCTATCACTCTATTGCATCTTTATCTAGGTACGCATCCACCAGGAAATTATTTATTTTGATACTAGATGATGGTGGAGCAAACTTGAATTATTTTATTCATTGGGAGGAAATAAATTTATCTATTGATAAATATTTTACAAGGTAGTATCTACCTCATCAATATGCTCTGTAACTATCTATTAAACAAATAATTAAAAATTAAAAATTATAATATCCTAATATACGCTTAAGCATTATTCATTCAAATATATTTTTAAAAATTTCTATATTTTATAACACTTTTGTTCTAATCGATACAATTTCTTATAGACTATATTTTTCCTTCTTGTCTATAGTACAAAGTCAACTAGTAGGACTATGTATTTTATATTTTTTTCTACCCTCTATCCAATAGTACATAGTTATCCCATATGACTCTATACTATTCTCATCATGTGTCTTCATAGTACTCTGTCAAACCCATCGATGTTGTACCTATTGGTCGACCTTGTTCTTTTATCTAGTTGACTCTATCCCTGATCTCTCTTTCTTCTTGCTTAAAATCATGTTCCCTTTATCAAGCATCATGAAATCCCCTATCATAATATTCTTGTATAATCTAAATCCATTTATACACTATATGGGGTATTCTTTTCTCCCTTACATTACGTCCCAAGAGAAGCATCAATCTTGGAGGAATTCTTCCTCTCCTTCATCTTTGAATTGTAATATGGTTCAAATCACACCTCAAGATGAGGTAGGTGGATTATATCTTTTTTGTACCTATCAAGAAAATTCCCATCTTCAAGCATCTCAACACAATGTGGGAATGATTGAGTAAAGTATATCCAATAACCCCACTATTAATCCAACACCTAATAACCCTCCCCCTAATACTAGTTTTGGGAGTCCTCCAATGAATCCCAACCCACATATTGATATATCCCAACTTATTGCATAAGTCATGAAAGAAATGAACATCATGAAAGCATCTAACAACTACAAAATGATGCAATTACAACATCATTTTATCCATATGGATAATCAACCTCCATCTTTAAACCCTCAAAATAATCAAAAATTTATTCCTCCACCTCTTAAATATGCCATAGGAAATGTTATTCCTCAACTTATTTTGAATAACAAGATTCTTCAAAAGATCCAAAATGAGACTTTAGTTCATTTAATTATTTCTATTGATATTGGTAACATATATCCAAATATCAAGTATGATTGGACTAAAGACCTTGCATCTTTTCTTAAGGCATTTGGAATTATTTACAAATATTATATCCAAACTAATACTCTCACCATAAATAAAGTTCTAGTTAAAACCTTCACTAGTGATTTATTAGAATGTTACAACTAACTGCCTTAACATTCCATCTATAAACTAGAGGATTTAGTCAATCCTTTATTTAAATAATTTCAAGACAATGACCTTCCTAAAAATTTCCTTATCCATTTCATCAATGCTAAGAAATATCCCACTAAATCAGCTCATGACTTTACCAAACTATGGAAATATTTGGCCCATAAATATGACCATAACATGTCTTATGATAATATATTTAACCTATTTATAACTATTTTAACTCAATATCTTCAATATAAGGTGTGAACCTTTTCCCCTCAAATGATTAATGAATCTCTTGACCAAGCCAAGCATCAAAACTTATTAATTAAATAATTTGAACCTAATACCGAATTCCTTAAAGTATCTTTTGAAAATTATACCAATAAAACCATTGACAATACTCCCCAAACCAAACTTGGAGTTTCCAAGGTCAATAATCTTGTGTCTTCTCACATACTATTAACTATGCAACAAATGAAATATATCTTGGTACCCTCTATACAATTTACTTATCTAAATAATCCTCCTAAATTGTATGATCCTAACCAATTTTATTGGTTCCACACCAACATTAGTCATTCCCCTAAAACCTATAGATGGATTACCAAATTTATGGTCTCCTATATGCTTGGTGATTCCTTCAATCACGAAGACATGATACAACTCTGTCATGAATAATACAACCCTACTTCTAAAAAATTACAAGATCCCAAAGCCTCTTCTTCTAGTAACCAAAATTATATCTTTATATCTAATGCTCAATAAATACCAAGGATGTTTGTGTCATTGATGCTAATTATGACCAATATTACAATAATTATCAATATATTTATACATCTATGGTCAATTATCACCACAAATTAGCTCATAAAGATCATGTCACTAAATCTAAGAAACCATATTTATAAGATAAAATTCTCAAATATACTATAACCACTCATATAGATTTAGAAGCTAATGAGGAACCATCTCCTTCTTCCGAACCACCAACCACTTCCATTAGTTTTAAATTCCACATTACCTTTTAAACTTGACACTAGTTTTTCTTATAAATCCCATTGGAACTTCTTAGAAGAGATCAACTCCATGCCTTGCAAGATTCCTCTTATGGATTTAGTTCATACCTCCCCTGATCATCAAAAATTCCTAATGCAATAATTACAAGAAATTAAAGACCCATCTTCTGTAGAAGAAGAACCAATCTCTCTTAATCCTAAACCTACCAACTTTCATACCATCAAATCCAATTGTCCTTATTCTAAAATTTCCATTTAATTCCTTGAAGAAGACATGAATAATAATTAGATCCTCTTTTACATAGATGATCCACCCCTGTTCATTAAAATATCCATTAATATTTCCCTTATTCATAAAGTTTTAGTAGATAAAGAGTCTGGTATTAATGTGACATCTTTTTGGCTCATCCAACAACCTAGATATAATAAATATCATCTCAATAAAAATCACCTAACATGTCATGAAAGTGATAAAACTAATCTAAATCCACTTGGTTGTATTTGGCTTCCACTTATTATTAGACCTAAGACCATTCGAACCAGGCTTATGATCCTTGATTGACCCCTACCATAAAACATACTCCTAAGATGACCATGGACTCATTGATAGAGGGATATAAATTCTTCTAGTAGCCAATGCATCAAGTTCCTACATAATGGGAAAATGTATAAACATGAGGCCGATCCCAAGCCTTGGAGTATTCAACTTCCCAATTCTAAAACTCATTATCACATTCCTACCATTCCAACAATCAATACTGCTCCCTTATCTAAATTTATCAACATCAATATAGACCTACATGTCACTCTTGTTGATTCAGATGATGAACCTGAAGACTTTCAACATACTTATAGAACTACTAAGATACATCCTTACATATCAAAGTGGATTCCTCTTTCTTTATTACCTTGTGATCACACAATCCCTCTTATTAATGAGATTAATGATTTACCCCTCCATGAAATTCTTAGCATGCCTCTCACCCAAAATATTCCTTCACATTTAATGATTATGGAGTGACCAAATTATTCCAATATCATTTAATCATGTCTCCACATAAATTCAGTGATCTAGGTATTTCCCCTTTTGAAACTCCTCTAGCATATCAAGCACGTATAATTTTTCCAACCTATAATGATAAAATAATCATGACCTAAGCTCAATCATGAGACTTGGATGTTCAAAATTATTATAAAATATTATCCAAAATACATGATTTAAATCATGATGTTCATACCATTTCCACTACATATGTGTTAACTCTTGAAGGTCATGTACCTCATTTTAATTATCTACTTATTGATACTCCTTGGGTGGTAAAATAGGTCCTACCTTCTAAACCTTTAGTAGTTATTACATCTTCTATACAATTTATATATTTTATCATTGCATCTAATTCTTCCCCCATTAATGATGTTAATGGCAAACTAGCCAAACCTGATAAACCCTATTCCCTTGTTCCCCCTACTCATGAAATTACATTAGATGCCAAGGCCACAAATATACATCACATAAATTTTGAATATTACCACCATGGTAATCAAATTATTGATCTTGAATTAGATGTTGAGTATTATGGTCCTCTTCCTACTTTTCCTAGTGATGAAGACATACTTAAATTTATTCATACCTAAGAACCTCAACTGTCTTGGTAGCATCACAAAATTGGGAATTTAAAAAATAAAACCCCTTATTTCAATAAATTCATTTCTAGCATTGAACATAAAGCAAATTTAATTTCCTCTTTACCTAATTCACCATATCATTTCCAAGATGTTAATGCTATGCTTATCAATGAAACTACTTGAATTGAATATGGTACCCCCATTATGCATTCAACCAATTATAGTCTCTCATGAAATGACACCAACTAAAAATTATAACTTAATCTTATTATTAGATAAATGACATGATATTTTTACTTAGTCCTATGAGTGCATGCTTGGTATTGAACCTAACATTGTGGTGCACAATATCATCATTTACTCGAGCACCAAAATTGTGTGATACAAGACACATAAATTCTCACCATAAGTTTTAACTTTATGCCATAAATAAATTATCAATATTCTTTATGCTAAGTTTATCAAGCCCATAGAATATTCATAATGGGTCTCTAACATTATCCCTATTTGTAAAAAATTCACCATGGTCATTCACATCTACATTGATTTATGTAATCTTAATCTTGTTTGTCCCAAGGACAATTTTCCTCTACCTTTTGCATATTTCATCATTTATTCCACTACTATTTATGAAATGTTGTCCCTTATGGATGGTTTCTTGGGTTATAATCAAAATCACATTTCCCCCAAACACCAACATAAGACAACTTTCACCATGAGATAGGGAGCTTATTGCTATGTTGAAATGCCCTTTTATCTCAAAAATACTAGAGCAACCTGTCAATAGGTGATGACTCACAACTTTCATGATCTTATACATAAAATTATAGAGACCTATGTGGATGACCTCATTGACAAATACAAAAGCTAAAAGACTCATATCTCTCATCTTGTTATCATATTTGATCACCTCATTAAATATAAAGTTAAACTAAATCCATATAAGTGTGTTTATGTTGTTATATTTGGCAAACTATTATGATTTTGATTCTATTTTTGTAGCATTAGCATTTATCCTACCAATATCAATGATATTATCAACATTACCATCCCTCATTCCACTCTATATATTTGCACATACCTCAGTAAACTTAGGAAAATTAGATGGTTCATCCCTGATATGACTTACCTCTCTATTCTTTCAATTCTGTTCTTAAGAAAGGTAATCTTCTATGAATGGATGGATCCTTTTCAAAAAAACATTTGAAAATTGTTAAGCATGAAATATATAGAGATGGGCAGGGGGGGTGTGAAATCAATATATTATATATATTTTACTTAATCTAATTTATTTTCTTTAACCACTCAATCAGTCCATTCAAGATATGCAATTAAAATTGAAATAATAATTTACACCACGCGAGAGAGAGACGAGAGAGAGAGGAGAGAGAGAGAGAGAGAGATGAGAGAGAGAGAGAGATGAGGAGAGGCGAGAGAGAGAGAGAGAGAGAGAGAGAGAGAGAGAGAGAGAGGAGGGAGGAGAGAGGAGAGAGAGAGTGAGAGAGAGAGGAGAGAGAGAGAGAGAGAGAAGATTTTTATGTGGAAAGCCAAAGTGCAAAAAAACCATGGAGAACTATCTCAGGTATATGAATGAGAACTAACTAAAAATACAAAGTTCACAAACACCAACATGTAAGAACAACCAACCCCCTTTCATGATCACCAACACAACAAATATTTGTGAGAAACCAACCCAAAAGAAGCACCAACAACTTAAAAATATTCATGAGCACCAACTCACAGGAGCAACAACCCCTCTTGTGTATAAAACACAACTATATCTAAATATTGCTTACTCAACTAAATGATAGAACACTACAATATCTCTTGTTTCTCTCTCTTTGAAAACAAATACAAAACATGCAACTCTCTTGCATATTACAAATGGATTCTCAAGCCTTTATTTATAGCTTTCCAAATGACCTTTATCATTCACCCTTTGTGATCCTTCAATCCTCATAAAAAATGGCACCAAACTTGTGTGACCCTTCATAAGTAAAAGCATCCTTTCCTATTTTATCTTTATCTTGGTGACTTTTCATATTCCTCAAAGTGTCCCTTCATGGAAAAAATGCACCATACTTATTTTGTCTTCAAATGGTGACTCTTGAAATTCTTCAAGATGACTCTTCATGATAAAATGCATCCTATTCCTCTTTCGTCTTTTACCTCGTGACTCTTTGACTTCTCCATGGGCCCTCTTTTTGACTTATATGAAACCAAAAATATATTAATTAATATTAAATAAATATTAACATATACTAGACAAGATATGAATATTAAAAACACCATTAAATGCAATAGGGCCTTTATCACCAATAATGCTAGACCTTTGACATCAATGAATATATTTCCAGCAATCTCCCCCCTTTGTTATTGATGGAAACCTCAAAGTAGAACTACCACATCTTGAAACCTACACATACTACCATTTAAAAAACATACAGTAACTCCCCCTTACTATCATAACTTGTACCTATTCCTTATAATTTTTTTTTGTGCCTGTACCTATACCTATTATTCTCCCCCTTTGACATGAATGGAAAAGGCCCTACTTGGAGCTAACACTTAGCTCCCCCTCAACTGATGCTGAACCTTAATGTCAAGAAGTAAAAAAAAATTACTCCAAACTTCTCTCGTGGATACTCAAATGTGTGTTTAGGTAGAGCCCTTTATGAAAATATCTACAATTTGCTTTGTAGTACTAATATATTCCATCTTAATCTATTAATATGCAACTTACTCTCTCAAAAAGTGAATAGGAATATGTTTTGTTTTTGAATGCATCACTAGATTCTTCAAAACATTTATAGCATTTTTTGTTATCACAAAAAATAGAAATAGGTTCATCATACTTTACATTGATATCTTCCAAAGTTTGCCTTCATCCAAAGCACTTGAGTACAACACAATACTACTGCAATATATTTTTCTTCAGCAATATAAAAGTGATACTAAATTCTACTTCTTTCTTAGCCATGATACTAAGCTATCACCAAGGAAGAAATATCCTTCACTTGTACTCTTTCTTTCATCCAAGCATCCTACCCAATCTGAATTTGTATAGGTAACAAAAGTGAAAATCTCTACCTATGAGATAACATAATCTATAATCTAATGTCCCCTTGATATATTTGAATATTTTATTCACCAATGAACATGACTATATTTTGGAAATGACTGATATCTTGTAAACATACCTAATGCATGCATGATGTATGACCTTGATGATATCAAATATAAAATACTACCGATCATAGATCTATACAAAGATTGATCTATAATAGGTGAATCTTTATCCTTGCTCACCTTATTTCCTATACACATTGGTGTGCCAATAGGTGCCACAATCCTCAAAACTAAATTTATTCATACATTTCCTTGGCATATTTACTTTGAGATATGAAAATTCTTTTATCTAACTAAAATATTTGTAGTCCTAATAAAAATGACATTTCTCCAAGCATAGACTTCTCAAATTCTTTTTGCATATTATCAGAATTTTTTTTAATCATGTTTTTCAATATTTCCTCCAAAAATTATATCATCAACATATACCACAATAATCAATTGATTTTCATCTTCTATTTTTATGTAGAGTTTACTATCAGTAAATCCTCTTTTGAAACCTTGATCCTGCAGGTACCTATCAAGTCTTGCATACCAAGATTTGGGAGCTTGTTTTAAATCCATACAATGATGTATTCAATCTAAATACATGGCTACTAATATTTGAGATAATAAATATATCATTCTTCTCAATGTATACTTCTTCTAGATTCTCATTTAGGAAGGTATATTTGACATCCATCTAAAACACTTTGAAATTTATAAACACTACATATTACATATGCAAGAAAAATTCTAATAGCCTCTAACCTTGCCACTGGTGCAAAAGTTTATTCAAAATCTATTCCCTCAATTTGAGCATATCCTTTACATACTAATCTTTATTTATTTCTAGTCACTTATCCATTTTCATTCAACTTATTTATATAAACCCATTTTGGTTCCTATCACATTGTGATCTTTTGGTCTAGGAACTAATTCCAAGTATCATTCTTTTCTATCTGATTTAATTATTAAAGCATAGCCTTAACCCAATCCTTATCATGTCTAGATTTTGAAAATGTTATAGTCTAAATTTTGGATAACAAATAGAATTTAACTTGCTCAGATTCACTCACCGTCATTCTTCTAGTGTGAATTCCTTCATTTATGTCCCGAATGATGTCACTTTCATTATGATTTATATCAACATATTTGGATGTATTTTTGGTGCCACCCTTATTCTCCTTCTTCTCATCTTCATCTTATTCTTCAAAAACCTTCCTCTTCAATTATTTTAGGAATGTCCTACTGGATCATTGATTCTTTTTGTTCCATCTTCTTCTATCCTGACACTTGCACTTTCAAACAATTTTCTTGGTTATTTTTTTATACAACTTTTATATGCTTTAATTTTTGAAGAATGGGCAAGAAAAAACCTTTATCTGATTTGGATTCAAACTTATCAAGTTTTTCATCAGTTCTCTTTTATGAAGCATCTGCTGCCAAAAACTCTAAATAATCAACTGTTGATGGTTTGTTTATCCAGAGCTCATAAAGAGTTTTGTCACTATTGACTCTCAATAATTCATCTATTTTGAATGTGCACTATTTTAACAACTTCCTCTCTCAAATATTTATCTACTATCTTGGATTCATTTAGCATTGTCCTTGCCATCCCCTAAACTTTCCTATTTTTCTATTCAACTACTCCATTTTGTTGTGGAGTTATGGGTGCTGAATAATGTCTCTTTATTCCATAGTCTTAAAAAAAACACAATAAAATTGATCTAACATGAATTCTCCTCCTTGATCTGATCTTAGAAACTTAATCTTTAAATTGGTTTCATTCTCAAATAATGCTTTGAATGCTTTGAAATGTCTAAAAGCTTATAATTTTTTCTTTAAAAATATTACCCAAGTCATACTTGAAAAATCATCAATAAGCAACATGAAATATTTCTCACCTTGAGTACTTTGAGCTCTCATAGGTCCACATAGATTAGTGTGAATAAGCTCTAGCATCTGAGTAGTCGAGTATTCTTTTGTTTTGAACCACCTTCTATCCTGTTTCCCATGCTGACAAGGTTCTCAAAGCGTGTCAGATGGCTTTGTATTCTTTGAAAAATTCTGACTTCTTGCTTCTTATTGATGTTGATAAGATTGTCAAAATTTATGTACCCCATTGTCCTATGACATATCCAACTTTATTCAATCTATCTCAAACAACATCTTTGACCTTTGACGTCTGATATCATATACAAATTTTTGCCTATTCTGTGAACATCTCCAACCAACATATCTGAATCTTTTCTTCTAATTTCAAAACCTTCTACATAAGACTTTAGTGTATGTCCCTAATCACACATTTGAATTACACTCAAAATATTATGATTAAGACCTTATACATACAAAACATTTTTATTTTTAGTTCTATCATTATCTAAACTTAGTGTACCTTTTCCAACAATTCTAGTATTAATATTGTCTTCAAATTTCACTACACCACCATTGATCTTCTTCAAGGTCATGAACTTACTCTTTGCTATTTTCATGTGCCTTAAAAATCCACTATCAATGAACCATGAATTTTCTTCATTTATTGCATGCAAAGTAGTATGCATTAACATAGATTTTTTAGGTTGTTTCTTTGCCATGAACCTGTCTGATCTTTCTTCTTAATGAATGGAGCCTTGAAACTCTGGTACTTCTTGACTGACTCAAAAACATTTATAAATTACTAGGTTATGTGTCCAATTTTTTTTAACTTGTAACATATTATGGCCTCTTCATTAAAGCCTGATATAGGAGCAAAAGAGTTGCATCTTTTGCTTGACTCTACATGACTTTCCTTCACCTTATTTTTGAAACTATTAGCTCTTTTTCAACATTCCAATTTCTTATGACCATATCCATTAAAATAAAAATAGTAACCATAAAAATAGTAAATTTATCTATAGCTATGACCTGATTGGCTTTTGTAGCTTTGTTCCCTCTAGCCTTCTTTGTTTGAGATGACCTCTATATTCTTAACTTCTTCCCTTTTTATTTCTTCTTTTGTAAGAGCTTCAACATAGTTATTTCATTTTTCCTTGTCTGTGAGATTAGTGACCTCCTCTTTCTCTTTTTCAAATCCAATACTTATCTTATCTGACATTGATCTTTGATTTTCTAATATCTTATTCAACATATTAGTGTTATTCTCAAATTTTGATTCATTCGCTACTTTATCATTGATTTTTTTATTTTTTTTCTCAAGATCTGATTTTAAGGAAGAAATTTCAATAACATAGCTTTCACATTCTTTAATTACTATTTTCAACTATGTCATGAGATATTATTTATTCTTTTTGGCTTCTTCAAAGTGTGCTTGTAGATCATCAATTATTTCCTTTGACTCCTTTTGATTTTTTTCGATCTAGAGCTTTAATCTTTGATTCTTATTTACAAGGGATTTTAACTCTTCTAAGGCACAAATGAGTTCTCCTTCCATATTCACTTTAGCTTCATCTTGTTTGCAGAGACATCTTCATGTTTGGCCATGACTAGAATCTCTTCTTGTTTTGAGTCACTAACTCCACTATCTTTGGCTGAGCTAGGATCTTTAGAATATAAAATATTCTTCTCGAATCCCTTATTAAATTTGCCTTTGAAATTATTCTTTTATGTAGACTTTCCTTCTTCATTTTCATCATTACCCTTATTTGGGCATTTATCTACAAAATGTCCAACCTTTCCACAATTAAAACATTTAAAATGTAATTTTCCTTGATATTTACGTGTGCCCTTTTTTGGATTGAAAATGAATAGATATCCATTATCATCTTCATCATCTCTATAATTATAACTTGATTCTTGAATTTTAACCTTCTCTTTCTTTGATGTCTTGAAAGTCACTTCTCTCTTTGAAGGTTTATCTTTTTCAGTCTGCATCTCATATGCTGTAAGAATACCATGAAGCTCATCCATCTTTAGCTTGGCTAAATTCTTCATCTCTTTAATTGACAAAACTTTTGCATTATATCTCAATGGTAGGGATCTCAAAACCTTTTGAACCATAGTCAATTCTTCTAAATTTTCTCCAAGACCTTGAACCTGATTGACTATTTGATCAACCTGTAAGAGATAACTTGGTATATTTTCATCTTCTTCCATCTTCAAACTCTCAAATTGTCTTCTAAAACTCTAAATCTTAGCTTGATAAACCTTTCCATCACCTTTTTAAATATTCTCATGTTTTACCCAAGTTTCATGAGTAGATTTACATTTCATAACTTTAACAAATTCTGATTCACATAAACCACATAAAATAGTATTTAAAGATTTAGCATTATTTTCACTTGCCTTCTTTTCTATCAGAGTAGCTATAAGTGTCTATGGCTCTTCATATTTCACCACCATTGCTTTCCATATGTCGAATCTAAGGGCCATAAAATAACTCTTCATCCTTATGCTCTAAAAAACATAATTTGTCCCATCAAGCAAAGGTTCATTATTTATAGAAAATCCTTCATGTGATCCAGCCATCATGCTTTCTTGAGCTTCCCTTAAGCTGTAAAACTTTTTCTAAAGGAACCTACTCTGATACCAATTATTAAGCATGAAATATATTAAGGGGGGGGGTGAATCAGTATATTATATATCTTTTACTTAATCTGATTTATTTTATTTAACCACTCAATCATACATTTAATACATACAATAAAATTGAAATAATAATTTACACCGCACAAGAGAGAGAGAGAGAGAGACACTAGATTTTTACATGGAAACCCAAAGTGGAAAAAACCATGGAGAACAATCTCAAGTATATGAATGAGCACCAACTCAAAATATAAAGTTTGCAAGCACCAACTTGTAGGAGCACTAACCCCTTTATTGAGCACCAACCCACAGAAGCACCATCCCCTCTTATGTATAAAACATAACTATCTCTCAATGTTGTTTACTCAATAAATTATATAACTCTACAATATCTCTTGCTTTTCTCTCTTCAAAAACAAATACAAACCATGCACTCTCTTGCATATTACAAATGGCTTCTCATGCCTTTATTTATAGCTTTCCAAATGACCTTTGGCATTCACCATTTATCACCCTTCAATCCTCATGGAATATGGTGCAAAACCTGCATGACCCTTCATATC
>JARHVA010002257.1:262500-265000 GCA_037957365.1 Torreya grandis | reverse complement strand
ATTGAAGACTTTAATCTAGTCATGGAATAATGTATTATCTCATGCAATGACTAACACAATGAAATAATATAACTTTGGGAATGCAAATATGCATAAAAAGACATAGAGTTTATGTTAAATGCTATCCACTAACAAATATAACAATTATAATGATTTGTAAAGTCATTCAATAATTAACGTTAATATATCCAATTTAGTACTATTTTTTTGATTTTTTTTGGCTATTTTTTTAGCCTTTGATTTGCCACCAAGTGTTTGTTTAGCCTCAGTTATTTTGTTTATCTTCTAGTGTATTGGGTTCCTAGATTAAAAAACCTTCCCTTTAACCTTAATAAAAACTATATATCCATTTATATATATGAACATAAATATTTAAAAATAAATTTAATCCAACATAATTCCTTTAAAACAATGTTATTATCTTTCTACATTAAAATATAATTATCATAATAATAATATTTAATTATTTTTATCTATATATTATATAACAAATAATGATTATGGAATCCATCGCAATATCATAATGTTTTACTATTTTACCAAACATAATAAGGCAATGATCTAAGAAAACACAAATGAATTATTTCATTTAGCCAAATAATATGAGCTACATAAGATCACAAAAATAGTGAAATCACTCAATAATCAACACAATCATTAACAACAATCAAGATTATATCATAAATCATACTTATAATCATATACATGAAAAGTTTGCAAAACATGTTATGTCATCCTTGTCAATAATTATGAAACATGATATACTAAGTGGTGTGTGCAAGGGTTTTTGATTCCTTCTCTTTCAACCCCAAACATCTCCATCTAACCATCCTCCTTAATGATGCTCTCCATCCATCACGATCTGAGGGAAGAATTTATTCTACATCCACCTCATATAAATGAAGGTAGTTATCTTGATACATTATTATATCTAAAAATTATTTCTATAAAAAACTAATAAATGATTACAATATAATGAACGTAAAAGTACTGCTAACTCATAGCAATTAATCATGTAAATTAAGCAACACAACTATCCCATAATCAACATATGTCATCAATCTTAATCAAATATTAGTTAATCAAATAATCAACCACAATAATCCATTGATTAAATAGGTTATTTATCTTAGAGATAAATCAATATGTGACAAGAAATATGTTTTACATGTGATTTATAGTTTGAGCATGAAAAGGTAATTGCGTTTATTAGAGATTGGGACAATGAAAATGTTGTCATGAAATTATTTATCAGTTCTCTATCATTCATAAAACACACCATTAAAACTTTAGCCATCATGAGCATGAAAAAATCACTATTAAAAGACCTCTTTATTCATTGTAAAAATTGACACACATTTCTACTATTAAATTGTGATGGCTATATTGGGTCTCATGATAAAATAGGTACACATATAAACCTTTCATTTTCATCTCTTTTATTTTAAAATAAAACAATAAAATTTATTTAATATTTTATATTTTTGATAAACATAATTGAAAATAGGTGAATATATTATGTTCCAATTTAATATCAATTTGTTCATTCATATTTCAAAAGCTAACCACACATTACCTAACATTGCATTATTTCAAAACATTTTTACTTAGAATATTTTTAAAAAATATACAAGATATTATATAAACATATAATATAATTAATATATAAATTATAACTTTCAATGTTTGAGTAGTTCTCAAACAATGTATCAATTAAGAGTTTTTTCACCTAAAATAAAATAAAATATTTAAATTTAAAACTATATGACAAGAATATTCTATGGAATAAATTATTAAAATTACTTGTGATTGAAAAACATAATTGTGTGTAATCCAACTCAAACAATGTATCACTTTGGAATATTCTTTGAAAGGTTCAATATGAAAAAAAAATATGTAAAACATTCAACAATGCTGATAGACAATAAAAATTGCACATAAAACAGAACCAACAATGAATTTTATAAAGGGAAACTTAAATATTACTTTATTGAAGGATATTCTCAACTTGAAATTGTACAAAATTAAATAGAGAACCTTTATAAATAACCCCACACCTCCTGCCCTCCCAACTTGCCAATAAAAAAAAGAATAATAAAAATAAACAAACATGATGAGGTGGTTATTCTTATGCACAATATACAATATGTAATTATGAATATTATATTGGAAGTTCTTAAAAATTCGTCAATGTAAATATGTGTGAAATATTAAAATAAACTCTCACCTAATATTCATGCCCAATTTTCTTTACAGATAGTAATTCAAAAGTTTTTTTTTTCTTTTTTTTTTTGAGATTGTTGAAAATATTTCAGGGGAGATGTCATATTTGGGATGATATTTAAGGAGGTAGGGGTATCTATTCTTCCAAAATTATCTAAGGTTTATCCTTAGACTACTACCTTGGGAATGTTTCTAACAAAAAGATAAATAATCACTGAACTATGGATGTACGAGCCAAGAAAACCAATAAGGCTAAAACCTTATTTTTAATGCAAAA
>JARHVA010002257.1:250000-257500 GCA_037957365.1 Torreya grandis | reverse complement strand
ATAACTTGCAATACTTAACTAAAGTTATGATTTATGTGTAGACACTAGAATAGATCATAATAATGTATTTTTTGATAATTATATCATTATATATATATATATATATACATTGTTCATAGGATCAGGATGAAAAAGTAGATGCAAAGGTGAGATCTGAGATCACAAACACTAGTGTTTATTAGGAAGATATGGAATATAATGTTCCATTAAAGGAGACTATTTTGTTAAATTTTAATCCCTCTATAAAAGTGGAAAAGATCCATGATAAATCCATGCCATTTGTTTTGATTATGACACACAATCTATGTGAGGCACATCGGTTAAACGTGTAAATGTGACAAATTGAAGACTGACAAGATGTTAGATATGTAACAAGAAAGTTAAATGTTGTATCCCTTTGCATCATGGTTTGTATTGCACTCTTTAATAGTGGGTGGGTGGAACACCCCGCAAATATTATTATAATGGGGATCCATCAAGGGAAAGAATTAATTCCACCAAATTTTATTCGTAGGAAGGAAAGTACTAATGGTGTTTTCTACTTTATTTTTAGGAGGATGACTCCTAATGATGATTTACCATTTATGCATATTTATCTTTGTGGATTTCACATGTAATATATTGTGATTTTTCATTTAATATGTCCATATTTAGTTAATAAATCATGATATATTGTATCATGGATGTTTTATTAATTTTGTAAAGGTTATACAACATAATTTTAGTTTTTTGTCTCATCCATGTTTAGTTGAATTATCTTTGTTATTGTAAATTTTTATTCTATTTATTGGATATTTTGTGATATGAAGTATCTAATTTGTTAATAAGTGGTATGAGAGAAAGTTTACTCCTATTTTGGAGTGATTGTGTTCTAGATCTGTGGTTGTTTTATACAACATCAAATATTGAAAGTTATAAATGTAATATTTGAGGTAGATAAGTTTAATGTCAAGAGAATATTTGAGTTTGGGAAACTCAAAGCACATGATGTCATGGTGATACAAGGGTTACACAAATCCCTAGATGGAAATTTAAAGAAACCTATGGATATGAATGTTGATTATTAATAAGAACTGGATACAAAATCTCTGCATACAATATGATTGTGTTTCGTAGATGTGGTTATTTTCAACATAGTTGGAGAAAATATTTTGGTAGGCTTATGGATTATATTAGAAGTCTTGTACATTATGAAATATGTAAAAAATCATATATAATTGAATATATAGTTTTATACATTATGAATGAAATAAGGAATGAAAATTGTTGATCATTTAAATATTTTTAGTATTCGATTATGCTAGTTGACTATTAATGGTGTGAAAGTGATGATGAATACAAGGAAATCACCTTTTGATATAATTTTATAGATTCATGTCATGATATAGTAACTTCCATTAAATTTAGTATTGTTGATGAGGTTGACTATGATTCTATTTTTGGAGTATTATTGGTTGAGGAGACAAGAATAAAATATAGTCTAGAGAATTCTATCCCTAAATCTATGGTTGTTAGGGTAACATCTAGAGAAAGAGAGAAAATCTCTAGAGGTGCATATATATCTAAGTCAAACTCTAGGAAGAGTAAGGTAAAATTTTGGAAATGCAGTAAATTAGGACATCTTAAGAAGGATTACTAGAAGAGGAAAGAAGGTGAAAAGAAGGAATATTTCACCAAGGAAGTAAATAAAGTAAAAATAAATGAAAGTATGACTGATGAAGTTTTTACTATTTTTTATGTTTCCTCTTATCATTATGACTAATAATTGATTATGGTGATACACATTACATGTGTTCACATAGGAGTTGGTTTTATAGTTACCAAATACTTAAAAAAGTTTTGTTCTTATGGGTAATTAGGTTTGTCATAAGACTAAAAGGATTGGTAGCATTAAGATAAAATTGTTTGATGGTATGGTGATGACTCTAATAGAAGTAAGATATGTACCAAAACTTAAACAACATTTTATTTATTTAACAGAATTATATTATTGTGGTTATAAGTTCATAGGTTAAGTTGGATCTCTAAAGATGTCTAAGGTTGTTCCTTAGTTGTAATGAAGGATCCAAATGTTAGCAACCTTTACATATTAAAAGGGGGTACAAATATTAGTTAATAAGTTGTGGTATCTAAAATAACATAAGATCCTTATTTTCTATGAGATCTACATTTGGGCCATATGAGTGAGAAAGGGTTAAAGGTACTAAAAACTCCATTTTTACTTCCTAGTCTAAAATCTCTATATTTGAATTTTTGTAAGCAATATGTTTTTGGGAAATAAATTAGACTGAAGTTTAAAGTAGGAAGTCATGTAAGTAAAGGTGTTCTTGAATATATTAATTCTAATCTTTGGGGCATAGACCTAGTAATTTCATATGAATAAACATTGTATTTTGTTACATTTATAAATGATTTATCTAGAATAGTATGGGTCTACTATCTTAAAATAAAATATTATAATTTCCATCTATTTAAAAAACTTAGAGAATTAGTTGAGAAGAAAATTGGAAGGTCAATCAAATGTTTAAGAATAGACAATGGAGTCGAGTTCATATCCTTAGAGTTTCAAAACTATTGCAAGGAAGTTGGGATTAAAATGCATAAACCCACTATCGATACACTGAAATAAAATGGGGTTGCTAAGAATATGCATATGAATCTTGTAGAGAGAAAGGATCATGCTCAAAAATTAAATTTAGATAATCATTTATGGGTAGAATCAGTTTGTATAAAATACTATCTAATAAATCATTCACCTTAAATTGTAATAGACTATAAAATTCATAAATTGGTATGGAAAGGCCTTCCATGTGATTATTGACATTAAAAAGTTTATGGTTGTAATTTTATGCTCTTACTAATAAGAATCGATGTTCAATTTTAGACCCAATATCCAAGAATTACATATTTATTGGGTATGGTGAAGGAGATGGTGTTAAGGGATACATAGTATGAGATCTCACTACTTGAAAAATAATAATTAGTAGACATGTAGAGTTTGATGAAACCCCTTTCCTAAAACCAGATGTTAAAATGAAATAAAACTAGGAACCAAAACATCAACATGTCAAGGTTGAAATTGATCCATCTTCAAATTCTAAAAATTAGTAAATTCATCCATTTTTTGATGGTAAAGATGTTGAATGTCTATAGAAACTTGAAGAAACACCTTGGTAGTTATAATTGAGTTTAGAACATGAGGAAACTCCTCCATAGCTAGTATTGAGATTTACATGAGTCAGTTATCCTCTTAGTAATTACAACCTCAATATTTCAATTGATTTAATTTCTAAAAATGGGACACTTGGTTGTTATTATGAACCATTGAAAGATTCTGATAATGCCAAATGGAAGGGTAAATTTATGATGAAATGGATGTCTTGCCTAACAAAAATTCATGGGACCTAGTTGAACTTCCAAAAGGAAGAAAACCTATTGGCTATAGATGGGTTTACAAATGAAATATAGGTGTTGGTGAAAATGTTGAAAGCTATAGAACTACATTGGTGGCAAAAGGATTTGCACAAAAATAAGGTATTCACTATCATGATATATTTTCACCAATTTTTAAACTTTTTTTCAATTCATGTTGTCTTAGCATTAGTGGATTTACTTGATGTGGATTTGGAGCAATTAGATGTTAAGACATCATTTTTATATAGAGATATGTGTGTGTGTGTGTGTGTGTGTGTGTGTGTGTGTGTGTGTGTGTGTGTGTGTGTGTGTGTGTGTGTGTGTGTGTGGAACAACATAAGGGTTTTGTAAAAGATAGTAAAAATTTATTTTTTTAAAAGATCATGAAATCATTGTATGGATTGAAATAGTCACCCATGCAATGGTAGAAGAATTTTTATTTCTTCATGACGATCCAAAAATTTATGAAGAGTGAGCATGACCATTGGGTTTAATTAAATTTTTTTAACAATGGTTTGTTAATTATATTGCCATTATATGTTGATTATTTATTTTTTAAATAAAAATCATGGAAGATGTTAATATTTTAAAGGCTCATATAGCTAGGAAATTTGATATGAAGGATCTATCATCAACAAAATAAATCTTAGGCATGGAGATACATAGAGATAGGAAAAATGGTAAGCTTTGGTTATCACGGTAGATGTATTTTGAAAAGATACTAGCCATATTTAGTATAAATTATTTAAAATAATTTAGTATCCCTTGTTATTCTCATTTAATTATTTCTTCAAGTTTATGTCCTAGTAGTGATGAAGAAAAGTAGTATATGTCTCTTGTACCATATGCTAGTGTTGTAAGAATTGTATTGTATGTTATGGTATGCACAAGGACAAAAATTTCATAGGAAGTTGGAGTTGCCAGTATATATGTGGAAAATATAGGTAAAGAACATTTGTCAATAGTGAAGTGAGTGTTTTATTACTTACAAGGCACAAGTGACTACTGCATCACTTAAAATAGATCTGTTGATTCTATTTATGGATATATTGATTATGATTTTACAAGAGATCTAGACAAAAAAAGATTAACATTTGTTTACATTTTTAGGTGGACCTATTAGTTGGATTTTGAATCTTGAGAACAATATTTATACATTAATTATTGAGGCAAAATATGTGGTTGCCTATGATGCTTTTAAGGAGGTAATTTGGCTAAAGGGACTATTGGTTGATATAGGAAGAGAGTATTACAAAATGAATGTATTATGTGATATTCATACTCCAATTTACTTAAAAAATATTCTAACTTATCAAATTAGTATAAAACATATTGTATTTAAGTACCATATTTTTAGATAGGAGATTTGTGAAGGAAAACTGTCACTTGAAAAGTTTCACATAGAGGAAAATAGTGTTGATATGCTCACAAAAATAGTATTATTAGATAAGCTAAAATGGTGTTTAGCTTCTCTTATCTTTAGAAAAAGGTGATGAGTTGGTTGGAAAGATATCAGGCAAAAAATTTTATCAAGTTCAAGATTATTAGATATGTGAAAATAAAGTTAAACATTAGATCCATTTGTGGCACAATTTATATCCCACTCCATGATAGGGGTCTAGGGTGATAACACCACCAACTATTATTTAAGGAGGGTCTAGGGGTAGTGAAGAATAACATCAAATTCCATTTTTATAAGGAAATTATAAATGACATTTTTCCTTTCTATTTTTAAGAAGATGAATCCTAATGGTGCTTTGCCAATTCAACATATTTATCTCTGTGGAGTCGACATGTAATCTATGATGAGTTAACATGTAGCATGTTTATATTGAGTTGTTAATGTTTGATACCTTTCCCATGGATGTTTCCTTAGCTATGTTGGGGTTTAACCATGTAATTTTGGGGTTTTGGCTCATTCATATTTATTTGAATTATCTCTTTCATTGCAAATTTATATTCTTCTTACTAGTTGTTTGTAGGTGTGAAGTATATAATTTAATAACACATGATCATCAAGAGTAGCTAGAGAACCGATTATTATTTATCTATACTCAATTTCATTAAATATTAAAGGAACTTCTATAAAGATTTATCTATTAAAAAACATTTTAATCAATTTTAGTTTTAAATCAAAATATATTTTACATATTTCAATAATAATTATTTACTCCCTTTAATAAAAAATAAATAAACTATTAACTGTAAAACTTTTCTAATCTATGAAAACACAAAAAATATGAAATTAATAGATACTAACTTTCTTACTACTCTAGGTAGCTTTCCTATTACAATCAAGCCATCTACCACATACAAAGCCTTTCCAAGATGGTAGCTTGACATTTTTAATTTAGAATGCATTCATGTTTTTTTAAAATACTGAAAACAAAATTATGCATTTTAAGATAAGGTGTAGATATTGTTCAAGAATAACTTTCTTGGGGGCAAAGCGAACTAGACATGTCGTATTTGCATGACTACTCTTACTCTATTTTTTTAGGTTATTAATTATAAATTTATATTCAATCAAATATATATATTTTAAAATAATTATTTTAATAAGAAAATAAGACTAATTTTTATGGACATGTATTACATAAAATTTAAATACTCATAAAATTACTTTAATATTATTCATGTGCTTGGGTTCAATAAAAATATGAAAAAGATAACTGAGACCTTTTATCCCATAGGATATCAAGATATATATGGAATAATGTGACCATGTTGTTAGGTACTACAAATAATACCATCAGAAGATAGGTGAGTACTATATATACCCTAATCACACAATCATAAAAATTTAAGGGACAAGGGTGCATCCTTTGTACGTACCAAGGATTCTGCCTGACAAAGTGACTGAATAAGAGATTACTACCTAAATGTATGATAATGTTGATGCTGATTTGAGAGTGGCTATGTAGACAATAGTTCATCTAGCTCTTTTTAGATTATTAGGATGAAATATAAAATGTGGAATCACCTTCACTTGGTAGTAAATATTAGGGCACATTATGCGTCTGAAGTTGCACCTTTCAAACACTGTGACCATAAAAGGAATGTAAGAGGAAACCTCAAAAATATGAAAGGAAATTAAATATCAATTACGGGCACCAGTCTTATGACCATTATAACATATTCATGAATTTTTAATATGATTCTGAGGTATAAATAAGAATGCACAGAGCTAAAATTTATATTATTATGTTTTAAATGATTTAGTATGATCCTACCATGACCAAAGAGGATTCTAAAAGGATTGAGAAATATGAGTGGGTTTCAAAACCTATCATGGATGCCCTCCTCACATTGAATAATAAACGATAGAATAGGTTATCCCATATGGTGAATCTTATATTGAGCAAGGATTTTTAACACCTCCAAGATCCCCCACATACTTAACTTTTATTGTTTCTACAAAACACATAAGGTTGGAGCCTTAATGCAAAAATGAGGAACAAAAACCTGCATGTCCCAACACATTAGTTGAATTCTTTTCCATGCTTCTTATTCATCTAGTAACCATTACAAAAAATGTAAGCATTCCTTATTTTCTATCTCAAGTTTATATTTCTTATCATCCTTTCTATTCATTAGTAGTAATTCCCTATTCCTCGGGGCATATACCTTCATCATCATAAACTATCATTCCACTAGTGGTGGCTACCATTATGACTCCATCACCATATACTACCACTCCAATCCCTCCATCTCCCACTCCACCTTATATCAATAAAATCTCTATCGTTACTCAACCAATACTTATATACAAAATGAATCCCAAAATCCTACCTATTTCTCTGTAAAAGGTGAGAGTGAAAGAAAAACCTATAGAAGTCCTTAAACATGAAGAAGATTAAAGCAAGGGTATAATAATATTAGACCCTATCATAATTTATTATGGTGATGAAAAAGATAAAATATTGAAAAATGAAGATGATTGGGTATCAAGGCCTGACACTAAAACATCATGGTCAATTAGTGAGACCACAAAACTAGACCTAGAATATGAATGGATGACTGAGGGGAGTACTCAATCAGTAGGAACTAAGTTGCTAGTAGAGTTTGATGAGATTGACCAAGTAA